>CM050169.1:5334835-5364835 GCA_027410445.1 Discoglossus pictus
AGTGTCTGTGGTTCTGTATATTTCTCTGTGGTTCTTTTGTGTCACTGTGGTTCTGTATTTGTGTTTCTGTATGCTTCTCTGTGGTTCTGTTTGTATCTCTGTGGTTCTGTAAGTGTCTGTGGTTCTGTATGTTTCTCTTTGGTTCTGTTTGTGTCTCTGTGGTTCTTTTTGTATCTCTGTGGCTCTGTATGTTTCTCTGTGTTTCTGTTTGTGTCTCTGTGGTTCTGTTTGTGTCTCTGTGGTTCTGTTTGTTTCTCTGTGGTTCTGTATGTGTCTCTGTGGTTCTGTTTGTGTCTCTGTGGTTCTGTGTGTGTCTGTGTTTCTGTATGTGTCTGTGGTTCTGTATGTGTCTGTGGTTCTGTATGTGTCTGTGGTTCTGTCTCTGTTTCTGTAGTTCTCTTTGAGTCTCTGTGGTTCTGTATGTGTCTCTGTGGTTCTGTGTGTTTCTCTGTTGTTCTGTTTGCATCTCTGTGGTTCTGTTTGTGTCTCTGTGGTTCTGTTTGCATCTCTGTAGTTATGTTTGTGTCTCTGTGGTTCTGTATGTTTCTTTGTGGTTCTGTTTGTATCTCTGTGGTTTTGTTTGTGTCTCTGTGGTTCTGCTTGCATCTATTTGGTTCTGTATGTGTCTGTGGTTCTGTCTGTGTCTCTGTAGTTCTGTATGTGTCTGTGGTTCTGTATGTGTCTGTGGTTCTGAATGTTTATCTGTGGTTCTGTTTGTGTCTCTTTGGTTCTGTTTGTGTCTCTGTGGTTCTTTTTGTATCTCTGTGGCTCTGTATGTGTCTGTGGTTCTGTATGTTTCTCTGTGGTTCTGTTTGTGACTCTTTGGTTCTGTTTGTGTCGCTGTGGTTCTGTTTGTGTCTCTGTGGTTCTGTTTGTATCTCTGTGTTTCTGTTTGTGTCTCTTTGGGTCTGTTTGTTTATCTGTGGTTCTATGAATCTCTGTGGTTCTGTAAGTGTCTGTGGTTCTGTATATTTCTCTGTGGTTCTTTTGTGTCACTGTGGTTCTGTATTTGTGTTTCTGTATGCTTCTCTGTGGTTCTGTTTGTATCTCTGTGGTTCTGTAAGTGTCTGTGGTTCTGTATGTTTCTCTGTGGTTCTTTTGTGTCTCTGTGGTTCTGTATTTGTTTTTCTGTATGCTTCTCTGTGGTTCTGTTTGTATCTCTGTGGTTCTGTAAGTGTCTGTGGTTCTGTATGTTTCTCTGTGGTTCTTTTGTGTCTCTGTGGTTCTGTATTTGTTTTTCTGTATGCTTCTCTGTGGTTCTGTTTGTATCCCTGTGGTTCTGTATGTTTCTCTGTGGTTCTTTTGTGTCTCTGCGGTTCTGTATTTGTCTCTTTGGTACTGTTTGTATCTCTGTGGTTCTGTTTGTGTCTGTGGTTTTGTCTGTCTCTGTAGTTATGTATGTTTCTCTGTGGTTCTGTATGTTTCTCTTTGGTTCTGTTTGTGTCTCTGTGGTTCTGTATTTTTCTGTGGTTCTGTTTGTGTCTCTTTGGTACTGTTTGTATTTCTGTGGTTCTGTTTGTGTCTGTGGTTCTGTCTGTGTCTTTGTAGTTCTGTTTGTATCTCTGTGGTTCTGTATGTCTCTGTGGTTCTGTATGTGTCTGTGGTTCTGTCTGTGTCTCTGTAGTTCTATCTATACTCAATATCACAGTGTCTCAGGGGTTCTGTATGTGTCTCAGTGGTTCTGTATGTGCCTGTGGTTCTGTATGTGTCTGTGGTTCTGTATGTGCCTGTGGTTATGTCTGTGTCTCTGTGGTTCTGTATGTGTCTGTGGTTCTGTATGTGTCTCTGTGGTTCTGTATGTGTCTGTGGTTCTGTATGTGTCTCTGTGGTTCTGTATGTGTGTCAGTGGTTCTGTGTGTCTCAGTGGTTCTGTATTTGTCTCTGTGATTCTGTCTGTGTCTCTGTGGTTCTGTTTGTGTGTCAGTGGTTCTGTGTGTCTCAGTGGTTCTGTGTCTCAGTGGTTGTGTGTATCTGTGGTTCTGTTTGTGTGTCAGTGGTTCTGCGTGTCTCTGTGGTCCTGTCTTTTATCTCTGTGGTTCTGTCTGTGCCTCAGTGGTTCTTTATGTGCCTGTGGTAGTGTATGTGTCTGTGGTTCTGTCTTTGTCTATAAGGTTCTGTATGTGTCTGTGGTTCTGTCTGTGTCCCTGTGGTTCTGTTTGTGTGTCAGTGGTTCTGTATGTGCCCATGGTTCTGTATGTGTCTGTGGTTATGTCTGTTTCTCTGTGGTAGTGTATGTTCCTGTGGTTCTGTTTGCGTGTCAGTGGTTCTGTCTGTGTCTCTGTGGTTCTGTTTGTGTGTCTGTGGTTCTGCTTGTGTCTCTGTGGTACTGTATGTGCCTGTGGTTCTGTCTTTGTCTTTGTGGTTCTGTGTGTGTCTGTGTTTCTGTATGTGTCTCAGTGGTTCTGTATGTGCCTGTGGTTCTGTATGTGTCTGTGGTTCTGTATGTGCCTGTGGTTATGTCTGTGTCTCTGTGGTTCTGTATGTGTCTGTGGTTCTGTCTGTCTTTGTGGTTCTGTATATGTCTGTGGTTCTGTCTGTGTCTCAGTGGTTCTGTATGTCTCTTTGGTTATGTCTGTGGTTCTGTGTGTGTCTGTGGTTCTGTCTTTGTCGCTGTGGTTCTGTATGTGTCTGTGGTTATGTCTGTGTCTCTGTGGTTCTGTGTGTGTCTGTGGTTCTGTCTGTGTCTCTGTGGTTCTGTATGTGTCTCTGTGGTTCTGTGTGTGTCTGTGGTTCTGTCTTTGTCTTTGGTGTTCTGTATGTGTCTGTTGTTCTGTCGGTGTCTCTTTGGTTCTGTATGTGTCTGTGGTTATGTCTGTGTCTCTGTGGTTCTGTATGTGCATGTGGTTCTGTCTGTGTCTATGTGGTTCTGTTTGTGTGTCAGTGGTTCTTTATGTGTCTCAGTGGTTCTGTATGTGTCTCAGTGGTTCAGTATGTGCCTGTGGTTCTGTCTGTGTCTCTGTGGTTCCCTTATGTGTCTGTGGTTCTGTCTGTGTCTCTGTGGCTCTGTATGTGTCTCTTTGGTTCTGTTTGTGTGTCAGTGGTTCTGTGTGTCTTAGTGGCTCTGTATATGTCTCAGTGGTTCTGTCTGTGTCTCTGTGGTTCTGTATGTGTCTGTGGTTTTGTCTGTGTCTCTTTGGTTCTGTTTGTATCTCTGTGGTTCTGTTTGTGTCTCTGTGGTTCTGTTTGTATCTCTGTGGTTCTGTATGTCTCTGTGGTTCTGTAAGTGCCTGTGGTTCTCTCTGTTTCTTTGGTTCTGTCTGCTTTTCTGTGGTTCTGTATGTGCCTTTGGTTCTGTATGTGTCTGTGGTTCTGTCTTTGTCACTGTCGTTCTGTATGTGTCTCAGTGGTTATGTCTGTGTCACTGTGGTTCTGTGTGTGTCTCTGTGGTTCTGTCTTTGTGGTTCTGTATGTGTCTGTTGTTCTGTCTGTGTCTCAGGGGTTCTGTATGTGCCGGTGGTTCTGTATGTGTATGTGGTTCTGTATGTGTCTATGTGGTTCTGTTTGTGTGTCAGTGGTTCTTTATTTGTCTCAGTGGTTCTTTCTGTGTCTCTGTGGTTCTATATGTGTCTCAGTGGTTCTGTATGTGCCTGTGGTTCTGTCTGTGTCTATGTGGTTCTGTATGTCTCTGTGGTTCTGTCTGTGTCTCTGTGGTTCTGTTTGTGTGTCAGTGGTTATGTGTATCTCAGTGGTTCTGTATATGTTTCTGTGGTTCTGTCTGTGTCTCTGTGGTTCTGTTTGTGTGTCTGTGGTTCTGTCTGTGTCTCTGTGGTTCTGTTTGTGTCTCAGTGGTTCTGTATGTGTCTGTGGTTCTGTCGGTTTCTCTGTGGTTCTGTATGTGTCTCAGTGGTTCTGTGTGTGCCTGTGGTTATGTTTGTGTCTATGTGGTTCTGCTTGTGTCTCTGTGGTTTTGCTTGTGTCTCAGTGGTTCTGTATGTGCCCGTGGTTCTGTCTGTTTCTCTGTGGTACTGTATGTGCCTGTGGTTCTGTCTTTGTCTTTGTGGTTCTGTATGTGCCTGTGGTTCTGTATGTGCCTGTGGTTATGTCTGTGTCTCTGTGGTTCTGTATGTCTCTTTGGTTATGTCTGTGGTTCTGTGTGTGTCTGTGGTTCTGTCTTTGTCTCTGTGGTTCTGTATGTCTCTGTGATTCTGTCTGTGGTTCTGTCTTTGTCTTTGTGGTTCTGTATGTGTCTGTGGTTCTGTCTGTGTCTCAGTGGTTCTGTATGTCTCTTTGGTTATGTCTGTGGTTCTGTGTGTGTCTGTGGTTCTGTCTTTGTCTCTGTGGTTCTGTATGTGTCTGTGGTTCTGTATGTGTCTGTGGTTCTGTCTTTGTCTCTGTGGTTCTGTCTGTGTCTCTGTGGTTCTGTATGTGTCTCTGTGGTTCTGTCTGTGTCTCTGTGGTTCTGTGTGTGTCTGTGGTTCTGTCTGTGTCTGTGGTTCTGTCTTTGTCTCTGTGGTTCTGTCTGTGTCTCTGTGGTTCTGTATGTGTCTCTGTGGTTCTGTCTGTGTCTCTGTGGTTCTGTGTGTGTCTGTGGTTCTGTCTGTGTCTCTGTGGTTCTGTATGTGTCTCTGTGGTTATGTCTGTGGTTCTGTGTGTGTCTGTGGTTCTGTCTTTGTCTTTGGGGTTCTGTATGTGTCTGTGGTTCTGTCTGTGTCTCTGTGGTTCTGTATGTGCATGTGGTTCTGTCTGTGTCTATGTGGTTCTGTCTGTGTCTCTGTGGTTCTTTCTGTGTCTCTGTGGTTTTGTATGTGTCTCAGTGGTTCTGTATGTGCCTGTGGTTCTGTCTGTGTCTCTGTGGTTCCCTTATGTGTCTGTGGTTCTGTCTGTGTCTCTGTGGTTCTGTATGTGTCTCTTTGGTTCTGTTTGTGTGTCAGTGGTTCTGTGTGTCTTAGTGGCTCTGTATATGTCTCAGTGGTTCTGTCTGTGTCTCTGTGGTTTTGTTTGTATCTCTGTGGTTCTGTTTGTGTCTCTGTGGTTCTGTTTGTATCTCTGTGGTTCTGTATGTCTCTGTGGTTCTGTAAGTGTCTGTGGTTCTGTATGTGCCTGTTGTTATGTCTGTGTCTCTGTGGTTCTGTATGTGTCTGTGGTTCTGTATGTGTCTCTGTGGTTCTGTATGTGTGTCAGTGGTTCTGTGTGTCTCAGTGGTTCTGTATTTGTATCTGTGATTCTGTCTGTGTCTCTGTAGTTCTGTTTGTGTGTCAGTGGTTCTGTGTGTCTCAGTGGTTCTGTGTCTCAGTGGTTGTGTGTATCTGTGGTTCTGTTTGTGTGTCAGTGGTTCTGCGTGTCTCTGTGGTCCTGTCTTTTATCTCTGTGGTTCTGTCTGTGCCTCAGTGGTTCTTTATGTGCCTGTGGTAGTGTATGTGTCTGTGGTTCTGTCTTTGTCTATAAGGTTCTGTATGTGTCTGTGGTTCTGTCTGTGTCCCTGTGGTTCTGTTTGTGTGTCAGTGGTTCTGTATGTGCCCATGGTTCTGTATGTGTCTGTTGTTCTGTCTGTGTCTCTGTGTTTCTGTATGTGCCTGTGGTTATGTCTTTGTCTTTGTGGTTCTGTTTGTGTGTCTGTGGTTCTGTCTGTGTCTCTGTGGTTCTGTTTGTGTCTCAGTGGTTCTGTATGTGTCTCAGTGGTTCTGTATGTGCCTGTGGTTATGTTTGTGTCTATGTGGTTCTTTCTGTGTCTCTGTGGTTCTGTATGTGTATCAGTGGTTCTGTATGTGCCTGTGGTTCTGTATGTGCCTGTGGTTCTGTCTGTGTCTCTGTGGTTCTTTATGTGCCTGTGGTTCTGTATGAGTCTGTGGTTCTGTCTGTGTCTCTGTGATTCTGTCTGTGTCTCTGTGGTTCTGTTTGTGTGTCAGTGGTTCTGTGTGTCTCTGTGGTTCTGTCTTTTATCTCTGTGTTTCTGTATGTGTCTGTGAGACACAGTGCCTGTGGTTCTGTCTGTGCCTCAGTGGTTCTGTATGTGCCTGTGGTTCTGTCTGTGCCTCAGTGGTTCTGTATGTGCCTGTGGTTCTGTATGACTCTGTGGTTCTGTCTGTGTCTCTATGGTTCTGTTTGTGTCTCTATGGTTCTGTATGTGCCCATGGTTCTGTATGTGTCTGTGGTTATGTCTGTTTCTCTGTGGTAGTGTATGTTCCTGTGGTTCTGTTTGTGTGTCAGTGGTTCTGTCTGTGTCTCTGTGGTTCTGTTTGTGTGTCTGTGGTTCTGTCTGTGTCTCTGTGGTTCTGCTTGTGTCTCTGTTGTTCTGTATGTGTCAATGTGGTTCTGTATGTGTCTGTGGTTCTGTATGTGCCTGTGGTTATGTCTGTGTCTCTGTGGTTCTGTATGTGTCAGTGGTTCTGTCTGTCTTTGTGGTTCTGTATATGTCTGTGGTTCTGTCTGTGTCTCAGTGGTTCTGTATGTCTCTTTGGTTATGTCTGTGGTTCTGTGTGTGTCTGTGGTTCTGTCTGTGTCTCTGTCGTTATGTTTGTGTCTCTGTGGTTCTGTGTGTGTCTGTGGCTCTGTCTGTGTCTCTGTGGTTCTGTATGTGTCTCTGTGGTTATGTCTGTGGTTCTGTGTGTGTCTGTGGTTCTGTCTTTGTCTTTGGTGTTCTGTATGTGTCTGTTGTTCTGTCTGTGTCTCTTTGGTTCTGTATGTGTCTGTGGTTATGTCTGTGTCTCTGTGGTTCTGTATGTGCATGTGGTTCTGTCTGTGTCTATGTGGTTCTGTTTGTGTGTCAGTGGTTCTTTATGTGTCTCAGTGGTTCTGTATGTGTCTCAGTGGTTCAGTATGTGCCTGTGGTTCTGTCTGTGTCTCTGTGGTTCCCTTATGTGTCTGTGGTTCTGTCTGTGTCTCTGTGGCTCTGTATGTGTCTCTTTGGTTCTGTTTGTGTGTCAGTGGTTCTGTGTGTCTTAGTGGCTCTGTATATGTCTCAGTGGTGCTGTCTGTGTCTCTGTGGTTCTGTATGTGTCTGTGGTTTTGTCTGTGTCTCTTTGGTTCTGTTTGTATCTCTGTGGTTCTGTTTGTGTCTCTGTGGTTCTGTTTGTATCTCTGTGGTTCTGTATGTCTCTGTGGTTCTGTAAGTGCCTGTGGTTCTCTCTGTTTCTTTGGTTCTGTCTGCTTTTCTGTGGTTCTGTATGTGCCTTTGGTTCTGTATGTGTCTGTGGTTCTGTCTTTGTCACTGTCGTTCTGTATGTGTCTCAGTGGTTATGTCTGTGTCACTGTGGTTCTGTGTGTGTCTCTGTGGTTCTGTCTTTGTGGTTCTGTATGTGTCTGTTGTTCTGTCTGTGTCTCAGGGGTTCTGTATGTGCCGGTGGTTCTGTATGTGTATGTGGTTCTGTATGTGTCTATGTGGTTCTGTTTGTGTGTCAGTGGTTCTTTATTTGTCTCAGTGGTTCTTTCTGTGTCTCTGTGGTTCTATATGTGTCTCAGTGGTTCTGTATGTGCCTGTGGTTCTGTCTGTGTCTATGTGGTTCTGTATGTCTCTGTGGTTCTGTCTGTGTCTCTGTGGTTCTGTTTGTGTGTCAGTGGTTATGTGTATCTCAGTGGTTCTGTATGTGTCTCTGTGGTTCTGTCTGTGTCTCTGTGGTTCTGTTTGTGTGTCTGTGGTTCTGTCTGTGTCTCTGTGGTTCTGTTTGTGTCTCAGTGGTTCTGTATGTGTCTGTGGTTCTGTCTGTGTCTCTGTGGTTTTGCTTGTGTCTCAGTGGTTCTGTATGTGCCTGTGGTTCTGTATGTGTCTGTGGTTCTGTATGTGCCTGTGGTTATGTCTGTGGTTCTGTATGTGTCTGTGATTCTGTCTGTGGTTCTGTGTGTGTCTGTGGTTCTGTCTGTGTCTCTGTGGTTCTGTATGTGTCTGTGATTCTGTCTGTGGTTCTGTCTGTGTCTCTGTGGTTCTGTATGTGTCTGTGGTTCTGTCTGTGTCTCAGTGGTTCTGTATGTCTCTTTGGTTATGTCTGTGGTTCTGTGTGTGTCTGTGGTTCTGTCTTTGTCTCTGTGGTTCTGTCTGTGTCTCTGTGGTTCTGTATGTGTCTCTGTGGTTCTATCTGTGTCTCTGTGGTTCTGTGTGTGTCTGTGGTTCTGTCTGTGTCTCTGTGGTTCTGTATGTGTCTCTGTGGTTATGTCTGTGGTTCTGTGTGTGTCTGTGGTTCTGTCTTTGTCTTTGGGGTTCTGTATGTGTCTGTTGTTCTGTCGGTGTCTCTGTGGTTCTGTATGTGCATGTGGTTCTGTCTGTGTCTATGTGGTTCTGTTTGTGTGTCAGTGGTTCTTTATGTGTCTCAGTGGTTCTGTCTGTGTCTCTGTGGTTCTGTGTGTGTCTGTGGTTCTGTCTGTGTCTCTGTGGTTCTGTATGTGTCTCTGTGGTTATGTCTGTGGTTCTGTGTGTGTCTGTGGTTCTGTCTTTGTCTTTGGGGTTCTGTATGTGTCTGTTGTTCTGTCGGTGTCTCTGTGGTTCTGTATGTGCATGTGGTTCTGTCTGTGTCTATGTGGTTCTGTTTGTGTGTCAGTGGTTCTTTATGTGTCTCAGTGGTTCTGTATGTGTCTCTGTGGTTCTGTATGTGTCTCTGTGGTTCTGTCTGTGTCTCTGTGGTTCTGTGTGTGTCTGTGGTTCTGTCTGTGTCTCTGTGGTTCTGTATGTGTCTCTGTGGTTATGTCTGTGGTTCTGTGTGTGTCTGTGGTTCTGTCTTTGTCTTTGGGGTTCTGTATGTGTCTGTTGTTCTGTCGGTGTCTCTGTGGTTCTGTATGTGCATGTGGTTCTGTCTGTGTCTATGTGGTTCTGTTTGTGTGTCAGTGGTTCTTTATGTGTCTCAGTGGTTCTGTATATGTCTCTGTGGTTTTTTCTGTGTCTCTGTGGTTTTGTATGTGTCTCAGTGGTTCTGTATGTGCCTGTGGTTCTGTATGTGCCTGTGGTTCTGTCTGTGTCTCTGTGGTTCCCTTATGTGTCTGTGGTTCTGTATGTGCCTGTGGTTCTGTCTGTGTCTCTGTGGTTCTGTGTGTGTCTGTGGTTCTGTCTTTGTCTCTGTGGTTCTGTATGTCTCTGTGATTCTGTCTGTGGTTCTGTCTTTGTCTTTGTGGTTCTGTATGTGTCTGTGGTTCTGTCTGTGTCTCAGTGGTTCTGTATGTCTCTTTGGTTATGTCTGTGGTTCTGTGTGTGTCTGTGGTTCTGTCTTTGTCTCTGTGGTTCTGTCTGTGTCTCTGTGGTTCTGTATGTGTCTCTGTGGTTCTGTCTGTGTCTCTGTGGTTCTGTGTGTGTCTGTGGTTCTGTCTGTGTCTCTGTGGTTTTGTATGTGTCTCTGTGGTTATGTCTGTGGTTCTGTGTGTGTCTGTGGTTCTGTCTTTGTCTTTGGGGTTCTGTATGTGTCTGTTGTTCTGTCGGTGTCTCTGTGGTTCTGTATGTGCATGTGGTTCTGTCTGTGTCTATGTGGTTCTGTTTGTGTGTCAGTGGTTCTTTATGTGTCTCAGTGGTTCTGTCTGTGTCTCTGTGGTTCTGTGTGTGTCTGTGGTTCTGTCTGTGTCTCTGTGGTTCTGTATGTGTCTCTGTGGTTATGTCTGTGGTTCTGTGTGTGTCTGTGGTTCTGTCTTTGTCTTTGGGGTTCTGTATGTGTCTGTTGTTCTGTCGGTGTCTCTGTGGTTCTGTATGTGCATGTGGTTCTGTCTGTGTCTCTGTGGTTCTGTTTGTGTGTCAGTGGTTCTTTATGTGTCTCAGTGGTTCTGTATGTGTCTCTGTGGTTCTGTATGTGTCTCTGTGGTTCTGTCTGTGTCTCTGTGGTTCTGTGTGTGTCTGTGGTTCTGTCTGTGTCTCTGTGGTTCTGTATGTGTCTCTGTGGTTATGTCTGTGGTTCTGTGTGTGTCTGTGGTTCTGTCTTTGTCTTTGGGGTTCTGTATGTGTCTGTTGTTCTGTCGGTGTCTCTGTGGTTCTGTATGTGCATGTGGTTCTGTCTGTGTCTATGTGGTTCTGTTTGTGTGTCAGTGGTTCTTTATGTGTCTCAGTGGTTCTGTATGTGTCTCTGTGGTTCTTTCTGTGTCTCTGTGGTTTTGTATGTGTCTCAGTGGTTCTGTATGTGCCTGTGGTTCTGTCTGTGTCTCTGTGGTTCCCTTATGTGTCTGTGGTTCTGTCTGTGTCTCTGTGGTTCTGTATGTGTCTCTTTGGTTCTGTTTGTGTGTCAGTGGTTCTGTGTGTCTTAGTGGCTCTGTATATGTCTCTGTGGTTCTGTAAGTGCCTGTGGTTCTCTCTGTTTCTCTTTGCTTCTGTCTGCTTCTCTGTGGTTCTGTATGTGCCTTTGGTTCTGTATGTGTCTGTGGTTCTGTCTGTGTCTCTGTGGTTCTGTGTGTGTCTCTGTGGTTCTGTCTTTGTGGTTCTGTATGTATCTGTGGTTCTGTCTGTGTCTCAGTGGTTCTGTATGTGCCAGTGGTTCTGTATGTGTATGTGGTTCTGTATGTGTCTATGTGGTTCTGTTTGTGTGTCAGTGGTTCTTTATGTGTCTCAGTGGTTCTTTCTGTGTCTCTGTGGTTCTATATGTGTCTCAGTGGTTCTGTATGTGCCTGTGGTTCTGTCTGTGTCTATGTGGTTCTGTATGTCTCTGTGGTTCTGTCTGTGTCTCTGTGGTTCTGTTTGTGTCTCAGTGGTTATGTCTGTGTCTCTGTGGTTCTGTGTGTGTCTCTGTGGTTCTGTCTTTCTGGTTCTGTATGTGCCTGTGGTTCTGTTTGTGTCTCAGTGGTTATGTCTGTGTCTATGTGGTTCTGTATGTCTCTGTGGTTCTGTCTGTGTCTCTGTGGTTCTGTTTGTGTGTCAGTGGTTATGTGTATCTCAGTGGTTCTGTATGTGTTTCTGTGGTTCTGTCTGTGTCTCTGTGGTTCTGTTTGTGTGTCTGTGGTTCTGTCTGTGTCTCTGTGGTTCTGTTTGTGTCTCAGTGGTTCTGTATGTGTCTGTGGTTCTGTATGTGTCTGTGGTTCTGTCGGTTTCTCTGTGGTTCTGTATGTGTCTCAGTGGTTCTGTATGTGCCTGTGGTTCTGTATGTGCCTGTGGTTCTGTATGTGTCTGTGGTTCTGTATGTGTCTCAGTGGTTCTGTATGTGCCTGTGGTTCTGTATGTGCCTGTGGTTCTGTATGTGTCTCTGTGATTTTGTCTGTGTCTCTGTGGTTCTGTTTGTGTGTCAGTGGTTCTGCATGTCCCTGTGGTTCTGTATTTTATCTATGTGTTTCTGTATGTGCCTGTGGTTCTGTCTGTGCCTCAGTGGTTCTGTATGTGCCTGTGGTTCTGTCTGTGCCTCAGTGGTTCTGTATGTGCCTGTGGTTCTGTATGACTCTGTGGTTCTGTCTGTGTCTCTATGGTTCTGTTTGTGTCTCAGTGGTTCTGTATGTGCCCATGGTTCTGTATGTGTCTGTGGTTCTGTCTGTTTCTCTGTGGTAGTGAATGTTCCTGTGGTTCTGTTTGTGTGTCAGTGGTTCTGTCTGTGTCTCTGTGGTTCTGCTTGTGTCTCTGTGGTTCTGCTTGTGTCTCAGTGGTTCTGTATGTGCCCGTGGTTCTGTCTGTTTCTCTGTGGTTCTGTCTGTGTCTCTGTGGTTCTGTATGTGCCTCTGTGGTTATGTCTGTGGTTCTGTGTGTGTCTCTGTGGTTCTGTATGTGTCTGTTGTTCTGTCGGTGTCTCTGTGGTTCTGTATGTGCATGTGGTTCTGTCTGTGTCTATGTGGTTCTGTTTGTGTGTCAGTGGTTCTTTATGTGTCTCAGTGGTTCTGTATGTGTCTCAGTGGTTCTGTATGTGCCTGTGGTTCTGTCTGTGTCTCTGTGGTTCCCTTATGTGTCTGTTGTTCTGTCTGTGTCTCTGTTGTTCTGTCTGTGTCTCAGTGGTTCTTTCTGTGTCTCTGTGGTTCTGTATGTGTCTCAGTGGTTCTTTATGTGCCTGTGGTTCTGTCTTTGTCTCTTTGGTTCTGTTTGTGTCTGTGGTTCTGTCTTTGTCTCTTTGGTTCTGTTTGTATGTCAGTGGTTCTGTGTGTCTCAGTGGTTCTGTGTGTCTCAATGGTTCTGTTTGTGTCTGTGGTTCTGTCTGTGTTTCTGTGGTTCTGTTTGTGTCTGTGGTTCTGTCTTTGTCTCTTTGGTTCTGTTTGTATGTCAGTGGTTCTGTGTGTCTCAGTGGTTCTGTGTGTCTCTGTGATTCTGTCTGTGTCTCTGTGGTTCTGTCTGTTTCTCTGTGGTTCTGTATGTGTCTGTGGCTTTGTATGTGAATCTGTATGTGTGCAGATCTGTACATATTAGTGTGAGTGGGCCCATGTGTACAGCCGTTACCTCTATAATATCCCACTATATCTGTGTCATTACGCTACTGCCATCTGCTGGACAAGAAAGAAACAACCTAAACTAATTATTTTTAATGAAAGAAAAATATAAACAAACTTGAAATAAGAAAATAATGTATTACTTTATTTATTTTACTTGTCATTACATTTAAGAATGATTTAGTGAAATCGCTGACATTGCTTTTGTGCGCACGTTTTTGTCTCATACCTTGATAAATGTTTATTATCAATGATCAGAAACCAAAGGTCAAAATGATATGAAAGTTGGAGGAACAAGGGAGGGGTGTTTTACTTTTCTGCCTGTTACATACATAGGAGAGTGAGCTTTCCATTACTCTTATTGACAGCATGGGTAGTTTTAGCTGTCACACTCCCAGCTAAAAGCTTCCTGAGCATTCAAAGTCTCCTCCCACATCAGGAAGCTGATTCCACCGCAGATTAACTGCATTATATATTATGTACATTCTACAACATGTTCCTTATTTCGAGGTGTAGGAGCGTCACAAGAGTAACAAAAGAGATAAAAAGAGATGGAGGAGGAGGGTGCACAGGAGGGTATACTGGAGGGCACACAAGGGCAGAGGAGGGGGTGCAGGAGGGTACAGGGGGTGCAGGAAGGTACAGGAGGGGGTGCAGGAGGGGGTACAGGAGAGTGCCCAGGAGGGTGCAGGGGGGTGCAGGAGGGGGCGCAGGAGGATACAGGAGGGGGTACAGGAGAGTGCGCAGGAGGGTGCAGGTAGATTCAGGAGGGTGCATAGGAGGGTGCAAGAGGGGGTGCAGGAGGGGGCGCAGGAGGATACAGGAGGGGGTACAGGAGAGTGCGCAGGAGGGTGCAGGAAGATTCAGGAGGGTGCATAGGAGGGCGCAAGAGGGGGTGCAGGAAGGGGCGCAGGAGGACGCTGGAGGAGAAGCAGGAGGGGACGCAGGTGGGTACAAGGGGTGCAAGAAGGTACAGGAGGGGGTGCAGGAGAGTGCGCAGGTGGGGGCAAGAGGGGATGCAGGCGGGGGTGTAGGAGGGTGCACAGGAAGGCACTGGAGGCTGCAGGTGGTGCACAGGAAAGTACAGGAAGGGGTGCAGGAGAGGGGGCAGGAAAGAGCGCAGGAGGGAGCGCATGTGTGTGCAGGAAGGCGCAGGAGGGTCCTTAGTGGGGAGTGCAATAGGGGGCGCAGATGGGTGCACAAAAAGGCACTGGTGGCTGCAGGTGGGTGCACAGGAGCAGGAGGGGGTGCAGGAGAGTGCATAGAAGAGAGCAGTGCAAGAGAGGGCACAGGACTGTGCAAGTGGGGGTGCAGGAGGGTGCTTAGTGGGGAGTGCAGGAGGGGGTGCAGGAGAGTGCAGGAGGTTGCAGAAGGGTGCGCAGTGGGGGGCGCAGGATGGTTCAGGACGGGGCACAGGAGGGGGTGCAGGAGGGCACAGGAGGGTGCACAGGAAGGCAAAGAAGGGTGCAGGAAGTGTGTGTAGTGGGGGGTGCAGGAGGGTGCACAAAAAGGCTGCAGGTGGGGGTGCAGGATGGGGCACAGGAGGGTGCAGGAGGACACAGAAGGGGGTGCAGGAGGGTGCATAGGAGAGAGCAGGAGTGTTCACGAGGGGCGGGTGCAGGAGGGTGCACAGGAAGGCATATAAGGGTGCGTAGGAGTGGGCGCAGGATGGTGCAGGAGGCTGTGCGCAGGAGGGTGCAAGAGGGGGAGCAGGAGGGTACGTATGTGGGAGCAGGAGAGTGCACAGGAGGGTGCAGAAGGGGATATAGGAGGGCGCAGGAGAGGATGCAGGAGGGTGCACAGGAAGGCACAAGAGGGGTGCAGGAGGATGTACAGGAAGGCACATATGGGTGCACAGGACGGTGTGCGTGGGAGGGCACAGGAGTTGGTGCAGGAGAGGGTGAAAGAGTGGGTGCAGGAGGGTGCACAGTAAGGCACAGAAGGGTGCAGGAGGGTGAGTAGGGAGAGCGCAGGAGGGTACAAGAGGGAACGCAGAAGGGGGGACAGGAGGGGGTGCAAGAGGGCCAAGGAGGGGATGCAGGAAGGCACAGGAGGGTGCACAGGAAGGCACAGGAGGGGCGCAGAAGGGGGTGCGTAGGAGGTCGCAGAAGGGTGCAAGAGGGAAAGCAGGAGGGGGCACAGGAGGGCTAAGGAGGGGATGCAGGAGAATGTGCAGGAAGGCACAGGAGGGTGTACAGGAAGGCACAGGAGGGGGTGCAGGAGAAGGCACAGGAGGGTGCATAGTAGGGTGCGTAGGAGGTCGCAGGTGGGGGCGCAGAAGGGTGCAAGAGGGAACACAGGAGGGTGCACAGGAAGGCACAGACGGGTACGTAAGGGGCGCAGGATGGTGAAGGAGTGGTTGCAGGAGGGTGTGTGCAGGAGGGTGCAAGAAGGGGGACAGGAGGGTTCACAGGAAGGTGCAGGACGGGGCGCAGGAGGGGTTACAGGAGGGTATGCAAGAGGGAACGCAGGATGGGGCACAGGAGGGGGTGCAGGAGGGCCAAGGAGGGGATGCAGGAAAGCACAGGAGGGTGCACAGGAAGGTACAGGAGGGGGCGCAGGAGAGGGTGCAGGAGAAGGTGTAGGAGCGTGCATAGGAGGTTGCAGGAGGGTGCATAGGAGGTTGCAGAAGGGTGCAAGAGGGAACTCAGGAGGGGGCATAGGAGGGGATGCAGGAGGACGAAAGAGGGGATGCAGGAGGGTGTGCAGGAAGGCACAGGAGGGTGCACAGGAAGGCGCAGAAGGGTATGTGGGGGGGTGCAGGAGGGTGTGAGCAGGATGGTGCAATAGGGGCACAGGAGGTTGCACAGTAAGGTGCAGGAGGGGTCGCAGGAGGGTGTGCCGGGGGGTGCAGGGGGTGCAGGAGGGTGCGTAGGAGGGTGCAGGAGGCGGCTCAGGAGGGAGCACAGGAGGGGGCGCAGGAGGGCATAGGAGTGCGCAGTAGGGTGTGCAGGGGTGAACATGAGGGCGCAGGAGGGTGCAAGAGGGTGAGTACGGGGAGCGCAGGTGCGGGTGCAGGAGGGGGCACAGGAGGGGGTGCAGGAGGGCTAAGGCGGGGGATGAAGGAAGGCACAGGATGGTGCACAGGAACGCACAGGAAGGGGGTGTAGGAGAAGGGGTAGGAGGGTGCGTAGGAGGTTGCAGGAGGGTGTGTAGGAGGTTGCAGGAGGGTGTGTAGGAGGTTGCAGGAGGGTGTGTAGGAGGTTGCAGGAGGGTGTGTAGGAGGTTGCAGGAGGGTGTGTAGGAGGTTGCAGAAGGTTGCAAGAGGGAGCTCAGGAGGGGGCACAGGAGGATGCATATGAGGGTGCAGGTGGGCGCAGGAGGGTGTGCAGGAGGGCACAGAAGGGGGTGCAGGAGGGGGCGCAGGAGGGGTGCAGGAGGGTGCGTAGGAGAGTGCAGGAGGCAGCTCAGGAGGGAGCACAGGAGGGGGTGCAGGAGGGCATAGGAGTGCGCAGTAGGGTGTGCAAGGGTGCCCAGGAGGGCGTGCAGGAGGGCACAAGAGGGTGCACAAGAGAATGCGCAGGAGGGCACAGGGGGGTACAGGTGAGTGCGTAGGAGGGAGCACAGGAGGTGGAGCAGGAGGGGGTGCCGGAGGGTGCAGAAGTGGCCGCAGGAGGGGTGCAGGATTGTGCAGGAGGGCACACGAGTGTGCTGAAGGGTACACAGGAGGGTGAAGGAGGGGGCTCAGGGGTGTCCAGGAGGGGGCAAACAAGGGCACAGGGAGGGTGTGCAGGAGGGTACACAGGAGGGTACACAGGAGGGTACACAGGAGGGTGCAGGAGGACACTCAGGCTGCATACAGCTCAGGTGGTATTCTGATCCTATACAATTATTATAAAAGTGTGTTTTTACTCCAGTTATGTTTTGGAATATTAGGGTCACATAGTGAGGGCGCAGGAGGGTACCGTAAATGATTCCTGAAATATCTAGCCTTGATACTAGGGTTTAGGGATATGAGTTACGGTTTAGGGATATGGTTTAGGGATATGAGTTACGGTTTAGGGATATGGTTTAGGGATATGAGTTACGGTTTAGGGATATGGTTTAGGGATATAGGTTAGGGTTTAGGGTTAGGGTTTGGGTCACAGTTGTGGCAGATAACAGGTCCTATACAATAAAAGAGGGGCGCCACAGTGGCGTGCAGTGACCAGCAGGTGGCGTGCCAGCACCTGGCTACCTGATAGCAGGAAAGATTCAAAAACTCTGCTGTCCCCAGAAAGGACATGATTTGGAGTCAGGTAGATTGAGGAACTAGACTTATATAAAGCAGTTTATCAGTTCAGGTTTTAGTGATCTATAAGAAATCTTGTTCTCAGAAAGAGATATCCACAAATCGTGGCCTGTTGGTGTCAGTAGAGGTCAGGACTGAAACCCCCTGGTAGAACATACAGAGACCTGATCTTATCTATGTGTAACACCGGTCCCATATACAGAACCTATACTTGGGTCCAGTTACTATCAGTCTGTTTTATATTGAATTGTAATAGAAATCCCAGATATGGCGGCAGGGTCTTATTGTCTATTTGTATCTATAGTGCTGGTCACTGGAAGGTTTGATCATGAGGCTGAAGCTCGGATATTTTGGCCCATCATGAGGATGCCTAGAGAAGACTCTGGGAAAGATACACGAAGACGGGGGAGGCCGAGATGGATAGATGAGGTCACTGAAGCAATGAACATGAGCTTGATGGACCTCAGAGGGACAGTGGCTGATAGATGTGCCTGGCGTGCTGTGGTCCGTATGGTCACTGAGAGTCGGGCACGACTGAAGAACAGAACAGCAACAACAAATCATTTACAAATCATCCTCACTACAATACTCCTCCTTTATTTCCTCTCTGCACTCTCCCCACTTACCCTCATGTGTGTGCGTGTGCGTGTGCGTGTGTATGTGTTGTTTTGTCTGTACGTTTAACTGTAAATGTATGTCATTTTATGTATGTATATTTATGTGCCCATTTTTCTGCATTTTGTGTACATGAGCATATGTTTTTGTTCATATGTTTACATGTATGTTGATGTATGTATGTTTATATCTTTGTGTATATGTTTATATGTGTGTATATGTTTGTGAGTCCATGTTTTGGTGTATATTTGTATATTTGTGTATTTATGTCTGGTTTTGTGTATATAGCATGTCTGTGTTTTACATACGTGTTTCTTGTATGTGTGTCTTTCCATGTTCCAAAACAGGGCCCTCCATTTTCTGCAGCGCTACGGAATATGTTGGCGCTACAAATAAAAGCGAATAAAATAAAATAATGATAATGTCGCGGTGTTTATTCTTTGTGTATGTTTTTATTTACCTGTGCGTTCTTTTGTTTATTTCCGGTGCTTATATCCTATCCTGTGTACACATGTACATGTCTATTACTGGGTATAAATAGTATGATAACAGACACATGACTAATCCTAGGATACTCTGCTAATTACTAATTACCCCTCTGTACCCTCACCCAGACACCATAACATGCCCCCTCCTTATGTCAGGCTGCGGGGGTCTTTCTAACACGCTGACCCTATGACCTCACAGCCTGAGGGTCCGGGTGATAAAAGCTGAGAAGATGAAAGGGGCTGCAGGTCTGTGTCCCCTGCGTCGCGGCCTCTGTGACTTATTGTTCTTGTCCTACAGATGCCCAATTGTTCCAGCCAGGCCGCCCCCCCCCCCCCCCCCGATAAGATCCTTATCACATCCCGCACCCCCCTATCTCTCTCATGTCTCCTTCTAGTGTACAGTTTATATTCAGTTTTCCTTATTTGTGCGAAATCTTGAAAACTTTAAGAATCTCTTATCTGAGGACAGTCATGATTCTCAGCTAAGCTGTGCAATTATAAGGAATGGTAAGGACATTGTAAGCATGCACGTTTTCAGTCTTGCGCGGCGCTTTGGCCTCTGGATTCTAAGCTCCAAGACAGGGCCCTCCATCTTTGTTATGTGTTAATGCTGTTTTTGCCTTGATCACAACTTATGTACAGCGCTACGGAATATGTTGGCGCGTTACAAATAAACGATAATAATAATAATAAATTATTGTTTATAATAGAAAATAAAATGTTCAATAATTATTTTGTTAGCAATTGGGGTAAAAAAAATGGTTATATTTGGATTTATACTAAATTGTAATCCTAAGGGGCATAACACCACTTAATATCAGTAAAGCAGAACTGAGTACTAAAACAAATCCTTTATTACTTTTTTTTAAATCACGCCGCCTTACAAAGCTGAAGACTACGCACTCTCATTGGTTATACTCTCATTGGTTATACTCTCATTGGTTATAACATATCACTATAATAGTTGTCAGTGTGTGTCCCGTTGCCATGTTGGTCATGCTGTTGCGGCCCATAGAGGCGAGCCATTACGGAACGCTGGCAGCGGCGCAGGACTTAGGCTGCAATGAGCAGTTGTGAGGCCCGCAACTGCAGGACTCGTGAATCGAGGCGAGCCACGCGGAACTTAGGATGTAATAAGCACCGCAGACGCTCATCGCGAGGCACGTGGGACTTGCTGCAACTGCGAGGCGAGCAGTTCAGGCACGCGGGACTTACGACCTGTACGATTTAGGACCGAAACCTGTACATGCACTTTGCGCATCGCAAAAAAACGACTTTAACAGAGAAAAACACAACAAATATGCCTCAAATTAACAAGTAGCTTTACTCCCAGGCTCCCTGCCTCTCCCCCTGTGCCGTGTGTAAGTTAATTTGAGGCACATTCGCGCCAAAAAATGGCTACAGAAAAAACACAAAATGACGAAAACAAGGCCGAAGGACGTAAACATTGCTCAGAGGGCCATAGCCTCGCATTGTGTGGCAAACAGCACTGCCAGGCATACAATTTTCCTCCCGACATTTTTGACGGGCAATTTACTAGTATACAAATAATTACTAGTTGCAGGGATAGCGTGGAAGCTTAGGCCTGTGATCTCGGGGGGTCCTCCTTACTGGAAGGCGCTCTGAGAGATGCCCCAAATCTGGCTAAAAGATAGAAGGAAATAGAGATCCTAAAACTTGTGTATGAAAGATGGTACATGATGGCTATCAAATATGGGAATAGCCCAATGGACCATATTGAAGAGGTAGCACCAATGAGAGTACAACCAATGAGAGAACAACCAATGAGAGAACAACCAATGAGAGAACAACCAATGAGAGTAGTCTTCATCTTTTTAAGGTGTTTAAAGGCAATAAAGTATTTTATTTGACTTCACACTCACTGGCCGCTGGGCAGAGATGCCAACGATTCCCTGCAGGGGCGGATCTACCAGTGGTGCAGGTGGTGCAGTGCACCAGGGCCTTTATCTGGGGGGGCAGTGCTGTGTAATATGTTATAAAAAACATTTTTGCATTTAATTTTTTTATGTAGTGTAAGGGCCCCTGTGGCCCCCACACCACGGATAAAAAATGCCACGGCCCACCTGGGCACCCCCTGTACCTCCTTGGCTGTACACACACCCCTCGGTCTAAAATTGGTTTGTTTACATAAAAGCATTTCTACTGAAGCTCCAAGAGGTGGCAGTGTGGAGCAGTTCAGCAGGCTTGTGTATCAAGGAAGAAGGTAACAGAGCAAGGGCTGCAAAGTATAGGGGGGATGGGTTCTGTGAGGGAGGAAGAAAGGAGATAGCAATGGATGCTATGTGAAGTGGATGCTTAGAGGGGTGGGTGCTGTGTGGGGGTGATGTTTATATTTATGTATACAAATGGGTCTTGGAGGCGGAGCAGCAATAGGTAAGGGTCTTCGGTTATGGGAGCGGTCTTCGGGAGGGGAGCAGTTATGAGAAGGAGTCCAGGGGAGGAGCATTTAGTGATTTGGTTCCGGCGGGGCCCAGCACAAAGCATCCCAGAGGGGGCCCACAACTTTTTTTTACACAAGGGCCCTCCATTCACTGATTCCCCGTACAGGTGTTTGTTTCTGAACTGGACATCATTCATTTCTATATATATATATATATATATTTTTTTTTAACCTTCATGGATAAATTATTATTTCAATATCATATTCATAGTCAAATCTTTATCAAAGTACTAGATTTACACAAAATAATGCTACGTAACGGGATTCTCATTTTCCAAGATATTCATTCACATATTTATAAAAGGCCACAATAAGATCCAACACAATTTTAATGTCGCACAATATCTTACATTACACATATTAACCCCTCATTCATGACAAAGGTTTAATCCTAACATATCCTCGTTGCGCCAGAGATACGGCGCTCCTTATATAATTTATATATTTGTCTGTGGGAATATCCTGAGGTAATTAGCGTGGAAACCAATAAAAAAAATGTACTATTAAATTAACAGCAGAATGGGCGATATTTGGTCTCCTTAAACTAAGAGAAGTTCAGACTATTTCAAAAGGTAATAAACAAATACTTAATTAGCAGCTGCCATTTTATTACCAGCAATGCGGGTACAGACGCTCCCGCCCTTTCACTGGCAATTAATAAATTACGATTATTATTTAATATGATTGGATAGAAACTCAGTCTCATGAAGAGAATTTGATTGGTCGATTTTTATTTCCATGGGGCCCATATATAAATACCCTAATAAATGCGTTTCAATGTACATCATGGCACCTTATGGAGACGTTCCATGGTGGGCTCCCCTATAACATCTGAGGGTCGGACCCAACCGCATGTCAGTTGTCCAGTTACTTTATTACTTTATTTGTAAACAATAAATACATGAATAAAAAAAATCATTAAAAGGACGTCCCATAAAGCTCACGGCCAATGGAAACGACTTTAATACAAGTCTCCAGCCAATGGCGATCATTGTGTTGGTACATATTGTGTCTGAAAATTTAGCAGCTATCTTCCAGACACCGCCATCTTACCTCATTGACCCTATAATGGGTGGATACCAGCGGCCGCTGAGCCTGACCTTTGACAGTAAGTTTAATACTGAATGTTGGATTTTGTTAAATAATTGAAAATTAATTTTCTGAATGCCCCTTTAATTCTGCCCCCTCGTCACCGTGACCCGTCCTCTCTAATTAGCTTGATCCTATTCAGCACAACAGGGGATGATATCGCTGTCACTGAGTGGATTAAATCCCCACCACTAATTAGTGTAAAGGTTAGAGGTCATCAGAGAGATACATGGTGTGAGCAGAGCCGAGTGCCGGACCCTACAGAGAGAATCCCAAATGTCATGTGCTGCACCCTAATGTCATACAAGGCTCAGCACTAATGGACTTCTCAAGTCTGAGATTAAACACAGTTGTGACTTTAAGAATTAAACCTGATAATAGCAAAATGGTATAGAAATAATTATATTCATTATTATCAGGCTTGTGTAGCCCAGTTTTTTCTTGTCTGTTTCCATTTGCTTTTTTGGATCTATCCTGTTATGCGCATGCACGGCAAGCCTCCTGGTGCTGGGTGGGCTTGCGTCCCAATGTACTCCCTAAGACCCTAACCCTAAGCCCCTATGCCGGCCCTAGCCCTCTACAGCAGTTACCGGCACTAAGCCTAAGCCACTAACCCCCTGCACCCCTTGCCGGCCCTACCCCACTACAGCAGTTACCGGCGCTAAACCTAACCCTAAGCCCCTACCCCTCTTGCAGGCCCTAACCCTAACCCCTTACACCACTTACCGGCCCTAACCCTAAACCTACTCCCCTAACCCTAAGCCCCTAACCCTAAGACCCTACACCCCTTGCCGGCCCTAACCCTAACCTCCTAACCCTCTTAGCCTAACCCCCTAAAAGTAAGTTCCGAACCCTAACCCCATAACCCCCTACACTCCTCATCGGCCCTAACCCCCTAACCCACTAAACCTAACCTGAAAACCCTTAACCACTTACCGGCCACTTAGACAGCTACATCAGGACGTCGGCAGTGCGCTTCCCGTGCGTGCACATAACAGGATAGATCCACTTTTTTTAGCTACTTTATCAGCATAGTACATCCTTGCAAACTTATGAGCTTTTCATTAGTCCTGTGGAGAACACTGGTAATTTAAGCTGCCAGAATCCCAGATGTGCAGATAGAAGCCCCTCATTATCCTCCATGTAAATTTCTTTTCTACTCGTGTTCAAACGGCACCTTCATAGAATATAAACCAGAGTGGGTCTATTAGCAAGTCATACAAGGTGACATCATCATTTAGCACTAGTAATAGCAATTTAGTATTTTAAACAGACACAAAGACTTCCACAGGAAATGGTAGAACTGCGTGGATAATGTCATCCTAAAATCATAACCCCCAAAGGATCTTATCATGATACAAGGTGACTCAAGGAAAAGTTATTATGCTGTATTCCAATTGTATTAAAGTATATTGCAAAGTTGTTTATCTTATTAAAGATTGCATTGTAGTGTATAGTGCTGGAGAAATGCATTGGATCTTGGAAGAATATGAAGTGGTTATTAGGCGAGTGGTTTTTGGCCACTTTGTGTATTAGGCGGAGCGGCAACTAACTCTGGGAAGGAGCATTGCAGAGTACTAGAGTAACACAAGAGAGTAACATTGTGTACATAAAGACATCACTGTGTAAATATGGAGATGTAACGATGTGTACACGAGGGGTTACAAGGTGTTATGTTTGTACAGAGAGATCAGAGTGTGCAGAAAGTGTTGGGTATACAGTGTCTCAGGGGCCCTGGTGGCCCAGTGGTTAGGCTGCAGGTGCTTTCACCACAACAAAATCCAGCCAGAGAACCAAGAGGTCACACTGGTCAGTACTCAGATGGGAGACCACCTGGGAATACCAGGAGCTGTATGCTGTGGCCCACTGGAGAAGGAACTGGCAACCCACTCCAGTATCTCTGCCATGAAAACCAAGTTGATCAGCATGGTGTGGGGTCCATGAGGTCACAGAGAGTCGGACACAACTGAGCAACGCCATTTACATACTGTATGTGTAATAATGTACATGTATGTGAGGAGATCACTGTGTTTATGACATCAGAGTATACATGAGATCATCATACGGTGCGTGTATAAGGACATCACAGTGTCTATGACATCAGAGTATACATGAGATCATCATACGGTGCGTGTATAAGGACATCACAGTGTCTATGACATCAGAGTATACATGAGATCACCATGCAGTGCGTGTATAAGGACATCACAGTGTCTATGACATCAGAGTATACGTGAGATCATCATACAGTGCGTGTATAAGGGTATCACAGTGTCTATGACATCAGAGTATACATGAGATCATCATACAGTGCGTGTATAAGGACATCACAGTGACTATGACATCAGAGTATACGTGAGATCATCATACAGTGCGTGTATAAGGACATCACAGTGTCTATGACATCAGAGTATACATGAGATCATCATACGGTGCGTGTATAAGGACATCACAGTGTCTGTGACATCAGAGTATACATGAGATCATCATACGGTGCATGTATAAGGACATCACAGTGTCTATGACATCAGAGTATACATGAGATCATCATGCAGTGCGTGTATAAGGACATCACAGTGTCTATGACATCAGAGTATACATGAGATCATCATGCAGTGCGTGTATAAGGGTATCACAGTGTCTATGACATCAGAGTATACGTGAGATCATCATACGGTGCGTGTATAAGGACATCACAGTGTCTATGACATCAGAGTATACGTGAGATCATCATACAGTGCGTGTATAAGGACATCACAGTGTCTATGACATCAGAGTATACATGAGATCATCATGCAGTGCGTGTATAAGGACATCACAGTGTCTATGACATCAGAGTATACGTGAGATCATCATGCAGTGCGTGTATAAGGACATCACAGTGTCTATGACATCAGAGTATACATGAGATCATCATGCAGTGCGTGTATAAGGGTATCACAGTGTCTATGACATCAGAGTATACATGAGATCATCATACAGTGCGTGTATAAGGACATCACAGTGTCTATGACATCAGAGTATACATGAGATCATCATACGGTGCGTGTATAAGGGTATCACAGTGTCTATGACATCAGAGTATACATGAGATCATCATGCAGTGCGTGTATAAGGACATCACAGTGTCTATGACATCAGAGTATACATGAGATCATCATGCAGTGCGTGTATAAGGACATCACAGTGTCTATGACATCAGAGTATACATGAGATCATCATACAGTGCGTGTATAAGGGTATCACAGTGTCTATGACATCAGAGTATACGTGAGATCATCATACGGTGCGTGTATAAGGACATCACAGTGTCTATGACATCAGAGTATACATGAGATCATCATACAGTGCGTGTATAAGGACATCACAGTGTCTATGACATCAGAGTATACATGAGATCATCATACGGTGCGTGTATAAGGATATCACAGTGTCTATGACATCAGAGTATACGTGAGATCATCATACGGTGCGTGTATAAGGACATCACAGTGTCTATGACATCAGAGTATACATGAGATCATCATGCAGTGCGTGTATAAGGATATCACGGTGTCTATGACATCAGAGTATACATGAGATCATCATACAGTGCGTGTATAAGGGTATCACAGTGTCTATGACATCAGAGTATACATGAGATCATCATATGGTGCGTGTATAAGGGTATCACAGTGTCTATGACATCAGAGTATACGTGAGATCATCATGCAGTGCGTGTATAAGGGTATCACAGTGTCTATGACATCAGAGTATACATGAGATCATCATATGGTGCGTGTATAAGGGTATCACAGTGTCTATGACATCAGAGTATACGTGAGATCATCATACAGTGCGTGTATAAGGACATCACAGTGTCTATGACATCAGAGTATACATGAGATCATCATACAGTGCGTGTATAAGGATATCACAGTGTCTATGACATCAGAGTATACATGAGATCATCATACGGTGCGTGTATAAGGACATCACAGTGTCTATGACATCAGAGTATCCATGAGATCATCATACAGTGCGTGTATAAGGGTATCACAGTGTCTATGACATCAGAGTATACATGAGATCATCATGCAGTGCGTGTATAAGGGTATCACAGTGTCTATGACATCAGAGTATACATGAGATCATCATATGGTGCGTGTATAAGGGTATCACAGTGTCTATGACATCAGAGTATACGTGAGATCATCATACGGTGCGTGTATAAGGACATCACAGTGTCTATGACATCAGAGTATACGTGAGATCATCATACGGTGCGTGTATAAGGATATCACGGTGTCTATGACATCAGAGTATACGTGAGATCATCATGCAGTGCGTGTATAAGGATATCACAGTGTCTATGACATCAGAGTATACATGAGATCATCATGCAGTGCGTGTATAAGGATATCACAGTGTCTATGACATCAGAGTATACATGAGATCATCATGCAGTGCGTGTATAAGGGTATCACAGTGTCTATGACATCAGAGTATACGTGAGATCATCATACGGTGCGTGTATAAGGACATCACAGTGTCTATGACATCAGAGTATACATGAGATCATCATGCAGTGCGTGTATAAGGACATCACAGTGTCTATGACATCAGAGTATACATGAGATCATCATGCAGTGCGTGTATAAGGACATCACAGTGTCTATGACATCAGAGTATACATGAGATCATCATGCAGTGCGTGTATAAGGATATCACAGTGTCTATGACATCAGAGTATACGTGAGATCATCATGCAGTGCGTGTATAAGGACATCACAGTGTCTGTGACATCAGAGTATACATGAGATCATCATGCAGTGCGTGTATAAGGATATCACAGTGTCTATGACATCAGAGTATACATGAGATCATCATACAGTGCGTGTATAAGGACATCACAGTGTCTATGACATCAGAGTATACATGAGATCATCATACGGTGCGTGTATAAGGATATCATGGTGTCTATGACATCAGAGTATACATGAGATCATCATGCAGTGCGTGTATAAGGACATCACAGTATCACATTGGATATATGACGATATCACACAGTATATCTGAGTACTTGAATTGTAGGACATTATTGTAACATCTCACTAGTAATAAGAGAACTTGTAGAACATTACACCGAGGCTTGTAGTGACATTGTGTACATAAAGACATTACTGTGTAAACATAGATATACAACAATGTGTACATAAGGATATGAAGCGTGTTAGTGTTTGTACTAACAGATCAGAGCGTGCGGGAGAATATGTAACACGTGTGTGTATAGTATAAGGATGTATATGAGCACGGGATAACATGTACACGAGGATATCACAGTATGTATATGGGGATATCACAGTATGTATATGAGCACGGGATAACATGTACACGAGGATATCGCAGTATGTATATGGGGATATCACAGTATGTATATGAGGATATCACAGTATGTATATGAGGATGTCACAGTATGTATATGGGGATATCACAGTATGTATATGAGGATATCACAGTATGTATATGAGGATATCACAGTATGTATATGAGTATATCACAGTATGTATATGAGTATATCACAGTATGTATATGATGATATCACAGTATGTACACGAGGATATCACAGTATGTATATGAGTATATCACAGTATGTATATGATGATATCACAGTATGTACACGAGGATATCACAGTATGTATATGAGTATATCACAGTATGTATATGATGATATCACAGTATGTACACGAGGATATCACAGTATGTATATGAGGATATCACAGTATGTATATGAGGATATCACAGTATGTATATGAGGATATCACAGTATGTATATGGGGATATCACATTATGTATATGAGGATATCACAGTATGTATATGAGGATATCACAGTATGTATATGAGGATATCACAGTATGTATATGAGGATATCACAGTATGTATATGAGGATATCACAGTATGTATATGGGGATATCACATTATGTATATGAGGATATCACAGTATGTATATGAGGATATCACAGTATGTATATGAGGATATCACAGTATGTATATGAGGATATCACAGTATGTATATGAGGATATCACAGTATGTATATGGGGATATCACATTATGTATATGAGGATATCACAGTATGTATATGAGGATATCACAGTATGTATATGGGGATATCACAGTATGTATATGAGGATATCACAGTATGTATATGAGGATATCACAGTATGTATATGGGGATATCACATTATGTATATGAGGATATCACAGTATGTATATGGGGATATCACATTATGTATATGAGGATATCACAGTATGTATATGAGGATATCACAGTATGTATATGAGGATATCACAGTATGTATATGAGGATATCACAGTATGTATATGAGGATATCACAGTATGTATATGGGGATATCACATTATGTATATGAGGATATCACAGTATGTATATGAGGATATCACAGTATGTATAAGGGGATATCACAGTATGTATATGAGGATATCACAGTATGTATATGAGGATGTCACAGTATGTATATGGGGATATCACAGTATGTATATGAGGATATCACAGTATGTATATGAGGATATCACAGTATGTATATGATGATATCACAGTATGTATATGAGGATATCACAGTATGTATATGAGGATATCACAGTATGTATATGAGGATATCACAGTATGTATATGAGGATGTCACAGTATGTATATGGGGATATCACAGTATGTATATGAGGATGTCACAGTATGTATATGAGGATATCACAGTATGTATATGGGGATATCACAGTATGTATATGGGGATATCACAGTATGTATATGAGGATGTCACAGTATGTATATGAGGATGTCACAGTATGTATATGAGGATATCACAGTATGTATATGAGGATGTCACAGTATGTATATGAGGATGTCACAGTATGTATATGAGGATGTCACAGTATGTATATGAGGATATCACAGTATGTATATGGGGATGTCACAGTATGTATATGAGGATGTCACAGTATGTATATGAGGATGTCACAGTATGTATATGAGTATATCACAGTATGTATATGATGATATCACAGTATGTATATGAGGATATCACAGTATGTATATGAGGATATCACAGTATGTATATGAGGATGTCACAGTATGTATATGAGGATATCACAGTATGTATATGAGGATATCACAGTATGTATATGAGGATATCACAGTATGTATATGGGGATATCACATTATGTATATGAGGATATCACAGTATGTATATGAGGATATCACAGTATGTATATGAGGATATCACAGTATGTATATGAGGATATCACAGTATGTATATGAGGATATCACAGTATGTATATGAGGATATCACAGTATGTATATGAGGATATCACAGTATGTATATGGGGATATCACATTATGTATATGAGGATATCACAGTATGTATATGAGGATATCACAGTATGTATATGAGGATATCACAGTATGTATATGAGGATATCACAGTATGTATATGAGGATATCACAGTATGTATATGAGGATATCACAGTATGTATATGGGGATATCGCAGATTTTCCATGAGAATATGAGTGTGTTTTGTTACACATATTAGGGTGTATATATGGCAGGGGTATGTTCCCGCCAAGACCTAGGCCTAGGGCAGCACATTTTCAGGGGGCAGTAGACATCCCCAAAGATACAAAGCAGAAATATGTTTGTATTTGCACAGAAATGTCTATATACAGTGATATTTCGGCCTGTAGGTGTACATATATATATATATATATATATATAAACATATGATTTGAGATATATAAAGGGAAAATGAGGATCTGCAAGTGGGGTGTGGGGGGCTCATATGACGGGGTTGTGGGGGGCTCACGATATGTGTATAATGCTCATATTACGGGCTGTATTGATATTAATGTGTATATGGGGATATTACAATGTATATGTAGTGTTGGTGAAACACCAGACATCAATCTCTTTATTGAGCACTTTACTGAATCTCATTAAGCTCCAAGAACTAATTGCCTCTTCTTATCTATTAATTGCCTCTTCATATCTAGTAACTGCTTAATTACTGTATAGAGGAACATATAATAAAATGAGAGATTATTGGTTGGTCGCCCATTGATTCCTCGTATCCCTAGGCCCGAGACTTGCTTGGAAATCCATTGGGGCATATGGCGGTGAGTTGGCTGCTTCCATGAGTAATGGCCGAGTGTGGCTCTGGTCCTGGCGGTTTTGTTGCTCACGCTCTGCTCCAATGGGACAAATGCAACGTGATTGGCCGGTGGTGTTACCCTCCATGACAAATAAGCAGGTGTCCATTGTGGCTTGTTGTCCCATATCCTTCAGTGCAGACTTGACCTCTGTAAGGATGAGTAATTCCTCCTCGCTCCCCCCGCTCAGTCCTCCCCCTGCAGGGCTTGCTCTGAATCACTCGCAGGATCATGCGCTACATATTTCTTCTTTTTTTTCCATATTTATTTCCTTCTCGGGTCTGACAGTGAGAACATCATCATTAAAAAGCAAGGAGGAGAGGCCGGGGGCCGTGTGTCCCGCCAACCGAAATGCCGGCCCATGAATGGCTTCTCTTGTTCTCTAAAAAGGGGGAACCAAAAAACAGATGAAAGCAGGCTGAGCATGTGACCTCACTGAATTTAATTTAGCCTCACAAGCACCCCTGCCCTCCCTCACTCCCCCACCAATACCCCCTCTTACATTCCTTCCACCCCCATCTCACCCCTGACTTGTTCTTCCAGACCCTGAATTCCCTGGTCTGATGATACTTGGTTATTTCCAGTCCATCTTATCTCATAAACAAAATGTTACATTCTAATGACCTAAAGAGCTTGCAATCTAATGACCTAAAGAGCTTGCAATCTAATGACCTAAAGAGCTT
>CM050169.1:5369835-5379835 GCA_027410445.1 Discoglossus pictus
GAATCTCCTTTTATGCAATGGTGCCCTCTGAAGGGCTACACCCACATAGTTATCACAGCCAATTAGATACATGGTTCAACCCCCACATCTCCTCCCCTCAGATAACAGGTAACACAATTAAAACAGACACAATTTTAACCACATTCTGGATGTACCCCAAAAACAGGGGGTACACCTTTAAGTCCAGCACCATTCAATAGCTCTCACCCAGGGGAACAACATATTAAAAAAATGGCATGAATCAGACCAGGGGTTCAAAAGTTAGTAAAAGTATGTTTTTCACATAACACACAGACATGTCACATATCCCCCACACAATACACATATAGGACAATAGGTGTGGTCACCCCTCCCTGAGGCTCCTTGATATAATCAGACAATGATTAAATCAGCCCTCTTTGTTCTTATCTGAGAATGAAAACAGTTTATACAATCGACTTTTCTTATCTGTAACAGGATTATCTATTAGCCTAGTCGCTTTGATATTCTGAGCCAATATACTCTGTAGAACATAAAACAACATATCTACAGTACAGCAATGTGATCATATTTTAACCAAGAAGTAAATAATCATAAAACAGGGTAAAACAGTGATGGGTTCCGTTACAGCTGGGATCTGAGCGCACAAAACTACCGAATAGCGCTCAGATCATCTTCACACAGTTCAATTGCCATATAGCTAAAGTCTTTCCCATAGTCTTTCATCATATGAATGGGCTCCATGGCATAGCTTTCTGTGGTATCATGGTTCACACAGGGCAAGTACCGAATGACCCCCCTGTATGTAAAGGGCCAGAATGAGTGACATACACTCTGGTATGGCCGAATACTGTGTGTGAAGGGCAATATGTACCAGGGCCATAGTCGCAGGGCAGAAGGCTGGCATACAGTCCTCTCCAAGACAAAGTGGCGAAGGGCACTTCGTCACACATCTCCCCTTTGGGGGGAAGTCTAACCAGGCACCTGACCTTCTGCCGGTCAGTGCCTCCGTTAGACGATCCACCAACCCACAATAAACCAGTGCTAGAGCAGCCCCCCCACAACAACAAAGTGCAAGAGCAGCCCACCCACAACAAACCGTTACGGCATCTGGATATTTCGCTGTGGTGATGGGGCAACACGCTGAGGGGACTTGAGGGGCAGAGGCCAGCGGCACTCTGCCCTGATGCCAGCTCTTCTGCTGGTGTAACCTGCAGGACATCCTGCTCTGTACAAGGGACAAAGGGAGGGCAGAGGCCGACTGCACTCTGCCCCACTGTCAGCTCTTCTGCTGGGGTACTTGGGGCATATTCCGGCTCAGTAGCCAGGGAAAGGTGGGGGTCAGTGGGGGTTAACATTTCCTCTGTTAACCCTGGGGCCACATTAGGAGTTAGCTGGGGAGGGGAATTTGTACTTACCCCCTCCTCCGGTTGTCCCAGTGAGGGTAGTTGGGGGTCTGGACAAGCTGTGGGCGCAGAGACCACGGTCCCATCTGCGCCGTCTGGACGATTGGTGTCTCCCCTGGTTAGGGTAAACTGTCGCTGGGGGGAAAGGACGACACCTTCTGCCCCCTGGGGTTCACACTGCCGCTGGGGGGGAAGGACGACACCTTCTGCCCCCTGGGGTTCACACTGCCGCTGGGGGGGAAGGATGACACCTTCTGCCCCCTGGGGTTCACACTGCTGCTGGGGGGGAAGGACGACACCTTCTGCCCCCTGGGGTTCACACTGCTGCTGGGGGGGAAGGACGACACCTTCTGCCCCCTGGGGTTCACACTGCCGATGGGGAGGAAGGACGACACCTTCTGCCCCCTGGGGTTCACCCTGCCGCTGGGGGGGAAGGACGACACCTTCTGCCCCCTGGGGTTCACACTGCCGCTGGGGGGGAAGGACGACACCTTCTGCCCCCTGGGGTTCACACTGCCGCTGGGGGGGAAGGACGACACCTTCTGCCCCCTGTAGGGCCGGTAGAGAGACCTCGGTCCCATCTCTACCTGCCATCTGGAGGTCATCCCAGGACCAGTCCATGAAGTCTGGTTCTGCTTGTCGAGTAGGTTGGGGCTGCACGAAGCTGAGCAGGTGTTGGTAGTCCTGCTCCAGCTCCCACTCTCTCGTTACCAGGTGGGTCATGTCTTTGCTCACCTCGCCTTCGTCATCCCAGACATACATGCCCATCCGGTAGTCGTAGATGTCCCAAAACCTAGACTCCTCCGTGCTGCCAAGATCAATGTCGTCCTCCAAGGCATCCCATAATAAACCTGGGCCATCATAATCATCCCCCTCTGGTAAGTCGTGTTCAGCCGTCCAGGGGGTAAGTCGAACAGTATGCCACCAGAGGGCCTGGTATGCGTTGTCTAGCCAGATCTCTCGCCGTACCAGGGTCTCTAGTCTTGTCACCCACTCATCCAGGGGCTGCTCTCCCAATAGATACATCCGCATCGCCACACGCTTCTGTAGCCGCTGCTCATCACTGGGGAGACTCTCACCTCGCCGCCATTGGGCATCTTCCAGGGCATCATACCAGAGTTCCTTTCTGTCTGCATCCCTGTAGTCCGCGGCCTCCTCCTCATCCTCATCATGGAACGATGTCCGAAAACTAGCCGGTTCCATCCTGCTGTAGCCAGGGGCGCTGTACGGATACTAGCGTTGCCCTCAATTTGTAACTCCAAACGTTACCGGTGTCTCTGTGCTGCTTTTCCTCTTACTAGGACGCCATCCCACCCCTGCCAGCCAATGTAACGGATCTACTGGCACCCCGACCGGGTACCTCCGTTGATAGACGCGTCCTAGTTTGCGCCGAGGCCTACAAGCACCGCACCAGACACCACACTACCACCACAGACTCCACAACCGCCGTAGTTTAGCTGGAGCCGCGCCGTCTTCCTTCCACCCTGTATGAATTTCCAGCATCCAGGACCGTGTGGGGAAGACCTCTCCTCCAAGGAGGACACCTTAGGAACAAGCGTTCAGTAGTTACAGCTCAAGGGAGTATGCAAAAGCATAGCAATCCCCAGTATGATAGCGATCCCCTCCAATAACGAGACAAGGCTACGTTTTGAAGGGTCAAGTAGAACTATAACTTTAATGACAGGGAATCTCCTTTTATGCAATGGTGCCCTCTGAAGGGCTACACCCACATAATTATCACAGCCAATTAGATACATGGTTCAACCCCCACGTCTCCTCCCCTCAGATAACAGGTAACACAATTAAAACAGACACAATTTTAACCACATTCTGGATGTACCCCAAAAACAGGGGGTACACCTTTAAGTCCAGCACCATTCAATAGCTCTCACCCAGGGGAACAACATATTAAAAAAATGGCATGAATCAGACCAGGGGTTCAAAAGTTAGTAAAAGTATGTTTTTCACATAACACACAGACATGTCACATATCCCCCACACAATACACATATAGGACAATAGGTGTGGTCACCCCTCCCTGAGGCTCCTTGATATAATCAGACAATGATTAAATCAGCCCTCTTTGTTCTTATCTGAGAATGAAAACAGTTTATACAATCGACTTTTCTTATCTGTAACAGGATTATCTATTAGCCTAGTCGCTTTGATATTCTGAGCCAATATACTCTGTAGAACATAAAACAACATATCTACAGTACAGCAATGTGATCATATTTTAACCAAGAAGTAAATAATCATAAAACAGGGTAAAACAGTGATGGGTTCCGTTACAGCTGGGATCTGAGCGCACAAAACTACCGAATAGCGCTCAGATCATCTTCACACAGTTCAATTGCCATGTAGCTAAAGTCTTTCCCATAGTCTTTCATCATATGAATGGGCTCCATGGCATAGCTTTCTGTGGTATCATGGTTCACACAGGGCAAGTACCGAATGACCCCCCCCGTATGTAAAGGGCCAGAATGAGTGACATACACTCTGGTAAGGCCGAATACTGTGTGTGAAGGGCAATATGTACCAGGGCCATAGTCGCAGGGCAGAAGGCTGGCAAACAGTCCTCTCCAAGACAAAGTGGCGAAGGGCACTTCGTCACAAGTTGGGACTGTAATGTTGGGGATTTGATGAGTTTGGACTGTAATGTTGGGGATTTGATGAGATGGGACTGTAATGTTGGGCATTTGATGGGATGGGACTGTAACGTTGGGGATTTGATGGGATGGGACTGTAATGTTGAGGATTTGATGAGTTTGGACTGTAATGTTGGAGATTTGATGTGTGGGGAATGTAATGTTGGGGATTTGATGAGTTGGAACTGTAATGTTGGGGATTTGATGAGTTGGGACTCTAATGTTGGGGATTTGATGGGATGGGACTGTAATATTGGAGATTTGATGAGTTGGGACTATAATGTTGGAGATTTGATAAGTGGGGACTGTAATGTTGGGGATTTGATGATTTGGGACTGTAATGTTGGGGATTTGATGATTTGGGACTGTAATGTTGGTGATTTGATGAGTTGTGACTGTAATGTTGGGGATGTGATGAGTTGGGACTGTAATTTTGGGGATTTGATGAGTTGGGACTGTAATGTTGGGGATTTGATGGCATGCGACTGTAATGTTGGGTATGTGATGGGATGGGACTGTAATGTTGCAGATTTGATAAGTTGGGACTGTAATGTAGGGGATTTGATGAGTTGGGACTGTAATGTTGGGGATTTGATTGGAGGGGACTGTAATGTTGGGGATTTGATTGGAGGGGACTGTAATGTTGGGGATTTGATGAGATGGGACTGTATTGTTAGGCATGTGATGGGATTGGAATGTAATGTTGGGGATTTGATGGGATGGGACTTTATTATTGGGGATTTGATGGGACTGTAATGTTGAGGATTTGAGGAGTTGGGATTGTAATGTTGGGGATTTGATGGGACTGTAATGTTGGGGATTTGATGGGATGTGACTGTAATGTTGGGGATTTGATGAGTTGGGACTGTAATGTTGGGGATTTGATGACTTGGGACTGTAATGTTGGGGATTTGATAAGATGGGACTGTAATTTTGGGGATGTGATGGGAAGGGACTGTAATGTTAGGGGATTTGATGAGTTGGGACTGTAATGTTGGGGATTTGATGGGATGGGACTTTAATGTTGGGGATTTGATGAGTTGGGACTGTAATGTTGGAGATTTGATAAGTGGGGAATGTAATGTTGGGGATTTGATGATTTGGGAGTGTAATGTTGGGGATTTGATGAGATGGAACTGTAATGTTGGGCATTTGATGAAATGGTACTGTAATGTTGGGGATTTTATAAGATGGGACTTAAGGTTGGGGATTTGATGACTTGGGACTGTAATGTTGGTGATTTGATGAGTTGGGACTGTAATGTAGGGGGTTTGACGAGTTAGGACTGTAATGTTGGGGCTTTGATGGGATGGGACTATAATGTAGGGAATTTGATGAGATGGGACTGTAATGTTAGGCATTTGATGGGATGGGACTAATGTTGGGAATTTGATTGGATGGGACTGTAATGTTGGGGATTTGATAAGATGGGACTGTAATGTTGGGGCTGTGATGGGTTGGGACTGAAATGTTGGGGATTTGATGAGTTGAGACTGTAATGTTGGGGATTTGATGACTTGGGACTTTAATGTTGGAGATTTGATGAGTTGGGACTGTAATGTTGTGGATTTGATGAGTTGGCACTGTAATGTTGGGGATTTGATGGGATGGGACTGTAATGTTGGGGATTTGATAAGATGGGACTGTAATGTTGGGGATTTGATGAGATAGGACTATAATGTTGGGCATTTAATGGGATGGGACTGTAATGTTGGGGATTTGATAATATGGGACTGTATTGTTAGGGATGTGATGGGATTGGACTGTAATGTTGGGGATTTGATGAATTGGTACTGTAATGTTGGGGATTTGATGGGATGGGACTGTAATGTTGGGTATGTAATGGGATGGGACTGTAATGTTGCAGATTTGATAAGTTGGGACTGTAATGTTGGGGATTTGATGAGTTGAGACTGTAATGTTGGGGATTTGATGGGATGGGACTGTGTTGTTGGGGATTTGATGAGTTGGGACTGTAATGTTGGGGATTTGATGAGTTGGGACTGAATTGTTGGGGATTTGATGAGATGGGACTATAATGTTGGGCATTTAATGGGATGGGACTGTAATGTTGGGGATTTGATAATATGGGACTGTATTGTTAGGGATGTGATGGGATTGGACTGTAATGTTGCAGATTTGATAAGTTGGGACTGTAATGTAGGGGATTTGATGAGTTGGGACTGTAATGTTGGGGATTTGATTGGAGGGGACTGTAATATTGGGGATTTGATTGGAGGGAACTGTAATGTTGGGGAATTGATGAGATGGGACTGTATTGTTAGGGATGTGATGGGATTGGACTGTAATGTTGGGGATTTGATGAGTTGGGACTGTAATGTTTGGGATTTAATAACTTGGGACTGTAATGTTGGGGATTTGATGAGTTGGGACTGTAATGTTGGGGATTTGATGGGATGGGACTGTGTTGTTGGGGATTTGATGAGTTGGGACTGTATTGTTGGGGATTTGATGACTTGGGTCTGTAATGTTGGGGGTTTGATGAGTTGGGACTGTAATGTTGGGGATTTGATGAGTTTGGACTGTTATTTTGGGGATTTTATGGGACTGTAATGTTGGGGATTTGATGGGATGGGACGAGGTGGGATGGGACTGTAATGTTGGGGATGTGATGGGATGGGACTGTAATGTTGCAGATTTGATAAGTTGGGACTGTAATGTAGGGGATTTGATGAGTTGGGACTGTAATGTTGGGGATTTGATTGGAGGGGACTGTAATGTTGGGGATTTGATGGGATGGGACTGTGTTGTTGGGGATTTGATGAGTTGGGACTGTAATGTTGGGGATTTGATGAGTTGGGACTGTATTGTTGGGGATTTGATGACTTGGGTCTGTAATGTTGGGGGTTTGATGAGTTCGGACTGTAATTTTGGGGATTTTATGGGACTGTAATGTCGGGAATTTGATGAGTTCGGACTGTAATTTTGGGGATTTGATGGGATGGGACGAGGTGGGATCTCAGAAGCCTGTGAAGCTTAAAGTATCTAAATGTGCTTTGTACATTTTGAAGCCCAGTAAGGAAAGGCCAGTGCAGGGGTCACACTAAAGGGTAAAATATACATTTCAGTTATTTTATATAATATTTTATCTTTATATTTATGTAACTATAAAAATAGTTTAATCACTTACAGTAAAATAAGTTCTACACAATAATATATATCATTGGCACTCAATAACTTAAATTAGAGTAAATTAAATAAGTTTTGCCACCCTACTTCTGATGGGTGCCTACCCCCACCCCCCCCCCCCCCCCCCCCCCTGTAGACTCTCATTTATTATACAAAACTTTCTAATATTTGAAACAATTGTTTAAAACTGTAGTCAAGTGACCTATAGCCAGTAACATGTTTAATGGGTTATTGGGTCAGTCGCATGTAGGACCAATTGGACTCCGTTAAATGTGCACATCCCAGTCGTGATTAGCAGCCCGTGTCCCGGTCACCTTGCCTCTCATGACATTAGGAAGAAGGTGTCCCTGCCCCCAGGGGCCAGTATCATCTACATGTTGCCTGAACCGCAATGTGATTTGCTGGCTGTTCCACATCATGCACATCACAGGGGACAATAGAGTCCTTTGTAGCTCATGGAGAGAAGCAAGGGGAGGAGAGGGGGGAGCAATGAGGAGGCGGAGGGGACATAACCGAAAGCCCTGGGGCTCTGTTTGAAACTAGAGACAAGTTCTGAGGCTTATCTCCAAATAGGCTGGCACTCTACCCTCCCGCCACTTAACTGTTGAGCGTTGGGAACAGATTGATGCCAGGATATGTCATTACTGCTCAGTCACCTTGAACCTGTTGTATCTTCTGTATCCTTGAGCAGGTCCAGTAACTCAACCCACAATGAGGATCTGTCATACCCTCTGCTTGCCCTCCACAGGTCCCACAATTCAGTACTTGAAGTGTAACTATAGATGGGGTCCCCTCCATTTGGCCTGTACAGGTCCCACATCTCAACCCTTGATTTAGAACCATGAGCCCGTCCTTCCACAGATCGCTCAAATCCCCCCCATATTCAATTGGTCAATCCCTAATTCTACTTAGTCCTCAGACCTCTTCTTCCTTCCTTGGTTCACTCTCCACACCTAACTTGTTGGTATCCGAAAAATCCCTCATGTCAGCAAGGGTAGATTTTGCCAAAATGGTCAGCAAAGCCCATACATAGGGAGGCAAAAAACCAGTGGAGACGTTCAAAGACTTCATTCTTTTTCCCAGTCTTCTGTTTGTTTCTCTATTTCACCTTTATCCTTCCATATTTATCCCATTTATCGTCTTGTTTTTCCCCTTCTCTTTCTTCCCTTATCATCATATTCACGCCTTTCTGTTCCATGATCACTTCTCTATCTCACAGCTCGCTCCTTATATCCCCAGCCCCTCCGAAACCCTTTTCCATCCCATTTTGTTCTCACCCTCTATCTCTCCACTCCCTGCTCTCTCACCCATCCTTCTCTCCTTTCTCTCTCCCACCTCTCTTTCTCTTATCTCGGTTACTCACACTCTTTCTTCTCCTTTCTCTCCATTCTCTCCTATTTCTAACCTCTCTGTTTATGGAGATTAGAAGATAATTAAACACAGAGTGGTCATGCTTGTCTGTGTATGTCTCACTCCATCTCCATCACGTCTCTTCCTTACATTGGGAGTCCATTAGGAAACCGCTAAACCCAACTCCGTAACTGCATCTCCTAAAATAAGTCCAATGCTGATCCCTCAATCCTTCCTGATCCACCTAACGGCCACTATACAAAAAAAATATATATGTTTGAAAACTTTGAGTCTGACTTTATGTTTTGTGCTTGTGACGTCCCGCACACGCCACACACGCCACACACGCCCCTCTTCCTCTTTCTATATGTCAGATCATATGTTTATGTGTATACATGGTGTGTCACATACATGTACAGATGGAAATATCACTGTATATAGACATGTATGTGCATATCAATGTGCTTCTGTGCTGCCCTAGGCCTGGGCCTCGTGGGCCTGGACTTCTGCCTGTTCCCTCCTCCCTGCCCTCTCTCCACTGATAACTACAAATACACACCCACATCATCCAGCTCTTGGGATGCGATATAAGAAACAACAAATACATTCCATAAACAGAGTCTTTAAACATTACAATTTCCCCCAAAACATGTCTAATGTCCATATACTGTATATATATATATACTAGCGAATTGCCCGTCAAAAAATGACGGCAATGAAATTGTAAGGTAGCTAATGCTGTTTGTTGTGTAATAATCAAATTTATAATACATTAATAAATGAATAGACTTTACCTATTTTGAAGCATTGTGTTGAAGAGCTGACAATCTGTTCTGATGTTGCTGCAGCATTAGTGGTGTGGAGCTGCTGTGTAAGCGTGATGAATGTGTGCAGTGTAATAGTGTGCGTGCGCAAGACCAAACCGTTAGCGTAGTCGTGTACTTCCGCATTGGCGTAAAATGGCGGGTTATCTGTGGTATGCGTCTTCGCGGATTATCCGTCGGTGCTTCGTGGCGGTTTTCTAGTTTCGTGTGGTGTTTTGCGAGTGTGGTGTTTTCCGTGTTGAGAGTGCTGTAGCCTTGTTTTCGTTTTGTTCGTCTGCCATTTTTTCTCTCGCTTAGCGATTTTATTAGTGTCTAAACTCTTTTATTTTTATTTAAATGAAGGTGTAACTTGTTTTTTTGAGGTGCTGGATGCTTCCTCTTGCTGTAGGTAAGCTTTTTATGTGTGTGTTGTGTGTATTTAGTGTGTTTTGAATGTTTGTATGTTGGCGTGTTGCGTCCGATGTTTGCGAGGTCGTAATGTCTGGTAACGTGTCTCGTATGGTGTTTGCGTGTGTAGCCTCGTTTTCGTTTTTTTCGTCGGCCATTTTTTCTCTCGCTTAGCAAATTTTTTATTGTCCAAACTCTTTTATTTTGATTGAAATGAAGGTGTAAGTTGCATTTTTGAGGTCCTGGGTGCTTCCTG
>CM050169.1:5387335-5464835 GCA_027410445.1 Discoglossus pictus
CACCATCTCAATGCTAGGATGCCAGCCATAGCACTCCATTATATGACACCCATCTTAATGACAGTCATGCCCCTCCATTATATGGCACCCATCTCTCATTTGTTACGTGGTGCCGGCGCCAGGGGTGTAATTTAGGTGTAATTTAATTAATAATCCAAAATAATTATTTTCTTGTGTCAAAATGTCAAAACTCCATTAACCCAATGACCATAAGGGACACACGATGTATTATTTTCTATACAAGCCTGATAACAGATAAATAAACACAGCCATAACATTTTAAACTTTTATATTCAATTGTTTTTTTTACTGCTTGGATTATTTTTTTCTCAGTTGATTATGTTTGTTTTCTCCTTGTATCCTTGTAACTAATGAACTTCCCATTGCTATTACAGAAAGTACTGGCAGTTGTATATGCCACATTCCCATTGTGCAGATTGCTAAAAAGCATGGCAAATAAATGATTTTCTCACAAATGATCCACTTTCTGAAAAAAATGGCTGATACAATATAGTCAGTGCTTCATGCTCTTTAAGAATATCCTGACGAAAATACTTTTGGGAAGACAGAGCTCCTTTAAATGCAGCAGTGCAGAGGCCCTTTAAAGTGTCCGTCTTGGAGGAAAGAATGGAGAGATCTTGTGGGAACCTTCATTTATGTGAAATTATTTAACAGATTGAGGAGGTTTGGAAAAAGAGAAATACATGAACAAGAGGTCGTGACTTGCAGTTTGCAACTGCAGGATGGATATTAAGCTAAGAATTTGTACACTTTCTAATCTTCAGATCAATCATGATGGAAATGTGTAGAGTTAGGTATCCTTCTGCTATCCTCTCACTTCAGATCATGACCTCTTGTTCTTGTTACTCCTTTTCTAGACGACTTTATTAAATTATTTGATATATTTGCAGGTTCCTATCAAATCTCCTGTCTCTATCATATCTCCTGTCTCTATCATATCTTCTGTCTCTATCATACCTCAGTCACTATCATATCTCCTGTCTCTATCGTATCTCCTGTCTCTATCATATCTCTTGTCTCTATCATATCTCCTGTCTCTATCATATCTCATGTCTCTATCGTATCTCAGTCTCTATCATTTCTTCTGTCTCTTTCATATATCATGTCTCTATCATATCTCCTGTCTCTATCATATATTCTGTCTCTATCATATTTCCTGTCTCTATCATATCTCAGTATCTATCATATATCCTGTCTCTATCATATATTCTGTCTCTATCATATTTCCTGTCTCTATCATGTCTCAGTTTCTATCATATCTCCTGTCTCTATCATATCTCCTGTCTCTGTCGTATCTTCTGTCTCTATCATATCTCCTGTCTCTATCATATCTACTGTCTCTATCAAATCTCCTGTCTCTGTCATATCTCCTGTCACTATCATATCTCCTGTCACTATCATATCTCCTGTCTCTACCATATCTCCTGTGTCTAACATATATCCTGTCTCTATCATATCTCCTGTCTCTACCATATCTCTTGTCTCCATCATATCTCCTGTCTCTATCATATATTCTGTCTCTATCATATCTTCTGTCTCTACCATATCTTCTGCCTCTATCATATCTCCTGTCACTATCATATCTCCTGTCTCTACCATATCTCCTGTGTCTAACATATATCCTGTCTCTATCATATCTCCTGTCTCTACCATATCTCCTGTCTCTATCATATCTCCTGTCTCTATCATATATTCTGTCTCTATCATATTTCCTGTCTCTATCATATTTCAGTCTCTATCATATCTTCTGTCTCTACCATATCTTCTGTCTCTATCATATCTTCTGTCACTATCATATCTCCTGTCACTATAATATCTCCTGTCTCTACTATATCTCCTGTGTCTAACATATATCCTGTCTCTATCATATCTCCTGTCTCTACCATATCTCCTGTCTCTATCATATCTCCTGTCTCTATCATATATTCTGTCTCTATCATATTTCCTGTCTCTATCATATTTCAGTCTCTATCATATCTTCTGTCTCTACCATATCTTCTGTCTCTATCATATCTTCTGTCACTATCATATCTCCTGTCACTATCATATCTCCTGTCTCTACCATATCTCCTGTGTCTAACATATATCCTGTCTCTATCATATCTCCTGTCTCTACCATATCTCTTGTCTCTATCATATCTCCTGTCTCTATCATATATTCTGTCTCTATCATATCTTCTGTCTCTACCATATCTTCTGCCTCTATCATATCTCCTGTCACTATCATATCTCCTGTCTCTACCATATCTCCTGTGTCTAACATATATCCTGTCTCTATCATATCTCCTGTCTCTACCATATCTCCTGTCTCTATCATATCTCCTGTCTCTATCATATATTCTGTCTCTATCATATTTCCTGTCTCTATCATATTTCAGTCTCTATCATATCTTCTATCTCTACCATATCTTCTGTCTCTATCATATCTCCTGTCACTATCATATCTTCTGTCACTATCATATCACAGTCTCTATCATGTCTCCTGTCTCTATCATATTTCATGTCTCTATCATATCTCAGTCTCTATCATATCTTCTATCTCTATCATATCTCCTGTCTCTATCATATCTAATGTCTCTATCATATCTCAGTCTCTATCATATCTTCTATCTTTATCATATCTCCTGTCTCTATCATATCTAATGTCTCTATCATATTGCAGTTTCTATCATATCTCTTGTCTCTATCATATCTCAGTCTCTATCATATCTCCTGTCTCTATCATATCTCAGTCTCTATCATATTTCAGTCTCTATCATATCTCATGCCTCTATCATATCTCAGTCTCTATCATATCTCAGTCTCTATCATATCTCAGTCTCTATGATATCTCAGTCTCTATCATATCTCAGTTTCTATCATATTTCAGTCTCTATCATATCTCATGCCTCTATCATATCTCAGTCTCTATCATATCTCAGTCTCTATCATATCTCAGTCTCTATGATATCTCAGTCTCTATCATATCTCAGTTTCTATGATATCTCAGGCTCTATCATATCTCAGTCTCTATCATATCTCAGTCTTTATCATATCTCCTGTCTCTATCATATCTAAGTCTCTATCATATCTCCTGTCTCTATCATATCTCAGTCTCTATCATATCTCCTGCCTCTATCATATCTCTCTCTCAGGTTATGAAGTCTTTCCTTATAAGTTTCATGTCTCAGACACTTTTGTCGCCTTCTTTCTTATTCAATTCCTTTATGACAAAACGGGACAGATGTACTAAGCTGTGACACTCGGACGTCCTCCGCTCTCTGTATGATCCTAATGTCTCCGTGCATTAGCCCTTAGGTGATCTTATCTCCTGGCTATATCCTATCTTCTGTCTCTGTCATATCTCCTGTCTCTATCATATCTCAGTCTCTATCATATCTCAGTTTCTATCATATGTCAGTCTCTATGATATCTCAGGCTCTATCATATCTCAGTCTCTATCATATCTCCTGTCTCTATCATATCTCAGTCTCTATCATATATCAGTCTCTATCATATCTCAGTTTCTATCATATCTCCTGTCTCTATCATATCTCAGTCTCTATCATATCTCAGTCTCTCTCATATCTCAGTTTCTATCATATCTCCTGTCTCTATCATATCGCAGTCTCTATCATATCTCAGTCACTATGCTAACTCCTGTCTCTATCATATCGCAGTCTCTATCATATCTCCTGTCTCTATCATATCGCAGTCTCTATCATATCTCAGTCACTATGCTAACTCCTGTCTCTATCATATCGCAGTCTCTATCATATCTCCTGTCTATATCCTATCTTCTGTCTCTGTCATATCTCCTGTCACTATCATATCTCAGTCTCTATCATATCTCAGTTTCTATCATATGTCAGTCTCTATGATATCTCAGGCTCTATCATATCTCAGTCTCTATCATATCTCCTGTTTCTATCATATCTCAGTCTCTATCATATCTCAGTCTCTATCATATCTCCTGTCTCTATCATATCTAAGTCTCTGTCATATCTCCTGTCTCTATCATATCTCAGTCTCTATCATATCTCCTGCCTCTATCATATCTCTCTCTCAGGTTATGAAGTCTTTCCTTATAAGTTTCATGTCTCAGACACTTTTGTCGCCTTCTTTCTTATTCATTTCCTTTATGACAAAACGGGACAGATGTACTAAGCTGTGACGCTCGGACGTCCTCCGCTCTCTGTATGATCCTAATGTCTCAGTGCATTAGCCCCTAGGTGATCTGGCCCATAGGCTCTATATTAGTACATATTACTCTAGGCGAGGGTGTATATCAGGGGTGGCACAAGGGGGCGCCGCGTTTACTTTAATTTATCATCTATTTTAAGGTATTGAGTGATGGTAATATATAGATATCCCCTTCTGGATATGGTGAAGGGGCTTGTGCATCTCAGTGAAGCTGTGAGCTATACCATGTAGGGTCACCCAAAATAGCCAGAATGGTCAGACAAATAGCGGTCCACTGGAGAATTAAATATATATGTAGGTAAATATAAGTATATAAAATAAATGAGATGTACAACATGCTCAAAAGTTTGCATATCCTGGCAGAAAATGGGAAATGGCAATTATTTTGAAAATGTGATCATGCAAAAAAAATGTTTATTTTATTGAGGGATAGAGATCATCTGAAGCCATTTTTTATCACATAGTTCTTTGGCTCCTTTCTAAATCATAATGATAACAGAAATCACCCAAAGGGACCTGATCAAAAGTTTACATACCCTTGAATGTTTGGCCTTGTTACAGACACACACAGGTTAAAATGGCAATTAGAGGTTAATTTCCCACACCTGTGGCTTTTTAAATTGCAATTAGTGTCTGTGTATAAATAGTCAATGAGTTTGTTAGCTCTCACGTGGATGCAATGAGCAGGCTAGATACTGAGCCACAGGGAGCACAAAATAACTGTCAAAAGACCTGCGTAACAAGGTAATGAAACTTCATAAAGATGGAAAAGGATATAAAAAGATATCCAAAGCCTTGAAAATGCCAGTCAGTAATGTTCAATCACTTATTAAGAAGTTTGATACCAAGCCAAGGTCACGTAGACCAAGAAAGATTTCAGCCACAACTGCCAGAAGAATTGTTCGGAATACAAAGAAAAAAACCCAGGTAACCTCAGGAGAAATACAGGCTGCTCTGGAAAAAGGCGTGTGGTTGTTCCAAGGAGCACAATACGACGATACTTGAGCAAAAATTAGCTGCATGGTCGAGTTGCCAGAAAGAAGCCCTTACTGCGCCAATACCAAAAAAAAGCATGGAGGCATGGGCAGCTATACCACCTGACAGAATTAGGGGCCTCATAGACAACTATTACAAGACGGCGCGCTGTCATTGAAGGGGGCAATAAGAACTAAGGGTCATTTCATTTTTTTCTTTGGTGCCATGTTGTGTTTTATGGTTGCGCCGTTCTGTTATTACCTGCAGCTGAATGTGAATCCCATAAGAAATAAAAGAAATGTGTTTTGCTGCTCACTCATGTTTTCTTGGTACATATATTACCAATTCGCCAAGGGTAATGCGCAACGTCTGAGCGCAACTGTATATATTTCCCTTTAGTTTTATTGCTACATAGAAGTCAGACAGGGGTATTACAAGACAGATAGGGGTATTACAAGACAGATAGGGGTATTAGAAGACACATAGGGGTATTACATGACAGATAGGGGTATTAGAAGACACATCAGGGTATTGCAGGAATTTGTTGGTGCATCACAAATAAATGATGATAATAATAATAATACAAGACAGGGATATTAGAAGACAGATAGGGGTATTAGAAGACAGATGGGGTATTAGAATACAGGCAGGGGTAATACAAAACAGACAGGGGTATTAGAAGACATACAGGAGTATTACTAGACAGATAGGGGTATTAGAAGACATATAGGGGTATTACAAGACAGATAGTGGTATTACAAGACAAGACAGGGGTATTAGAAGACAGATATGGGTATTACAAAACAGATAGGGTTATTAGAAGACAGATAGGGGTATTACAAGACAGATAAGGGTATTACAAGACAGATAGGGGTATTACAAGACAGATAGGGGTATTACAAGACAGATAAGCGTATTACAAGACAGACAGGGGTATTAGAAGACACATAGGGGTATTACAAGACAGATAGGGGTATTAGAAGACAGATAGGGGTATTACAAGACAGATAGGGGTATTACAAGACAGATAAGCGTATTACAAGACAGACAGGGGTATTAGAAGACACATAGGGGTATTAGAAGACAGATAGGGGTATTAGAAGACAGATAGGGGTATTACAAGACAGATAAGGGTATTACAAGACAGACAGGGGTATTAGAAGACACATAGGGGTCTTAGAAGATAGATAGGGGTATTAGAAGACAGATAGGGTAATAGAAGACAGATAGGGGTATTAGAAGACAGATAGGGTAACAGAAGACAGATAGGGGTATTAGAAGACAGATAGGGTAATAGAAGACAGATAGGGGTATTACAAGACAGATAGGGTAATAGAAGACAGATAGGGGTATTAGAAGACAGATAGGGTAATAGAAGACAGATAGGGGTATTAGAAGACATATAGGGGTATTACAAGACAGATAGGGGTATTAGAAGACAGATAGGGTAATAGAAGACAGATAGGGGTATTAGAAGACAGATAGGGTAATAGAAGACAGATAGGGGTATTAGAAGACAGATAGGGTAATAGAAGACAGATAGGGGTATTAGAAGACATATAGGGGTATTACAAGACAGATAGGGGTATTAGAAGACAGATAGGGTAATAGAAGACAGATAGGGGTATTATAGGAAATTTGTTGGCGTATTAAAAATAAACGATAGTAATAATAATACAAGACACACAGGGGTATTACAAGACAATAACGATATGGCGAGGGCAGTGTACAGTTACATAATAGGTGATGCATTATGGGTATTTTTCTTATGTATCATTATTAGAGATATCCGCGCACTCGCGGGCTCCATATCAGACCGTATTGTCTTCCCAACAGATCAGGGCGATGTTCTGGGTCTCACCCTCCAGTATTGGAATGCAGATATCCACCATGTCTGGGGCGGCCATAATGGAGGGAGGGGGGCGTCCAGCTGCAGTCTGGGGTCCGGCACACAATAGCCCCTTTGTCACTTGCTCTTCAAAGTCTGCATGGAAAGCTATTCACGTAGCCCGCAGCTGCAGCCATGTTTAGAAGCAGAGCAGAGGGGCCGGGGGGGTTGGGGGGGGCTGTATAGGGCACAAACAAGTACAGACTATCTGGGCCTCTCCCAGCTGCAAACAGTGACAAAGATACCAAAGATACTCAGCGCCACGGAACATGTCGGCGCGTTACAAATAAGCGATAATAATAATAATACCAGAATCATTCACAGACCCCAGACCAATGGGGACCGTACCCCCCACACTGCATGGTCTCCAGCCTCATTTATATGACATTATATACCCACTAGCGACTTGCCCGTCAAAAAATGACGGTCAATAAAATTTAAATGTTGTGAAATTTGTTTGCATCTCCAAATGAGTCAGCTACATTTGTCCCTTTTTTTTTCTAAAAATAAAAACACATAATTATTTTTAACTTTTTATTTTTTTAACTTTCAACTTATATTTCCCAAACATTAAACTTTGTAACATGCAACTTGTATATGAAACATTTGTGCAACATTTTGTTACCAATACTAACACTTTTCAATACATATTTATCACTGAGTAACTGCAGATTATATTAACTTAGAGTAATTAAATTGTTTTAACAATAACATACTTTTTCTCATTTGTAACATATTTGTTAAACTGTTGTTAAACTAAATTAGCATTGAATCCAGAGGAAGGCAAACAATAAAAAACCCCTATTGAAACTTGTCCAATTGTATCAAAGAGGGAAAAAAATTAATTCCTTCCTGACCCCATTAACTGGCGATCGGATTTCTCCCTGAATCAATACTTTGTCTTTAAATAATACATTTTAAATTCTTACTAAATACTTAAACTTTATAGTAACAATACATATTTGACTATACAACATATATATTTACCCAACTTTTGTAAACATTCCAAAAACACATATTTAACATTTTAAATTGTAACTTCAAACAATAAAATTTAACTTTTGTAAATTATGGAAAAATCAGTGAATTGTTTTTGTGGGGCCAATCATGTAAATATAAAACTTTGAACCCATTCCAATCTGTTTCAGGATATTTTACTGTTGTTTTTTTTTTTCATTTAGTCCATTCTGCAAATATCAGATATATTTTCATAATTGAAATAGTGGTCCCCTGTTTAAAGAGTCCCAGAGTACTTTAATTTAGTACTGGAAGTCAAACCACTGTTCTCTATCTTTTTTTGTCCATTCTTTAGATGTTTTACTTGAAATATTGTTTTTGTGCAATCATATTGAGTCCCATAAAATGTTGGCAGTAAAATGAAACCATTGTCCACTATCTTTCCAACACCTCATAGTAGACAATGTTTTTGGTGTAAACACATCCATCGTCCAATAAATGACCTTGAGTTTCGTTTTCTTCAACATGCACTTTAATTTCTTTTGGATTAGTGCACCTTGAAAAAGCCACATAGAGTTGTCCATGTGCAAAAACTGGTTCCTTTAAAAAAATCCCAACTGACTTAAAAGTTTGTCCTTGGGATTTATTAATGGTCATAGCAAATGCCATGATAACTGGAAATTGTCTCCGTTGAAGGACAAAGGGCAAACCACTCTCACTTGGAGCTAAATCAATTCTTGGTATAAAAACTCGTTCACCTTTATGGGTCCCAGTTATAATTTCTGCATGTATAAAATGATCTTTTAACTCATGCACAATTAATCGGGTCCCATTACAAAGTCCTTTTTTTGGATTCATATTTCGCAATAACATAACAATTGCACCTTTTTTCAATTGTAAAATATGTGGGGGCATTCCAGATGGTGTTAACGAATTAATAAATTCGATATTAAAATTCGATTCACTGTCTTTATCATCTGACAGAATCGAATCTGCACTGTAATAATTCTTTTGTGGTGCATTGATGTATTTTAAAATTTCGTTATTTACATTCAAGGCATCGATATTTTTTGATGTTAATATTACTTTGTTTGCAATGTCTGTGTAATCCTCATTATTAAGAGTGTTTAGGAATATGGCTGATATGAGTGATTCATTGCAAACCATTTCTGATGGAATTTCAATGGTATCATTTGGTAAATGCTGTATTTCTGGATGTTTTCCATCTCCGATTTTAATGAGCCAGTCATTGAATTCCTTTTGGCCTTCAGATCTCATATTTAATTCTAATTTGAGATGTGTAAATATTTGCCACAGTTTACTGGTCTTGATACATGTTTCAATGATCTCTGTTCTATTTCCGTGTGGCACAACAGGTAATGTTTGCCTAAAATCACCTCCTAACAGCATCACCTTTCCACCAAATGGCAACTTATTATCCATCACTTCTTTTAAGAATCTGTCAATACATTGCAGTGCATGACATGACATCATTGTTGCCTCGTCTATGATAATTAGTTTAGTTAGTTTGAATTTTTTTGCTTGTATGGAATTGAGTCGAATATCTGAGACTGATGTTTCCAAAATGGGAACTGGCAGCTTAAATCCACTATGCACAGTTCTACCACCATCTAACAAAAGTGCAGCAATTCCAGTTGTTGCAAATGGCAAAGCTATCTGATCCTGTGATCGAATATAACTCATCAAACAATTGTACAGATAAGTTTTTCCTGATCCACCTGGTCCGTCTAGATAGAAATACCGGTCTTTGACCATTTCATCATCTGTAGCATTTGTGATGGCATGAAATGCTTCTAACTGTAAATTATTTAAAGTTGCCAGTTTTTCTTGGGTTTTTTGTTTTTGAAGCTCAGTGTCATAATCATCAAAATTGATGTCATCTATAAGTCCTGGATCTGGTAAATTAAAACTTGCACAATTTAATCCATGAGCCAACAATATTTCTTGGATTTCCAACAATGTTTTTAACAGAGCTATTGGTTCTCTGTAACGTTTCAAGAAATCTTCTGACATGTTTAATTTAAATGTTTCCCACAAAGTGAAAGCATCAGGTACATTGCAAAATATACAAATGAATGCAAATTGTTGTCTCATTTGCTTAGGCATTTGACATAGTGCTGCTTCTTCCAGACACCTCTCCCATTCTGTATCATCAGCTATGAAATTTTGATGTCTTGCAGCTAATAGGAATGTCTCATAAACTATGTCATTCACTGTACGTAAATGCTCAAAACTCTGTGCACCGGGAACATGTAACAGAAGTAATCTTAAGCTGAAACGTTCAATGTCCCTTGGACTGACGGTATAAATTCGTGGTATGATTTTATGGGTATCTCTTTTTCGTAGTCGCCATAGACCATTTACAAATACATAGTGATATGGTATCTCTATGTATAAAAATTGTCTGGCATGCGTATCCTGACAGTTTAATTTAAACCACGCAGTAAGCGTAGTATCTCTGTCTTCACTTTGATATAATGCAGTTCTTTCATTTCCTTCAGTAAAGCAAACCATCTGACTTTGAGGCAAATGTACAGCTAAACGATAGATAGCATGTGATCGATCATGCATCTCAAATTTCAAAAGGCGCCACATTGCTTCCGGAGCACTCACATACCGAGCATCTAAATAATTTGAAAGTTCATCATGTAAAATTGGATTTTCGTTTTCATTTCCAGCACCTTGTACAACAACAGTAGCTGCATCATATCCTTTGTATATATATTTATACACATACTTAATTGATTTAATCGAAGTGCAAGCTTCCACATTGATGTGTGCATTGTACTTCATGAGCAAATGTGGATTGTATGGAACGACAAATCTATTATCAACCTTTTGGCCCCGGATAATAGCTGTTTGTCCTTGTGTTCTTTTATACAAAGGATATCCATCACAATTTGCATAAGTTTGCATTTGAAATTGTTTTGGAAATTCTTTAGTACATTTTTTATTTTCCATACATGGTGAATTCGGATTCATCTCTCCACATGGGCCATGAATCATTCTATGTGTAACAATCTCCCAAAGTTTTGTATATATTTCTTGGTCTGGCAATTGTGCCGAAATTACTGAATCCACTCTCTCTGCAGTTTTTAACTTGTCTTTTTCCTGCAGTATTAAAAGTATGTGAGCATGTGGCAATCCTCTTTTTTGAAATTCAATGGTGTAAACAAAAGCCACACATTGTCCAAATAAATGTGCTTTAGTGATGTCATGAATTAATGAATTGAGTTTGATTTTAAATACTCTTGCCACTAAATCTGGTCGGTCAGAAGTAGTTTGTGCCAAATTCAAATTCTCCTTTATCTCTGGCCATTGTGGATTACAGGTGAATGTAATAAATAAATCTGGTTTTCCAAATTTAGTAACAATAGCCATGGCATCATTATACCTTTCTCGCATATTGCGAGGAGATCCTTGGAAAGAGGATGGCAAAATAATTGCTCTTCCAGCTGGAATGTCTCTGTTGGCAGCTAAATCTGCCACATAATCCATTAATCCACAATACTGTTCTACTCGTAATTTATTTTGTTGATATTTAATAAAATTTAGATTATTGGCTTCAACTTGTAAATATGAATCAATAATCCATTGTTGAGTGAGTTTTCCTCCATGTAAAATTGGATTAAAACAATCACGGATAGCAGTTTGTGCCACTTTATATTCCAGCATGGAAATATTAGATCGAATACGAAGTTTAGTATTGGGATAACTTTCCAATTTTAATTTTGGTTCCCATCCTGGTTCCCCATTTGGAAAGAAAATGGGATATGTCATTGGATCTAAATTACAGCTTAATATATTGATATTAATAAATGGTTGTTCTTCATTGCGTGGATATATTCTAATATCCCGCTGAAAAGGTGGTTCACCATCTTCATTTTTAAACACCATGGCAACCTCATTTACAGTAGGTAAATTATATCTTCTCTGATCAGTGTTGCGATCTCTTTTTAACACCATATTGACTCTTGGTGTAGGCAATTGATGTCTTTGAGCATGTTCCTGTTGTTCTTTTTCAAGCTGTGCTAATTGTTTGTATGCTTGACTATATGGGTTTTTTTTCATAATTTTATCCAGCTGTTCAAAGACTATGCGCAAACACTGTCTATTTTCTGGAAGTGTCATTCTTTGTTCCACAGCTTCCATCGTATCTAAGACATATAACTGTGCAAATTTCCTTTGCTGTCCTTCTTGTGGGTGTAAATGTGAAGTTCTGTGGTATATTTGACCTTGAACTCTGAAACAATAAGGACCATGTCCTGGTACATTTTCTGCTAATGTTGCACCCATTGAAGCAAATGAAATTGCACTGTTATAAGACCTTATGTTTTGTTTAAAATTATTATAATTTGGAAATGTTGGATCACTCATAATGCATTCTAAATAATATGGAAATGGGTGTCTTACTGGAAGTTTGACCTTTCCTTTCTGACAGCAACTAATGAAATTTCCGTCATAAGGTCTTTCCTTTATAAAATGATAGGCCCCACAAAACTGACAAACCACATTAAGTAATCCACAATAATGAGTATCTACTTCTACTGCAGTAGTAAACACATTATCATGCATTTCTTCAACATAAATATCAGACCCACATTCTATATGTACATTTTTTTCTTGTGTGTCTACATTCAAGTCATTCTGCAAAATAGAATCATTGCACAATGGTTCAGAGAGATGTTTTTCTTTACTTTTACGTTTCTTGGAAGCCCCAACACACTCACTTGCGGCTTTCTTACTCATCTTTCTTTTATTTAAAAGTCTCTGTCGATCTTCTTCTCGCAAGCGTTGTGAAGTCTCCGGTGTCTGAGCATCTCTCCACCTTTGCTTCCTTTCCCTTGCCATTTTTCTTTTGCGTTCAACTTTGTCTTCTCCATTGTCCGCCATGTTAATCTGTAATTGTAAATAGAAATGCAATTATTGTTTATTCTTTGTTTTGTCTACATTTTTTTTCCTTTTTGTACTGTTCGATGAAAGTAGATAAATAAACTAATAAAACATTTTCAATTGTTGCACTTTAGACTGAAAGAAATGAAACCATTTTTTAAAGTATTTTATTGACATATATGAAATCGGAAATAGCTGCACATATCTATCTTTATATTATTAATCCTTCAATGACATTCCTTCTTGATTGAATTCACAGCATACCATCAATTTATTTTTTTTGCAAGTGTTGTAAGCTTCTTATTTTCTTTAAATATTATTATTAATTAGTATTGTCTTTTCATGATTTTTCATTTTTTGAGTAAATATCATACATTAAATGACTCAATAAGTACTCTCTATTTTCCACAAATTTAAATTTACACCAAATATATAATAATAGCCTTCTTGTATGCATCACTACAAAATTAAATGTTATACCTGTGAGGATGATGTTGATGTTGTTCCAAGGCTGCAAACGTCACGCTGTCTGTTTATTCCCTTGCAGATCTGAATAAACTGTAAAATCAAATAGATAATATTTGTAAACTTTTGCTTCATCAATATCATTAAATGAACATATATTCGGCTACATTAAAAACCTCATAATTTAATTTCTGTACCTGTCCAAATGATCCTTATGCTGTTCAATGTGTTGAAACGTCACTATCTCTGGTCATTCACGTAGATTTCCCTGCAATTATACAAAATAGTAATTGATGTATAATATGTTACTTAATCAATGAGGCTTAACATAACTATTTTTGCATACATTAAAAACCTGAAAAAAAATATATCAATAAATCAGCATGAACACACATATGTAAGCATAGATTCTAAACTCAATCTTACTGTTATTTTTTCAATAGGAATCAATGAATATATCTTAATCTTAAATTAATGTCTGACTAAATATAACCTCAACACATCAGCATGTAGGCTTTTTTTTTTACTGTTATTTTAAAATGAGTATGTTACAAATGACTTCTTAAAAAAATGTACATTACTAATGAACTAATAATCAATTAATGTTCATTAATATTCAACTAATGTGTGACTCAATCTAACATTAACATCTAAGCATGAGTATATCGGCTTTATTTTTTATTTTTGGTTTATTTTATACAAAATATTGCACATTCTTAACCTTTGTTCAAATTAATGATTATTAATGATAGATTATGAAAGTTAATTACAATTCTTACCCACAGGTAATCACGACATAACACAAAATAGTTCTTAAATTAATGTACATTAATAATTAATGAATTAATGTGTTCCTAATTAATTAATGTACATTATGAATGTTATTAACAATTGTTTCACACAGGTAATCATGACATATAACCAAATAATTGTAAAATTAATGTACATTAATAATTAATTACTAAAAAAATTTTTATTGATCTTCTTAATTTTGATATTAATAATTAATTATTAATTAATAATGTACATTATAAATGTTATTAACAATTCTTTCACACAGGTAAGCACAATATTATTTTTCTATTAATTACTACCAATTTACTAATTAATAATTATAAATAGGCACACTAATATTTTTCTATGACTTAAATTTCTTCTCTATTATTTATTAATTAAGTACCAATTTATTAATTACTAATTATAAATAATAGGCACAATATTATTTTTATATTAATTAACTTTATTATCTATTATTTATTAAGTAATTATCAATTTATTAATTAATAATTAGAAATAATACATTTACCTTTTTTAATATAACAATGCTGAAGCAGTATACTGAAGAGCTAACAACCTATTGCGATTTCCCCGCATCCGAAAACATCCAGTCAGACTGTCATCACCTGAGGAGAAAGTGTCAGTCCTGTGTGAAATGTGCCCTATATATAGGCTTTGTGACCAATGTTTTAGGCGGGAAATCCGCAGTTGCGCGAGCCAAATGCGTTGTTTTCGGCGGGAAATTCTATGTGGCGCGAGCCAAAGGCGGGAAATCTGTGTTAATGCGTAAATCGGTAATCTCGTTTTCGTAAAATATACTCGTTACTGTCTTTTTACTCATTGTGCGGTTAATCCGCATCCTTTATCTCGTTGTTTTTCTAACACATACGTCTGTGGCGGTGTTTTACGCAGTTCGTAGTAGTATAGCCTCGTTTTCATTTTTTTTGTCGGCCATTTTTTTCTCGCTTAGCCGATTTTCAATCTTTTTAACTCGGCTAAATCGATCTAAATTGCAGTTCCAACTCACTTCCAGACCTCCTGCCTGGTTCCCCATGCTGTAAGTGACCTTTATTTATTTTTTTTGTGTGTATTTAGTGGGTTTTTTTTGTGTTTTTCTTCCGCCGCTTATCTCGTAATTTTTTTCACCTCGTATTTTTTTTTCTAATTGCTACGATGTAACGGCTCGCCTCGCTACGCGAGGCTCGCCTGCAATGAGCGCCTGCGGCGCTCATTGCCAAAGTGCTACGATGTAACGATGCTACGATATAACGGCTCGCCTCGCTACGCGAGGCTCGCCTGCAATGAGCGCCTGCGGCGCTCATTGCCAAAGTGCTACGATTTAACGGCTCGCCTCGCTGTGCGAGGCTCGCCGGGCGATGAGCGCCTGCGGCGCTCATCGCAAAGTCATACGCACTACGCAACAGAGCGGTTTAACGGCTCGCCTCGCTGCGCGAGGCTCGCCGGGCGATGAGCGCCTGCGGCGCTCATCGCAAAGTCGTACGCACTGCGCAACGCAGCGTGACGACGTCTCGCAGTTAGACAATTATAATATGTGATCCTACGCTTCCATTTATAGGCACGGAGTCTCCAACAAAAGGTGCCATAAAGGGACACAGAAAAGGTCCCAGTTATTGCAGAAAATAATGATAAGACTATAATAATTAAATACTGTCTGTGACTATTATTATCTATCCGACTGGGCATATTCTCCTTTATCACCCCATAGTGAGAGGTAATTAATGTCTCTAGATAAAGACACTTAGAGACAGAGGGTCTTTTATTAATAATGATAAATAGATATGACAAGCGGTTATCTAACATTTCAGCGTTTGCTCTCATTGTATCTAATAACAACTGACTGTAAATATAAATATATGTGTGTGTGTGTACATGTATGTGTGTATGTGTGTGTGTAAGTGTATATGTATGTGTGTGTGTATATATCTATGTATGTGTGTGTGTATGTGTCTATGTATGTGTGTGTGTGTGTGTGTCTATGTATGTGTGTGTGTGTGTGTGTGTATGTGTGTAAGTGTATATGTATGTATGTATGTGTGTGTGTGTATGTATCTATGTATGTATGTATGTGTGTGTGTGTGTATGTATGTGTGTAAGTGTGTATGTATGTGTGTGTGTATATATCTATGTATGTATGTGTGTATATGTATGTGTGTAAGTGTATATGTATGTATGTGTGTAAGTGTATATGTATGTATGTGTGTGTGTGTGTGTATATATCTATGTATGTGTGTGCATATGTATGTATGTGTGTGTCTATATATCTATCTATGTATGTGTGTGTATGTATGTATGTGTGTAAGTGTATATGTATGTATGTATGTATGTGTGTGTGTGTATATATCTATGTATGTGTGTGTGTATGTATCTATGTATGTGTGTAAGTGTATATGTATATATGTGTGTGTGTATATATCTATGTATGTGTGTGTGTGTGTGTGTGTATCTATGTATGTGTGTAAGTGTGTATGTATGTATGTATGTGTGTGTGTATATATCTATGTATGTGTGTGTGTATATGTATGTGTGTAAGTGTATATGTATGTATGTATGTGTATGTGTATATATCTATATATATGTGTGTGTGTGTGTGTGTGTGTATCTATGTCTGTGTGTGTGTATGTATCTATGTGTGTGTGTATGTATGTGTGTAAGTGTATATGTATCTATGTATGTGTGTGTATGTATATATGTATGTGTGTGTATGTATGTATGTGTGTAAGTGTATATGTATGTATGTGTATAAGTGTATATGTATGTATGTATGTGTGTGTGTGTGTATGTATCTATGTATGTGTGTGTGTGTGTGTATGTATGTGTGTAAGTGTATATGTATCTATGTATGTGTGTGTATGTATGTGTGTAAGTGTATATGTATGTATGTGTGTAAGTGTATATGTATATATGTATGTGTGTGTGTATGTATGCATGTATGTGTGTGTATATATATGTATGTAACCAAGTGTGTGTATACTCAGTATTTCACAAAAGTGAGTACACCCCTCACATTTTTGTAAATACTTTATTATGTCTTTTCATTTGACAATACATGTTGGATACTGCCCTGCGGCCCAGTCTCTGAAGCGAGGGGATCATGCGCTGCTTCAGTATGTCATAGTACATGTTGGCATTTATGGTTCCCTCAATGAACTGTAGCTCCCCAGTGCCAACAGCACTCATGCAGGCCCACTCATGCAGGCCCACTCATGCAGGCCCACTCATGCAGGCCCACTCATGCAGGCCCACTCATGCAGGCCCATTCTTTACTATGTGTTAATATTGTTTTTGCCTTGTACTTAACCCCTGTACAGCGCTACGGAATATGTTGGTGCGTTACAAACAAAGGATAATAATAGCAATAATAAAAATAAAAGGAAGTTGGCAATTTGGTTTAGTGGGAATCGTATAAAAGTTAATTTTAGAGTTTAAGAGTCCTGAAAATTTAGTTTAGGAAGGGGGAGTGCAATTCGGGAGTCATGTAGCATGGGTGGGTGAGTGTGAGCAATAGAAAAGGACTTTGCACTGAGGGTGAGGGTGCGTGGAGTGTAAGCTGGGGTCCTATGAAGTCAGCGTGAGGGTGAGTAAGATCCGGTTAAGTGAGTGGTGTTGTGACTATGATACCTGATCTATATAATTTCCGAGTGTCCAGATTAAGCCGGCAAACACTGGAGGCACATTAGGATCACATTGTACTCCATGACTCAATAACAGCGGCCGTGTCTTCTCTGTACACAGTGGGCTGGCCAAGATCCTCATGTAGAGACATTTGGAAACTCTGTTTTGCTACTCAACTCTCTCTCTTCTCTGTCACTCATAAGTACTCTCTCACACTCATGTACTCAGAGAACACATGCTCACACACAGTGGCGGAGCTAGAGAATGGAGGGCCCCAGTGCAAAACCCCAAGGGGGGCAGTAAAAAAATGTTGTGCGCCGGGCCACCCAGTACCAACTCACTCAGTGCCCTCCTCAAGACAACTTCCAATAACAGCTCCCCTCCCTAAGACGTCTTCCCATAACAGCACCCCTCCCCAAGACCCTATTGAAGAGCTGTTCCCCCCTATGGGAAAGGGCTACTCCGCTTCCCTTACCTCCTGTCTTGGTGAAGCACACACAGACTCACATATATATATATATAGTAATTCAGTAATATCTAGATTACTGGACATTCACGGCTGCTTCACGCTTCAATATATATACATAGCACACAGTCTCTTTCTTATCCATCCTCACACAGCACCCACCTCATAGAGCCCATCCCCCTGTACTGTCATCCAGCCCTTGCTCTCTCATGTCTTCCCTAATACACCCCCCCAGCATGCTGAACTGCTCCCCACTGCAACCACTTGGAGCTTCAGTAGAAAGACTCAATAAAAAATTACACCGCACTGGACCCCACCACCATCACCACCACTACCATCAACACTACCACCATCACCACCACTACCATCAACAACACCATCAACACCACCACCACTACCACCACCTCATCACTGCATGATATCAGGACAGGTTCTCATGGCACATGGTGTCTATCTAATGTAAGGTGACGTCTTAACACCGGCTCACGCCGTGTTGGCATTATATTTAATGTAGGAGGCCCTCAGACGTCTTTCTCATGGACTTGTGGAGAAGCTACATCAGGTGCAGCAGGTTCAAAGCAAACGGGTAGTGGAGGGTAGAGGTCCTCTGCTACTGACAGTAACATGGAGTAAGGGGGGGGGGGGCTATGATTTATTAGGGGAGAGGGACAGATAATATTTGTATAGAAAGGTGACCTGGCCAGTGGCCACCCTAGGAGCGATTTGACTACCAACATATATTTTACTTTTTTCCAGGTACATTGTATAATGAGTGAGATGGTCACCCAACATAAGACTGGTTACCTGTGTAACTTAGGGTAAGCTCAGACTTACATATAACATATAACATATCACATATCACATATTACATATTACATATCACATATTCTACACTTGCGCCCACGCTCTCACATTTCTGACCTCTTGGCGTAAAGTCATCAGGACAGGGTGAGACGGCACTGGTTGTCCATTTGATGTAGGGTCACTCTCACATTATGGAAGAGGGGTAACCATGAAATGTACTGAATGTGTAAAAGCTTTTATTTGCCCGTACTTATAATGGCTGCCAATCTGCCAGTATGATAATAGAAGCAGTGTAATAATACAAAAATAAAAGCAGCGGTGCTGTGCTGGCACTTGTTTGCCACTCAGCTGGCAGATATAACTAGCCCTCTCGCACACACAATGGGGCATTGATTGGGCACTGCATGCCCGCCCTCTGCCCCCCCCACTCCCTGCCAACCTGCCTGCACTGTCAGCAGCAGAGTGCGGGCGACCCAGAGCAGACAATGGGAGAATTTACTTCCCTGGGTAATGGGGAGAAATGTCAGTGTGGTGGCACTGCAGCTGTATGACCCCATTCTGTGCCCTACTGAAAGGTCACAGGTCACCCGAGGCATTAACACTTTCACTGCGTGGAGTGACAACCCTCTGCACTGCCCTCATATCTGGCAGAGAAGGGGTTAAGTTCCTCTCTTGGTCCCGACAGAGCCAGGTGCAGCCAGTATTTCCTGTACAAACTAGTGGCCGGGTTGCTGGCTTTGTGGTGTCTCATTGTTTATATACAACATCACTCTCTGCACACAACGTGCAACGATAAGTGTGAGCACGTGCAGATTACTACATATATGATCTCTCCATGTTATTATATTTCTGCATGGCCCTATATCTAAGCATGTTATAGTAATATAATGGCAGGCTGTGTCTACATGTAATGTTTCATCACGTTATATATCAGCACATTATATATCTACATGTAATATATCAGCATGTAATATATCAGCACATTATATATCAGCATGTAATATATCAGCACATTATATATCAGCACGTTATATATCAGCAACGTTATATATCAGCATGTAATATATCAGCACGTTATATATCAGCAACGTTATATATCAGCATGTTATATATCAGTATGTTATATATCAGCATGTAATATATCAGCACGTTATATATCAGCAACGTTATATATCAGCATGTAATATATCAGCACATTATATATCAGCACGTTATATATCAGCACGTTATATATCAGCATGTAATATATCAGCATGTAATATATCAGCACGTTATATATCAGCACATTATATATCAGCATGTAATATATCAGCATGTAATATATCAGCATGTAATATATCAGCATGTAATATATTAGCACATTATATATCAGCACATTATATATCAGCACGTTATATATCAGCATGTAATATATCAGCACGTTATATATCTACATGTAATATATCAGCATGTAATATATTAGCACATTATATATCAGCACGTTATATATCAGCATGTAATATATCAGCATGTAATATATCAGCACATTATATATCAGCATGTAATATATTAGCACATTATATATCAGCACATTATATATCAGCACGTTATATATCAGCATGTAATATATCAGCACGTTATATATCTACATGTAATATATCAGCACATTATATATCAGCATGTAATATATCAGCATGTAATATATCAGCATGTAATATATTAGCACATTATATATCAGCACATTATATATCAGCACGTTATATATCAGCATGTAATATATCAGCACGTTATATATCTACATGTAATATATCAGCATGTAATATATTAGCACATTATATATCAGCACGTTATATATCAGCATGTAATATATCAGCATGTAATATATCAGCACATTATATATCAGCATGTAATATATTAGCACATTATATATCAGCACATTATATATCAGCACGTTATATATCAGCATGTAATATATCAGCACGTTATATATCTACATGTAATATATCAGCACATTATATATCAGCATGTAATATATCAGCATGTTATATATCAGCACTTTATATATCAGCACATTATATATCAGCACATTATATATCAGCACGTTATATATCAGCATGTAATATATCAGCACGTTATATATCTACATGTAATATATCAGCATGTAATATATTAGCACATTATATATCAGCACGTTATATATCAGCATGTAATATATCAGCATGTAATATATCAGCACATTATATATCAGCATGTAATATATTAGCACATTATATATCAGCACATTATATATCAGCACGTTATATATCAGCATGTAATATATCAGCACGTTATATATCTACATGTAATATATCAGCACATTATATATCAGCATGTAATATATCAGCATGTAATATATCAGCATGTAATATATTAGCACATTATATATCAGCACATTATATATCAGCACGTTATATATCAGCATGTAATATATCAGCACGTTATATATCTACATGTAATATATCAGCATGTAATATATTAGCACATTATATATCAGCACGTTATATATCAGCATGTAATATATCAGCATGTAATATATCAGCACATTATATATCAGCATGTAATATATTAGCACATTATATATCAGCACGTTATATATCAGCATGTAATATATCAGCACATTATATATCTACATGTAATATATCAGAATGTAATATATCAGCACGTTATATATCAGCACGTTATATATCAGCATGTAATATATCAGCACATTATATATCTACATGTAATATATCAGCACGTTATATATCAGCATGTAATATATCAGCATGTAATATATCAGCATGTAATATATTAGCACATTATATATCAGCACGTTATATACCAGCACATTATATATCATCACGTTAAATATCAGCATGTTATATATCAGCACGTTAAATATCAGCACATTATATATCAGCATGTAATATATCAGCATGTTATACATCTATATGTATATATATGAGCACGTTTTATATCAGCACTTTATATATCAGCACATTATATATCTACATGTAATATATCAGCATGTAATATATCAGCACGTTATATATCAGCACATTATATATCAGCACGTTATATATCTATATGTAATATATCAGCACGTTTTATATCAGCATGTAATATATCAGCATGTTATATATCAGCACGTTATATATATATATGTAATATATCAGCACGTTTTATATCAGCACTTTATATATCAGCACGTTATATATCAGCATGTTATATATCAGCACGTTATATATCAGTATGTTATATATCAGCACTTTATATATCAGCACATTATATATCAGCACGTTATATATCAGCATGTTATATATCAGCACGTTATATATCAGCACGTTATATATCAGCATGTTATATATCAGCACGTTATATATCAGCACGTTATATATCAGCACGTTATATATCAGCATGTTATATATCAGCACGTTATATATCAGCACGTTATATATCAGCATGCTATATATCAGCACGTTATATAGCAGCACTTTATATATCAGCAGTTTATATATCTACATGTTATATATCAGCACATTATATATCAGCACGTTATATATCAGCATGTAATATATCAGCACATTATATATCAGTATGTTATATATCAGCACATTATATATCAGTATGTTTTATATCAGCATGTTATATATCAGTATGTTTTATATCAGCACTTTATATATCAGTATGTTATATATCAGCACATTATATATCAGCATGTAATATATCAGCACATTATATATCAGCATGTAATATATCAGCACATTATATATCAGTATGTTATATATCAGCACTTTATATATCAGCACGTTATATATCAGCACATTATATATCAGCACGTTATATATCAGCACTTTATATATCAGCACGTTATATATCAGCACGTTATATATCAGCAGTTTATATATCAGCACGTTATATATCAGCACTTTATATATCAGCACGTTATATATCAGCACATTATATATCAGCACGTTATATATCAGCACTTTATATATCAGCACGTTATATATCAGCACGTTATATATCAGCAGTTTATATATCAGCACGTTATATATCAGCACATTATATATCAGCACGTTATATATCAGCACTTTATATATCAGCACTTTATATATCAGCACGTAATATATCAGCACGTTATATATCAGCACGTTATATATCAGCAGTTTATATATCAGCACGTTATATATCAGCACATTATATATCAGCACGTTATATATCAGCACTTTATATATCAGCACTTTATATATCAGCACGTTATATATCAGCACGTTATATATCAGCACGTTATATATCAGCACATTATATATCAGCACGTTATATATCAGCACGTTTTATATCAGCACGTTATATATCAGCACATTATATATCAGCACGTTATATATCAGCATGTAATATATCAGCACTTTATATATCAGCACATTATATATCAGCACGTAATATATCAGCACGTTATATCATAGTTGTATTCATGCTTGTATCATTATCTGAGACTTTCTGTGAATCTTGATCACCTAACCCAGACATTTTACATAAAATTCATGTTACATCTTTACAAAGAGTAGAGAAGCAACGAGACGCCCTGGGGCTTTGATCTCTAATGTGAGACGTCTTCAACACTTGTCTTATTCAATGGGCCTTATTTCCTTAAGAAAAATATGTATTGTCATCAGATAAAATAATACCACCAATTACTTTACTCCTTATGTGTACCTAAAGATTCAACTTATCTGTTACCCTCACTTACTTACGGTCTATTTGTACAGTGTAAAAGTGGCAACTAAAACTGCACATGCTATCATTAGGTCTCATAGAAAGCTCATTAGTGTAAAAGTGCACATCCTCCTGAGATGGAGCCCTGCATAAGAAATAATTCCATATAAAAGTCAAATATTTAATGGTTTGATTTTTGCCCAAGTTTATTTATGCAAAATGTTATACAAATGTGACCACATTCTTATTTGCAGGCGCATGTTCTGCATAATTGGATGGGAATCTTATCTGCATCAAAGGACCGAAACCAGATGAACAGCTTGCATATAATTGATTAAAAAAAACAACCTGTAGTTTGGTTTATGTTTTAATAAGAATGTTTTTATTTAACCTCTTGTTTTTTCACAAGAGCATACTGTGAATATCAGAGTGCAGTGGTATTGAGTTTAATGGCAGATCTTGGAGGGCACAGCTGCGTGACATTCCCATACACTCCATAGGAGATCCTCCACTCTCCCCCTCCTCATCTCAGCATCTCGCCCCCAGGCTCCGAGGGGTCCGGAGTATTCCAGGGAGGACTGATCAGGACGGGTGACACCACAGATTCATGGCTAGTAGAATGGCTCCCTTGTTCTATGCAGCTTCCTACAGAAGTGCTGGGCCAGGGAACCAGAGAAACCAGCTGTTAACCCTTCACAGGCACCGCTTTAACCCTTTATGATACTAAGAGCTCAAACAAACCTCTGGATGGTCCTATGCCTGTCCCAGGTGTGCCTACATTCCTTAACTACGATTATCACAACCACATCCACTGGAAGGCTGCACCACGTATTTACTACTCTGTCTGGAAATAAGTACTTTTACATATTACCACCGTCAACTCATGGCCTCTTGTTCTTGCCTTTCTCTATACAACACTTTCCTCCTGGCCTTAATTAAATCATTTAAAGGTTTCCATCAGATCTCCCTCTCCCGTCCTTTGGATATTCAGGTCATGGAGTCTCCTTATACGTTGTGTCTTTAGACCATGCACCATATTCCCATCATCCTACTCTCTTTTCCCATCATCCTACTCTTTTCCATCATCCTACTCTTTTCCATTTTCCTACTCTCTTTTACCATCATCCTAGTACTTTTCCCATTATCCTTCTCTCTTTTCCCATCATCCTACTCTCTTTTCCATCATCCTACTCTTTTCCATCATCCTACTCCCGTTTCCCATCATCCTACTCTCTTTTCCCATCATCCTTCTCTCTTTTCCCATCATCCTACTATTTTCTATCATTCTACTCCCTTTTCCCATCATCCTTCTCTCTTTTCCCATCATCCTTCTCTCTTTTCCCATCATCCTACTATCTTTTCCCATCATCCTTCTCTCTTTTCCCATCATGCTTCTCTCTTTTCCCATCATCCTACTCTCTTTTCCCATCATCCTACTCTCTTTTCCCATCATCCTACTATTTTCTATCATTCTACTCCCTTTTCCCATCATCCTTCTCTCTTTTCCCATCATCCTTTTCTCTTTTCCCATCATCCTACTATCTTTTCCCATTATCCTTCTCTCTTTTCCCATCATCCTTCTCTCTTTTCCCATCATCCTACTATTTTCTATCATTCTACTCCCTTTTCCCATCATCCTTCTCTCTTTTCCCATCATCCTTTTCTCTTTTCCCATCATCCTACTATCTTTTCCCATTATCCTTCTCTCTTTTCCCATCATCCTTCTCTCTTTTCCCATCATCCTACTATTTTCTATCATTCTACTCCCTTTTCCCATCATCCTTCTCTCTTTTCCCATCATCCTTTTCTCTTTTCCCATCATCCTACTATCTTTTCCCATTATCCTTCTCTCTTTTCCCATCATCCTTCTCTCTTTTCCCATCATCCTACTATTTTCTATCATTCTACTCCCTTTTCCCATCATCCTTCTCTCTTTTCCCATCATCCTTTTCTCTTTTCCCATCATCCTACTATCTTTTCCCATTATCCTTCTCTCTTTTCCCATCATCCTACTATCTTTTCCCATCATCCTTCTCTCTTTTCCCATCATGCTTCTCTCTTTTCCCATCATCCTACTCTCTTTTCCCATCACTCTTTTCCCATCATCCTAATCTTTCCCATCATACAACTCTCTTTTCCCATACCCTTACTCTCTTTTCCCATCATGCTTCTCTCTTTTCCCATCACCCTACTCTTTTCCCATCATTCTACTCTCTTTTCCCATCATCCTTCTCTCTTTTCTCATCACCCTACTCTCTTTTCCCTTAATCCTACTCTCTTTTCCCATCATCCTACTCTCTTTTCCCATCATCCTGCCTTCTTTTCCCATCATCCTTCTCTCTTTTCCCATCACCCTACTCTCTTTTCCCTTAATCCTACTCTCTTTTCCCATCATCCTACTCTCTTTTCCCATCATCCTACTCTCTTTTCCCATCATCCTGCCTTCTTTTCCCATCATCCTTCTCTCTTTTCCCATCACCCTTCTCTCTTTTCCCATCACCCTACTCTCTTTTCCCTTAATCCTACTCTCTTTTCCCATCATCCTGCCTTCTTTTCCCATCATCCTGCCTTCTTTTCCCATCACCCTTCTCTCTTTTCCCATCACCCTACTCTCTTTTCCCTTAATCCTACTCTCTTTTCCCATCATCCTTCTCTCTTTTCCCATCTCTCTTTTTCCATCATCCTAATCTTTTCCATCATCCTACTCTCTTTTCCCATCATCCTACTTTTTTCCCATCACCCTGCTCTCTTTTCCCATCATTCTACTATCGTTTACCATCATCCTAATCTTTCCCATCATCCAACTCTCTTTTCCCATACCCTTACTCTCTTTTCCCATCATCCTTCTCTCTTTTCCTCTACTTTCCTACTTCACGCTTCTCCTCTTATGTTGCCAACAAATTCCCAATAAATAAAATGTTTGCACAAAACTGGATAACCCCCTTGTATCCATCACAGCCAGGGGTGTCGGAGCCCGAATAATTCTGTGGGGGGGTGGGGTATCCCCTTGTCTATGTGGTACGCGGCTCGTGGGCATTTTCGGTGCTTCCTAACAGTGTGTTTTCGTACCTCGTACGTCCCTGGCAGAAGGCGTACATCCCTGGCGGTGTTTTGCGCATTTCGGGTCGTGTAGCCTCGTTTTCATTTTTTTCGCCCGCCATTTTTTTCTCGCTTAGCCGATTTTCAAGTTCCAAAACTCCTTTAATCCGACTTTAATTTGCGTTCAACCTCCCCCAGACGTCCTGGCTGCCCCCCCCATGCTGTGTGTGATGTTTTTTTATGTTTTATTTTTTTATTTTTCAGTGTTTTTGGTATTTTTTGACACATAAAAGTCCCTGTGACCATTGGGATTTAACAAACCGGGCCATTCTCTTTCTCTTCCCCCATATAGTTAATAATCTTAAATAAAGATAAATTCTAATTTCAAGAATACTTACCTAACACTTCCACTATTTTTTTTAATAATAATCAACTGCAATTACATTACATTATTTCTGCAAGAACTTGCGTCTTTATGCAGTACAAATAATTCCTACTTAAGAACTAATTTATTTTATATCAGTTATATAAGTTCTGGGATTTCCTTAAGCTACTTTACACCACCCCTGCAGGGCGAGCTTCCCACGAATCCACTACCTCTGTCACATAAGTGTAAGTGGTCATAAAGTCGGTATGATGGGCATCTTCACTTAGATGTGACATCTCCAAGACCTCTTAGCGCACTATGTCTGACCTCTGAACTCTGAGCCTCACATGCACCTTCCAATTAATGATAGTGTTTAAATAATCCTCGGGCTACCAGGAGTCACTGTGACTAGATCCAGATGTGTAGCAGGTGCTGGTGGTGATAATCAGATGCAGATGTGCAGATGGCTGTAACTAGCCTCATATAACTGTATCTAGCCCCAGATGTGCAGATAGCAGTAACTAGCCCCATATAACTGTATCTAGCCCCAGATGTGCAGATAGCTGTATTTGGCCTCATATAACTGTATCTAGCCCCAGATGTGCAGATAGCAGTAACTAGCCTCATATACCTGTATCTAGCCCCAGATGTGCAGATAGCAGTAACTAGCCTCATAAAACTGTATCTAGCCCCAGATGTGCAGATAGCTGTAACTAGCCTCATATAACTTTATCTAGCCCCAGATGTGCAGATAGCAGTAATTAGCCCCATATAACTGTATCTAGCCCCAGATGTGCAGATAGCAGTAACTAGCATCATAAAACTGTATCTAGCCCCAGATGTGCAGATAGCAGTAACTAGCCTCATATAACTGTATCTAGCCCCAGATGTGCAGATAGCAGTAACTAGCCACATATAAGTGTATCTAGCCCCAGATGTGCAGATAGCAGTAACTAGCCCCATATAACTGTATCTAGCCCCAGATGTGCAGATAGCAGTAACTAGCCCCATATAACTGTATCTAGCCCCAGATGTGCAGATAGCAGTAACTAGCCACATATAACTTTATCTATCCCCAGATGTGCAGATAGCAGTAACTAGCCCCATATAACTGTATCTAGCCCCAGATGTGCAGATAGCTGTAACTACCCTCATATAACTGTATCTAGCCCCAGATGTGCAGATAGCAGTAACTAGCCCCATATAACTGTATCTAGCCCCAGATGTGCAGAGAGCAGTAACTAGCCACATATAACTTTATCTAGCCCCAGATGTGCAGATAGCAGTAACTAGCCCCATATAACTGTATCTAGCCCCAGATGTGCAGATAGCAGTAACTAGCCACATATAACTTTATCTAGCCCCAGATGTGCAGATAGCAGTAACTAGCCCCATATAACTGTATCTAGCCCCAGATGTGCAGATAGCTGTAACTAGCCTCATATAACTGTATCTAGCCCCAGATGTGCAGATAGCAGTAACTAACCTCATTTAACTGTATCTAGCCCCAGATGTGCAGATAGCAGTAACTAGCCGCATATAACTGTATCTAGCCCCAGATGTGCAGATAGCTGTAACTAGCCTCATATAACTGTATCTAGCCCCAGATGTGCAGATAGCAGTAACTAGCCACATATAACTTTATCTAGCCCCAGATGTGCAGATAGCAGTAACTAGCCTCATATAACTATATCTAGCCCCAGATGTGCAGATAGCAGTAACTAGCCACATATAACTTTATCTAGCCCCAGATGTGCAGATAGCAGTAACTAGCCTCATATAACTATATCTAGTCCCAAATGCGCAATTCGCTGTAATTAGCCTCATATAACTGTATCTAGCCCCAGATGTGCAGATAGCAGTAACTAACCTCATTTAACTGTATCTAGCCCCAGATGTGCAGATAGCAGTAACTAGCCACATATAACTGTATCTAGCCCCAGATGTGCAGAGAGCAGTAACTAGCCACATATAACTTTATCTAACCCCAGATGTGCAGATAGCAGTAACTAGCCCCATATAACTGTATCTAGCCCCAGATGTGCAGATAGCAGTAACTAGCCACATATAACTTTATCTAGCCCCAGATGTGCAGATAGCAGTAACTAGCCCCATATAACTGTATCTAGCCCCAGATGTGCAGATAGCTGTAACTAGCCTCATATAACTGTATCTAGCCCCAGATGTGCAGATAGCAGTAACTAACCTCATTTAACTGTATCTAGCCCCAGATGTGCAGATAGCAGTAACTAGCCGCATATAACTGTATCTAGCCCCAGATGTGCAGATAGCTGTAACTAGCCTCATATAACTGTATCTAGCCCCAGATGTGCAGATAGCAGTAACTAGCCACATATAACTTTATCTAGCCCCAGATGTGCAGATAGCAGTAACTAGCCTCATATAACTATATCTAGTCCCAAATGCGCAATTCGCTGTAATTAGCCTCATATAACTGTATCTCGCCCCAGATGTGCAGATAGCAGTAACTAGCCCCATATAACTGTATCTAGCCCCAGATGTGCAGATAGCAGTAACTAGCCACATATAACTTTATCTAGCCCCAGATGTGCAGATAGCAGTAACTAGCCCCATATAACTGTATCTAGCCCCAGATGTGCAGATAGCTGTAACTAGCCTCATATAACTGTATCTAGCCCCAGATGTGCAGATAGCAGTAACTAGCCTCATATAACTGTATCTAGCCCCAGATGTGCAGATAGCAGTAACTAGCCCCATATAACTGTATCTAGCCCCAGATGTGCAGATAGCTGTAACTAGCCTCATATAACTGTATCTAGCCCCAGATGTGCAGATAGCAGTAACTAGCCTCATTTAACTGTATCTAGCCCCAGATGTGCAGATAGCAGTAACTAGCCCCATATAACTGTATCTAGCCCCAGATGTGCAGATAGCTGTAACTAGCCTCATATAACTGTATCTAGCCCCAGATGTGCAGATAGCAGTAACTAGCCACATATAACTTTATCTAGCCCCAGATGTGCAGATAGCAGTAACTAGCCTCATATAACTATATCTAGTCCCAAATGCGCAATTCGCTGTAACTGGCCTCATATAACTGTATCTCGCCCCAGATGTGCAGATAGCAGTAACTAGCCCCATATAACTGTATCTAGCCCCAGATGTGCAGATAGCAGTAACTAGCCACATATAACTTTATCTAGCCCCAGATGTGCAGATAGCAGTAACTAGCCCCATATAACTGTATCTAGCCCCAGATGTGCAGATAGCTGTAACTAGCCTCATATAACTGTATCTAGCCCCAGATGTGCAGATAGCAGTAACTAGCCTCATTTAACTGTATCTAGCCCCAGATGTGCAGATAGCAGTAACTAGCCCCATATAACTGTATCTAGCCCCAGATGTGCAGATAGCTGTAACTAGCCTCATATAACTGTATCTAGCCCCAGATGTGCAGATAGCAGTAACTAGCCTCATTTAACTGTATCTAGCCCCAGATGTGCAGATAGCAGTAACTAGCCCCATATAACTGTATCTAGCCCCAGATGTGCAGATAGCTGTAACTAGCCTCATATAACTGTATCTAGCCCCAGATGTGCAGATAGCAGTAACTAGCCACATATAACTTTATCTAGCCCCAGATGTGCAGATAGCAGTAACTAGCCTCATATAACTATATCTAGTCCCAAATGCGCAATTCGCTGTAACAAGCCTCATATAACTGTATCTAGTCCTAGATGTGCAGATAGCAGTAACTAGCCTCATATAACTGTATCTCGCCCCAGATGTGCAGATAGCAGTAACTAGCCTCATATATTACATAGTTACATAGGCCCTCATTCAATTGCAATTTGCCCAATTGAATAGGAGTCTAAATAAGCACATAACATATTTTTTAAAGAAGTTTTTACTTAGTAAGCATCTATCTAAAAGCAAGGTTTTCACTAACTAAAAAGTTATTTAAAAAATATATGTTATGTGCTTATTTAGAGCAATATTCAATTGGCCAAATCGCAATTGAATGAGGACCATAGTATTTAAGGTTGAAAAAAGACTTTAAGATCTCCTCTGATCTGCAGTATGCGGATTAACTATTAATTCATTAGTTGTTAATTAATTATTAATCAATTATTTAATGTTTTTTTTATTTTTTATTATTAATTAGTCCAGAGGAAGGCAAATAGAAAAAAAAAACAAAAAAAAAACACAAGCGAGACTTAGCCAAATGTCTCAAAGGGAAATGTAAAAAAATTGGATCAATACTGTCTCTCTGATTATCCATGATAACCCTGAATACCCTTTTTAATCTAGTCCCCTTTTAAAGTTATCTATCGAATCCGCTGTCACCACCTCCTTTGGTAGAGAATTCCACAGATTAACCACCCTTACTGTGAAGAACCCTTTTCTTTCTTTAAGGTGGAATCTTTTTACTTCTAACCTCAGGATGTCCTCTTGTCAGTTGAAAACCTCTTGGCACAAAAAGCTCCCACGACAAATCTTTATACTGACCCTGGATGTATTTATATAAGGTAATCATATCTCCTCTTAGACGCCTTTTTTCTAGAAAAAATACGTTTAATTTCCTTAGTCTTTCTTCATAACTTAGCCCCTCCATTCCCCATATTAGTTTTGTTGCCCTTCTCTGTACCTTTTCCAGCTCTAAAATGTCCTTTTCATGAAGTGGTGCCCAAAATTGTCCTCCATGTGCCAAGGGGCATACTAGAGATTTGTATACAGGGAGTGCAGAATTATATTTGCTTCCCTGGGTTCTATACCTTTCTTAATACATGCTAATATTTTATTTGCCTTTGCAGCTGCTGCTTGGCTTTGAGCTCTGTTACCTAGGTGGTTGTCCACAAGTACTCCCAAATCCCTTTCAATATATGATATACCTAGATTTGCTCCTTTAAGATTATAAATTGCATGGCTATTTTTCCTTCCCAGGTGCATAACTTTACATTTATTCGTATTAAATCTCATCTGCCATTTAGATGCCCATTCCTCAATTTTATGTAAATCCCTTTGGAGGGAAAGCACATCATTATCTGATTTAATTACCTTGCACAACTTTGTGTCATCAGCAAAAATGGAGACCCCACACTCCAGTCCTACCTCTAAGTCATTAATAAATATGTTAAAAACGAGAGGACCTAATACTGAACCTTGAGGAACCCCACTTACCACTTAGTCCAATCGGAGTATGTTCCATTTACAACAACCCTTTGCTTCCTGTCTTTTAGCCAGCTCTCAATCCATGAGCAGATATTTACTGCAATTCCAGTATCCCCTAGTTTGCCCAATAGTCTCCCATGTGGCACTGTATAAAAAGCCTTTGCAAAATCCAAAAATACTACATCCACTGAGTTGCCTTGATCCAGGTTCCTACTAACCTCCTCATAGAAACTAATTAGATTGGTCTGACATGACCTATCCCTCATAAATCCAGGCTGGCTCCTACTTATAATCCTGTTCAAATAGACATATTCTTGTATATTATCCCTTATTAACCCTTCTAAAAGCTTCCCCACTACAGAAGTGAGGCTCACTGGTCTATAATTCCCCGGATTTGCTCTTGCTCCCTTTTTAAATATAGGTATCACATCAGCTTTTCTCCAGTCATCTGGTAGAGACCCTGGCCTTCATTCAATTGCAATTTGGCCAATTGAATAGGGCTCTAAATAAGCAAATAACGTATATTTTTTAAAAAATTTTTAGTTAGTAAACATCTATCCAAAAGCAAGGTTTTCACTAACTAAATTTTTTTTTTAAATATATATCTTATGTGCTTATTTAGAGCCCTATTCAATTGGCCAAATCGCAATTGAATGAGCCCCCCTATGTTTAGTGAATGTTGAAAAATTAAATTTAATGGTTTGGCTATTACAGAACCCAGTTCCCTCAGTACCCTTGGATGTATTCCATCAGGACCCGGAGCTTTATTAACATTTTTTTTTTCCAACCTTTTTTGGATTACTTCCTGTGTTAACCAATTATTTGGCAAAGGTAGTGTAGCCCCATTATGTTGCTGTGTCCCCACCACTGGTACCTCCCTTGTGTATACCGAAGAAAATAACCTATTTAGCTCATCTACCTTTTCTTGGTCACTAATTATCGGACGGCCTGTTTCACATTGTAATGTTCCTATAGCTTCCTTCCTTGCCTTCTTCCCATTAATATACTTAAAAAATATTTTAGGATTAGTCTTACTCTCTTTTGCAATACATTTTTCATTTTCTATGTTAGCCAGTCTAATAGCCCTTTTGCTTCCTTGGTGATTTCCTTGTATTCCCGTCTCTGTCCTCTCTTGTTTGTATAAATTAAATGCCCTGTTTTTTACTCCGTATCTTGATCTTTAAATCATTGTTAAGCCACATTGGATGGGATTTACTCCTTTACTTTTATTCCCACACGATATATGCCGATGTGTATGTATATTTAGTAAGGATTTGAACGTTGTCCATTTATGGTCAGTATTTTTACCCATCATGCCTCTGTCCCAGTCTATACTTTGTATTGCTGCCCTTAGACCATTAAAATCTGACCTTTTAAAATTAAGAGTTTTTGTTGGTCCCTTAAAATGTTGTTTTTTTAATTCAATCTCAAATGAGACTGTGTTGTGATCACTGTTTCCCAAAGGTTGCCCTATTCCAACATTTTATACTATATCAATATTATTTGTGATGAGTAAATCTAAGATAGCTTCATTTCTAGTAGGCTCTTGTACAACCTGGGCCAGATAATGATCCCCGAGTGTACTCAAGAACCTGCTCCCCTTAGCTGAACTGCTGGTCTCATTTATCCAGTTTATTTCAGGGTAATTAAAATCTCCCATTATTAGAATTTGCCCATGCTTAGCTGCATTTCCAATCTGTAACAATAATTGTATTTCCTCACTTTCAGCTATATTTGGGGGTTTATAGCATACTCCTACTAATATTCTTTTGGAATTTGCTGCTCCGCTATTTAACTCTACCCACAAACATTCAACTTTATCACTAGGTCCACCATAAATATCTTCTCTGGCTATAGGCTTAAATTCAGGCTTAACATACAGACAAATCCCTCCTCCTCATTTACCATTGCCTCTCTCTTTCCTAAATAGGTTATAACCATCCAGAGTAACAGTCCAGTCATGAGATTCATCCCACCACGTTTCGGTAATGCCTATTAAATCCCATTTTTCATTAATTGCTAATAATTCTAACTCTCCCATTTTTCCTGGCAAGCTTCTGGCATTAGCAAGCATACACCTTATGTTATGAGTCTGTAGTTCTGAAGTGCCTGCCACTGACTGTACTTGAATTACTTAGTACTACCTCCATATTGACTATACTACCCCTCCCCCATCTCCTCACCTATGAGTTGTTAATTCATCCCTTATACCCTCTACACTTTCTACCCCATTACTTATATCTAGTCCCTCCCCCCACCTACTAGTTTAAAAACTCCTCCAGCCTTTCTACCATCCTATCCCCTAGTACAAAAGCTCCCTCATCATTAAGGTGCAATCCATCCCTACTGTAGAGATAGTACCGAAGTGAGAAGTCAGCCCAGTGCTCTAAAAAGCCAAACCCCTCCTTAGTGCACCACATCTTTAGCCACGCATTAACCTCCCTAACCTCCTTCTGCCTTCCTGGGCTAGCACATGGCACTGGTAGTATCTCAGAAAATACTACCTTGGAGGTCCTTGCCTTCAGCTTATTACCTAGTTCTCTAAAATCATTCTTTAGGACACTCCATCTTCCACTAACTTTGTCATTGGTACCAATATGTACCAAGACCGCCGGTTCATTTCCAGCCCCTCCCAATAATTTGTCTACCCGATCCACAACATGACGTACCCGAGCACCCGGGAGACAGCAAACTGTTCGATTGCTGGGATCTGGTGACAAATCACCCTGTCTACCTTCCTAATAATAGAGTCCCCTACCACCAAAACCTGTCTGTTGTTCTGCCTATTCTGCCCTCCCTCTCCTCCAGTAGAGCTGTTTGCCCGGCTGTTAGAGGGAACAGCTCTGTCTGGCATTGCCATTCCTGAATGGACATCCCCAACAGTTTCACTCAATCTGGCAAATCGGTTGGTGTTTGCCAACTCAGAACTGGCCTGCCTCCTCCTGTTCCCCCTGCTTCCCCTTGTAACTGTAACCCAGGTGCCTCCCTGGACATCCTCACTAGCCCCAGCTCCACCCACCATGCTAGGCGTAGCTAAACTGTGCTCAGTGAGCACCAACCCCTTTTCCAGTGGAGCAATATCACTAAGTGCTGCAATTCTCCTCTCCAGATCTCCAATTTGAGCTTCCAGAGAAGCAACATGCTCACACCTGTCACAGAGGTATGGACCCTGGATCATCTGTTCCAGTATTGCATACATATGACAGGATGTACACTGAATAAGGTTGCCACTGGACTGACTCATAATTATTATTATTTTCTACAAAATTTCAGTGGGAAAAATAAAGAATATAAAATAATATATTTATATAAAGTTTTCCTCCTTTGCACTATAAATCTGCCCTCCCTTTTCTTTGAAGTCCCTCCTTTTATTTAAACTCCTAGGCTTTTACTAGAATTGCACTTGATACTGAAAATGTTCGCAAGCTCACAAGTTCCCCTTCTCCTGTTTATATTAACTTCTGCCTTCTCACCTGGGCACAATTAGTGCACTCTGCAGTTTATCAGCCTTTACTTGTAAGGTAAATCCACTTGTAAAAAGTAAGTATAAAGCTGTATCTAGCCCCAGATGTGCAGATAGCTGTAACTAGCGTCATATAACTTTATCTAGCCCCAGATGTGCAGATAGCTGTAACTAGCGTCATATAACTTTATCTAGCCCCAGATGTGCAGATGGCAGTAACTAGCCACATACAACTGTATCTAGCCCCAGATGTGCAGGTAGCAGTAACTAGCCTCATATAACTGTATCTAGCCCCAGATGTGCAGATAGCTGTAACTGGCCTCATATAACTTTATCTAGTCCCAGATGTGCAAAGAGCTGTAACTAGCTTCATATAACGGGATCTAGCCCCAGATGTGCAGATAACTGTAACTAGCCACATATAACTTTATCTAGCCCCAGATGTGCAGATAGCAGTAACTAGCCACGTATAACTGTATCTAGCCCAGATGTGCAGATAGCAGTAACTAGCCACATATAACTGTATCTAGTCCCAGATGTACAGATAGCAGTAATTCGCCTTATATAGCTATATATAGCCCCCGATGTGCAGATAGCAGTAACTAGCCACATATAACTTTATCTAGCCCCAGATGTGCAGATAGCAGTAACTAGCCACATATAACTTTATCTAGCCCTAGATGTGCAGATAGCAGTAACTAGCCTCACATAACTTTATCTAGCTCCAGATAGCAGTAACTAGCCACATATAACTTTATCTAGCCCCAGATGTGCAGATAGCAGTAACTAGCCACATATAACTTTATCTAGCCCCAGATGTGCAGATAGCTGTAACTAGCCTCATCTAACTTTATCTAGCCCCAGATGTACAGATATCAATAACTAGCCACATATAACTGTATCTAGCCCCAGATGTTCAGATAGCAGTAACTAGCCACATATAACTGTATCTAGCCCCAGATGTGCAGATAGCTGTAACTAGCCACATATAACTGTATCTAGCCCCAGATGGGCAGACAGCTGTAACTAGCCTCATATAACTATAGCTAGCCCCAGATGTGCAGATAATTGTAACTGGCCTCATATAACTGTATCTAGCCCCAGATTTACAGATAGCAGTAACTAGCCACTTTAACTGTATCTAGCCCCAGATGTACAGATAGCAGTAACTAGCCACTTTAACTGTATCTAGCCCCAGATGTACAGATAGCTGTAACTAGCCTCATATAACTGTATCTAGCCCCAGATGTGCAGATAGCAGTAACTAGCCACTTTAACTGTATCTAGCCCCAGATGTACAGATAGCTGTAACTAGCCTCATATAACTGTATCTAGCCCCAGATGTGCAGATAGCAGTAACTAGCCACTTTAGCTGTATCTAGCCCCAGATGTACAGATAGCTGTAATTAGCCACATTAACTATATCTAGTCCCAGATGTGCAGATAGCTGTAACTAGCCACATATAGCTGTATCTAGCCCCAGATTTACAGATAGCAGTAACTAGCCCCATATAACTGTAGCTAGCCCCATTTGTGCAGATAGCAGTAACTAGCAACATATAACTTTATCTAGCCCCAGATATGCAGATATCTGTAACTAGCCTCATAAAATTGTAGCTAGCCCCATTTGTGCATATAACTGTATCTAGCCCCAGATGTCCAGATAACTGTAACTAGCCTTATATAACTTATCTAGCCCCAGATCAACAGATAGCAGTAACTAGCCACATATAACTGTACGTAGCCCCAGATGTACAGATAGCAGTAACTAGCCTCAAATAACTGTATATACCCCCAGATATGCAGATAGCTGTAACTAGCCTCAAATAACTGTAGCTAGCCCCATTTGTGCAGATTGCAGTAACTAGCCTCATATAACTTTATCTAGCCCCAGATGTACAGATAGCAGTAACTAGCCTCATATAACTGTATATAGTCCTAGATATGCAGGTAGCTGTAACTAGCCTCATATAACTGTATCTAGCCCCAGATGTGCAGATAATTATAACTAGCCTCATATAACATTATCTAGCCCCAGATGTGCAGATAGCAGTAACTAGCCACTTTAACTATATCTAGTCCCAGATGTACAGATAGCAGTAACTAGCAACATATAACTTTATCTAGCCCCAGATACACAGATGATTGTAACTAGCCTTATACAGCTGTATTGAGCCCCAGATGTACAGATAGCAGTAACTAGCCTCATATAACTTAATCTAGCTCCAGATGTGCAGATATCTGTAACTAGCCTCATAAAATTGTAGCTAGCCCCATTTTTGCAGATAACTGTAACTAGCATCATATAACTTTTTCTAGCCCTAGATGTGCAAATAACTGTAACTAGCCTCATATAACTGTATCTAGACCCAGATGTGCAGATAATTGTAACTAGCCTCATATAACATTATCTAGCCCCAGATGTTCAGATAGCTGTAACTAGTCACATATAACTGTATCTAGCCCCAGATATGCAGATAGCTGTAACTAGCCACATAAAACTGTATCTAGCCACTGATTTGCAGATAGCTGTAACTAGCCTCATACAGCTGTATTTAGCCCCAGATGTGCAGATAGCTGTAACTAGCCTCATATAACTGTATCTAGGCCCAGATGTGCAGATAGTTGTAACTAGCCTCATACAGCTGTATCTAGCCCTAGATGTACAGATAGCAGTAGCTAGCCCCAAATAACGGTATCTAGCCCCATTTGTGCAGATACTGTAGCTGCAACTAGCCTCATATAACTGTATCTAGCCCCAGATGTACAGATAGCAGTAACTAGCCTCATATAACTGTATCAAGCCCCAGATGTACAGATAGCAGTAACTAGCCTCATTTAACGATATATAGCCCCAGATATGCAGAAAGCAGTAACTAGTCTCATATAACTTTAACTAGCCCCATATCTACAGATAGCAGTAACTAGCCTCATATAACTTTATCTAGCTCCAGATGTGCAGATAGCTGTAAATAGCCTCATATAACTGTATCTAGCCCCAGATGTACAGATAGCTGTAACTAGCCTCATATAACTTTATCTAGCCCCATTTGTGCAGATAACTGTAACTAGCCTCATATAAGTTTATCTAGCCCCAGATATGCAGATAGCAGTAACTAGCCTCATATAACTTTATCTAACCGCAGATGTGCAGATAGCAGTAACTAGCCTCATACAGCTGTATCTAGCCCCAGATGTGCAGATAGCAGTAACTAGCCTCATATAACTGTAGCTAGCCCCAGATCTGCAGATAACTTTAACTAGCCTCATATAACTGTATCTAGCCCCAGATGTGCAGATAGCTGTAACTAGCCTCATACAGCGGTATCTAGCCACAGATGTACAGATAGCAGTAACTAGCCTCAAATAACTTTATCTAACTCAAGATGTGCAGATAATTGTAACTAGCCACATATAACTGTATCTAGCCCCAGATGTGCAGATAATTGTAACTAACCTCATATAACATTATCTAGCCCCAGATGTGCAGATAGCAGTAACTAGCCTCATATAACTGTACCTAGCCCCAGATGCGCAGACAATTGTAACTAGCCTTATATAACTTTAATTAGCTCCAGGTGTACAGATAGCTGTAACTAGCCTCATTTAACCATATATAGCCCCAGATATGCAGAAAGCAGTAACTAGTCTCATATAACTTTATCTAGCTCCAGATGTGCAGATAACTGTAACTAGCCTCATATTACTTTGTCTAACCCCGTATGTACAGATAGCAGTAACTAGCCTCATATAACTGTATATAGCCCCAGATATGCAGGTAGCTGTAACTAGCCTCACATAACTTTATCTAGCTCCAGATGTGCAGATAACTGTAAGTAGCCTCATATAGCTGTATCTAGCCCCAGATGTGCAGATAACTGTAACTAGCCCAATATAACTATATCTAGCCACAGATGTGCAGATAGCTGTAACTAGCCCCATATAGTTGTATCTAGCTCCAGTTAGTTGTGCCTAGACAGAGATAACTGTTACTAGCCTCATATAACTTTAACTAGCCCCAGATATGCAGATAGTCGTAATTAGCCTCATATAACTGTATCTAGCCCCAGATGTACAGATAGTTGTAACTAGCCACATATAACTGTATCTAGCCCCAGATGTACAGATAGTTGTAATTTGCCTCATATATCTTTAACTAGCCCTGATATGCAGATAGTTGTAATTAGCCTCATATAACTTTATCTAACCCCAGATGTGCAGATAGCTGCAACTAGCCTCATATAACTGCATCTAGCCACAGATGTGCAGATAGCTGCAACTAGCCTCATATAACTGTATCTAGCCCCGGATGTGCAGACAACTGTAACTAGCCTCATATAACTTTATCTAGCCCCAGATGTGCAAATAGGAGTAACTAACCTCATATAACTTTATCTAGCCCCAGATGTGCAGATAGCAGTAACTAGCCTCATATAACTTTATATAGCCCCAGATGTGCAGATAGCTGTAACTAGCCTCATATAACTGCATCTAGACCCAGATGTGCAGATAATTGTAATTAGCCTCATATAACTTTATCTAGCCCCAGATGTGCAGATAGCAGTAACTAGCCACATATAACTGTAGCTAGCCACCGATGTGCAGATAGCTGTATCTAGCCTCATATAACTTTATCTAGCTCTAGACGTACAGATACCAGTAACTAGCCTCATATAACTGTATATAGCCCCAGATGTGCAGATAGCTGTAACTAGCCTCATATAACTGCATCTAGACCCAGATGTGCAGATAATTGTAATTAGCCTCATATAACTTTATCTAGCCCCAGATGTGCAGATAGCAGTAACTAGCCACATATAACTGTAGCTAGCCACCGATGTGCAGATAGCTGTATCTAGCCTCATATAACTTTATCTAACCCCAGATGGACAGATACCAGTAACTAGCCTCATATAACTGTATCTAGCCCCATATGTACAGATAGCAGTAACTATCCTCATATAACTTTATCTAGCCCCAGATGTGCAGATAGCAGTAACTAGCCTCATATAACTTTATCTAGCTCCAGATGTGCAGATAGCTGTAACTAGCCTCATATAACTGTTTCTAGCCCCAGATGTAGAGATAGCAGTAACTAGCCTCATATAACTTTATCTAGCTCCAGATGTGCAGATAGAAGTAACTCGCCTCATATAACTGTAGCTAGCCACAGATCAACAGTTAACTGTAACTATTCTCAAATAACTTTATATAGCCCCAGATGTGCAGATAGCTGTAACTAGCCTCATACAGCTGTATCTAGCCACAGATGTGCAGATAGCTGTAACTAGCCTCATACAGCTGTATCTAGCCCCAGATGTACAGATGGCAGTAACTAGCCTCATCTTACTGTAGCTAGCCCCATTTGTGCAGATAGCATTAACTAGCCTCACATAACTGTATCTCGCCCCAGGTGTACAGATAACAGTAACTAGCCTCATATGACTTTATATACCTTCAGATATGCAGGTAGCAGTAACTAGCCTTCTATAACTGTATCTAGCCCTAGATGTGCATATAATTGTAACTAGCCTCATATAACTTTATCTAGCCTCAGATGTGCAGATAGCAGTAACTAGCCTCATATAACTGTATATACCTTGAGATATGCAGGTAGCAGTAACTAGCCTCCTATAACTGTATCTAGCCCCAGATGTGCATATAATTGAAACTAGCCTCATATAACTTTATCTAGCCTCAGATGTGCAGATAGCAGTAACAAGCCTCATATAACTTTATCTAGCCCCAGATGTACAGATAGCAGTAACTAGCCTCATATAACTTTATCTAGCTCTAGATGTACAGATACCAGTAACTAGCCTCATATAACTGTATCTAGCCCCAAATGTGCAGATAATTGTAACTAGCCTCATATAACTTTATCTAGCCTCAGATGTGCAGATAGCAGTAACAAGCCTCATATAACTTTATCTAGCCCCAGATGTACAGATAGAAGTAACTAGCCTCATATAACTTTATCTAGCTCCAGATGTACAGATAGCAGTAACTAGCCTCATATAACTTTATCTAGCTCCAGATGTACAGATAGCAGTAACTAGCCTCATATAACTTTATCTAGCCCCAGATGTACAGATAGCAGTAACTAGCCTCATATAACTTTATCTAGCTCCAGATGTACAGATAGCAGTAACAAGCCTCATATAACTTTATCTAGCCCCAGATGTACAGATAGCAGTAACTAGCCTCATATAACTTTATCTAGCTCCAGATGTACAGATAGCAGTAACTAGCCTCATATAACTGTATCTAGCCCCAAATGTGCAGATAATTGTAACTAGCCTCATATACCTTTATCTAGCCTCAGATGTGCAGATAGCAGTAACAAGCCTCATATAACTTTATCTAGCCGCAGATGTACAGATAGCAGTAACTAGCCTCATATAACTGTATCTAGCCCCAAATGTGCAGATAATTGTAACTAGCCTTATATAACTTTATCTAGCCTCAGATGTGCAGATAGCAGTAACAAGCCTCATATAACTTTATCTAGCTCCAGATGTACAGATAGCAGTAACTAGCCTCATATAACTTTATCTAGCTCCAGATGTACAGATAGCAGTAACTAGCCCCATATAACTTTATCTAGTCCCAGATGTACAGATAGCAGTAACTAGCCTCATATAACTTTATCTAGCTCCAGATGTACAGATAGCAGTAACTAGCCTCATATAACTTTATCTAGCCTCAGATGTGCAGATAGCAGTAACAAGCCTCATATAACTTTATCTAGCCCCAGATGTACAGATAGCAGTAACTAGCCTCATATAACTGTATCTAGCCCCAAATGTGCAGATAATTGCAACTAGCCTCATATCACTTTATCTAGCCTAAGATGTGCAGATAGCAGTAACTAGCCTCATATACCTGTGTCTAGCCCCAGATGTACAGAGTGCAGTAACTAGCCACATATAACTGTATCTAGCCACAGATGTGCAGATAGCTTTAACTAGCCTCATATAACTGTTTCTAGCCCTAGATGTAGAGATAGCAGTAACTAGCCTCATATAACTTTATCTAACCCCAGATGTGCAGATAGCTTTAACTAGCCGCATATAACTGTAGCTAGCCACAGATCTACAGATAACTGTAACTATTATCAAATAACTTTATATAGCCCCAGATGTGCAGATAGCTGTAACTAGCCTCATACAGCTGTATCTAGCCACAGATGTGCAGATAGCTGTAACTAGCCTCATACAGCTGTTTCTAGCCCCATATGTACAGATAGCTGTAACTAGCCTCATACAGCTGTTTCTAGCCCCATATGTACAGATAGCTGCAACTAGCCTTATACAGCTGTATCTAGCCCCAGATATACAGATAGCAGTAACTAGCCTCATCTAACTGTAGCTAGCCCCATTTGTGCAGATAGCATTAACTAGCCTCACATAACTGTATCTCGCCCCAGGTGTACACATAGCAGTAACTAGCCTAATTTAACTTTATCTAGCCCTAGATGTACAAATAGTAGTAACTAGCCTCATATGACTTTATCTAGCTCCATATGTACAGGTAGCAGTAACTAGCCTCCTATGACTGTATCTAGCCCCAGATGTGCAGGTAACTGTAACTAGCCTCATATAACTGTATCTAGCCCCAGATGTAAAGATAGCAGTAACTAGCCTCATATAACTGTATCTAGCCCCAGATGTAAAGATAGCAGTAAGTAGCCTCATATAACTTTATCTAGCACCAGATGTGCAGGTAACTGTAACTAGCCTCATACAGCTGTATCTAGCCCCAGGTGTACAGACAGCTGTAACTAGCATCATATAACTGTATCTAGCCCCAGATGTACAGAAAGCAGTAACTAGCCTCATATAACTGTATCTAGCCCCATATGTAAATATAGCAGTAACTAGCCTCACATAACTTTATCTAGCTCCAGATGTGCAGATAACTGTAAGTAGCCTCATATAGCTATATCTAGCCCCAGATGTACAGATAGCTGTATCTAGCCCCAGATGTGAAGATAACTGTAACTAGCCCAAAATAACTGTATCTAGCCACAAATGTGCAGATAGCTGTAACTAGCCCCATATAGTTGTATCTAGCTCCAGTTAGTTGTGCCTAGACACAGATAACTGTTACTAGCCTCATATAACTTTAACTAGCCCCAGATATGCAGATAGTCGTAATTAGCCTCATATAACTGTATCTAGCCCCAGATGTACAGATAGTTGTAACTAGCCTGATATAACTGTATATAGCCCCAGATGTACAGATAGTTGTAATTTGCCTCATATATCTTTAACTAGCCCTGATATGCAGATAGTTGTAATTAGCCTCATATAACTGTATCTAGCCCCAGATGTACATATAGCTGTAACTAGCCTCATATAACTGTATCTAGCCACAGATGTGCAGATAATTGTAACTAGCCTCATATAACTGTATCTAGCTCCAGATGTGCAGATAACTGTAACTAGCCTCATATAACTGTAGCTAGCCCCAGATCTGCAGATAATTGTAACTAGCCTCATATTACTGTAGCTAGCCCCAAATGTGCAGATAGTTGTATCTAGCCTCATACAGCTGTATCAAGCCACAGATGTGCAGATAACTGTAACTAGCCTGATATAACTGTATATAGCCCCAGATGTACAGATAATTGTAATTTGCCTCATATATCTTTAACTAGCCCTGATATGCAGATAGTTGTAATTAGCCTCATATAACTGTATCTAGCCACAGATGTGCAGATAATTGTAACTAGCCTCATATAACTGTATCTAGCCACAGATGTGCAGATAATTGTAACTAGCCTCATATAACTGTATCTAGCTCCAGATGTGCAGATAATTGTAACTAGCCTCATATTACTGTAGCTAGCCCCAAATGTGCAGATAGTTGTATCTAGCCTCATACAGCTGTATCAAGCCACAGATGTGCAGATAGCTGTAACTAGCCCCATACAGTTGTATCTAGCTCCAGTTAGTTGTGCCTAGCCACAGATAACTGATACTAGCCTCATATATCTTTAACTAGCCCCAGATATGCAGATAGTTGTAATTAGCCTCATCTAACTGTATCTAGCCCCAGATGTACAGATAGTTCTAACTAGCCTCATATATCTTTAACTAGCCCTGATATGCAGATAGTTGTAATTAGCCTCATATAGTTATATCTAGCCCCAGATGTACAGATAGTTGTAACTAGCCTTATATAGTTATATCTAGCCCCAGATGTACATATAGCTGTAACTAGCCTCATATAACTGTATCTAGCCCCAGATGTGCAGATAATTGTAACTAGCCTCATATAACTTTATATAGCCCCAGATGTGCAGATAGCTGTAACTAGCCTCATATAACCGTATCTAGCCCCAGATGTGCAGACAGCTGTAACTAGCCTCATATAACTGTATCTAGCCCCAGATGTACAGATAGCTGTAACTAGCCTCACATAACTGTATCTAGCCCCAGATGTGCAGATAGTTGTAACTAGCCTCATATAACCGTATCTAGCCCCAGATGTACAGATAGTTGTAACTAGCCTCATATAACTGTATCTAGCCCCAGATGTGCAGATAGTTGTAACTAGCCTCATATAACCGTATCTAGCCCCAGATGTACAGATAGCTGTAACTAGCCTCACATAACTGTATCTAGCCCCAGATGTACAGATAGTTGTAACTAGCCTCATATAACCGTATCTAGCCCCAGATGTACAGATAGTTGTAACTAGCCTCATATAACTGTATCTAGCCCCAGATGTGCAGATAGTTGTAACTAGCCTCATATAACTGTATCTAGCCCCAGATGTACATATAGCTGTAATTAGCCTAATATATCTTCAGCTAGCCCTGATATGCAGATAGCTGTAAGTAGCCTCATATAGCTGTATCTAGCCCCAGATGTACACATAACTGTAACTAGCCCCATATAACTGTTGCTAGCCCCAGATCTGCAGATAATTGTAAGTAGCCTCATATAACTTTATATAGCCCCAGATGTGCAGATAGTTGTATCTAGCCTTATATAACTTTATATAGCCCCAGATGTGCAGATAGCAGTAACTAGCCTCATATAACTGTATCTAGCCCCAGATGTGCAGATAGCTGTAACTAGCCTCATATAACTGTATCTAGCCCCAGATGTACAGATAGCTGTAACTAGCCTCATATAACTTTATCTAGCTCCAGATGTGCAGATAACTGTAACTAGCCTCATATAACTGTATCTAGCCCCAGATCTGCAGATAATTGTAACTAGCCTCATATAATGTTATGTAGCCCCAGATGTGCAGATAGTTGTAACTAGCCTCATATAACTTTATCTAGCTCCAGATGTGCAGATAACTGTTACTTGCCTCATATATCTTTAACTAGCCCCAGATGTGCAGATAACTGTAAATAGCCTAATATAACTGTATCTAGCCCCAGATGTGCAGATAATTGTAACTAGCCCAATATAACTGTATCTATCCACAGATGTGCAGATAGGAGTATCTAGCCTCATATAACTGTAGCTAGCCCCAGATCTGCAGATAATTGTAACTAGCCTCATATAATGTTATATAGCCCCATATGTGCAGATAGTTGTATCTAGCCTCAGATGTGCAGATAACTGTAACTAGCCGAATATAACTGTATCTAGCCACAGATGTGCAGATAGCTGTAACTAGCCCCATATAGTTGTATCTAGCTCCAGTTAGTTGTGCCTAGCCACAGATAACTGTTACTAGCCTCATATATCTTTAACTAGCCCCAGATGTGCAGATAGTTGTAATTAGCCTCATATAACTGTAACTAGCCCCAGATGTACAGAGAGCTGTAACTAGCCTCATATAACTGTATCTAGCCCCAGATGTGCAGATAATTGTAACTAGCCTCATATAACTTTATATAGCCCCAGATGTGCAGATAGCTGTAACTAGCCTCACATAACTGTATCTAGCCCCAGATGTGCAGATAGTTGTAACTAGCCTCATATAACTGTATCTAGCCCCAGATGTGCAGATAGTTGTAACTAGCCTCATATAACCGTATCTAGCCCCAGATGTACAGATAGTTGTAACTAGCCTCATATAACTGTATCTAGCCCCAGATGTGCAGATAGTTGTAACTAGCCTCATATAACCGTATCTAGCCCCAGATGTACAGATAGTTGTAACTAGCCTCATATAACTATATCTAGCCCCAGATGTACATATAGCTGTAATTAGCCTAATATATCTTCAGCTAGCCCTGATATGCAGATAGCTGTAAGTAGCCTCATATAGCTGTATCTAGCCCCAGATGTACACATAACTGTAACTAGCCCCATATAACTGTTGCTAGCCCCAGATCTGCAGATAATTGTAAGTAGCCTCATATAACTTTATATAGCCCCAGATGTGCAGATAGTTGTATCTAGCCTTATATAACTTTATATAGCCCCAGATGTGCAGATAGCTGTATCTGGCCTCATATAACTGTGTCTAGCCCCAGATGTGCAGATAACTTTAACTAGCCTCATATAACTGTGTCTAGCCCCAGATGTGCAGATAACTTTAACTAGCCTCATATAACTTTATCTAGCTCCAGATGTGCAGATAACTGTTACTTGCCTCATATATCTTTAACTAGCCCCAGATGTGCAGATAACTGTAAATAGCCTAATATAACTGTATCTAGCCCCAGATGTGCAGATAATTGTAACTAGCCCAATATAACTGTATCTATCCACAGATGTGCAGATAGGAGTATCTAGCCTCATATAACTGTAGCTAGCCCCAGATCTGCAGATAGTTGTATCTAGCCTCATATAACTTTATCTAGCTCCAGATGTGCAGATAACTGTAACTAGCCCAATATAACTGTATCTAGCCCCAGATCTGCAGATAATTGTAACTAGCCTCATATAGTGTTATATAGCCCCAGATGTGCAGATAGTTGTATCTAGCCTCAGATGTGCAGATAACTGTAACTAGCCGAATATAACTGTATCTAGCCACAGATGTGCAGATAGCTGTAACTAGCCCCATATAGTTGTATCTAGCTCCAGTTAGTTGTGCCTAGCCACAGATAACTGTTACTAGCCTCATATATCTTTAACTAGCCCCAGATGTGCAGATAGTTGTAATTAGCCTCATATAACTGTAACTAGCCCCAGATGTACAGAGAGCTGTAACTAGCCTCATATAACTGTATCTAGCCCCAGATGTGCAGATAATTGTAACTAGCCTCATATAACTTTATATAGCCCCAGATGTGCAGATAGCTGTAACTAGCCTCATATAACCGTATCTAGCCCCAGATGTGCAGACAGCTGTAACTAGCCTCATATAACTGTATCTAGCCCCAGATGTACAGATAGCTGTAACTAGCCTCACATAACTGTATCTAGCCCCAGATGTGCAGATAGTTGTAACTAGCCTCATATAACCGTATCTAGCCCCAGATGTACAGATAGTTGTAACTAGCCTCATATAACTGTATCTAGCCCCAGATGTGCAGATAGTTGTAACTAGCCTCATATAACCGTATCTAGCCCCAGATGTACAGATAGCTGTAACTAGCCTTATATTGATGGCTGTAACTAGCCACAGATAACTGTAACTTGACCCAGATGTGCAGATAACTGTAATTAGCCTCATATATCTTTAACTAGCCCCAGATGTACATAAAGCTGTAACTAGCCACAGATAACTGTAACTATCCCCAGATGTGCAGAGAGCAGTAACCAACTCCAGATGTGCAGCAGGTGCTACACATGGCAGGTGCCTGAATCTAATAACATATACGAGTCACATAGAGGCTGCCAACTAAAAAAAACTATTTGTAATCCTTAAAAGCAAAATGTAATACAATAGTTAGAAGTTACTGGCTATATTTATTTAAACTATAAAAAAAAATGTGCACAGAATCGAGCCATGTTCTTAAAAAGGGCATCCTGTAAATATTTTGTTTCTGTTTCTATAAGCTGGAGGGGACTTAAATAAACAGAAGGGCCCGGTGGTCTCCATTGGACGTGGCTTCCTTATTGGCTGCACATTTATATCTCATCAGTCTACAAATCCCCTCCCAGCTGCCCTCAATACAACATATAGTTATATAGAATAATAGATAATGTATTAAATAATGTATATACTTTTTCTAGTTATAAAGTTTAGTTCTTCAAAACGGCTACTAAAAAGAAGGAACGGCCACGTAACGTTGGATTATATACAATTGTTAAATTATATATCAGGAATGTAAATGTTTTCTGGTTACGATTTCAGAATGACCGAATAATGATTCTGCAAATGCCGTGTACACGGGGTATCCAAATTCTGTCCTAATACAGGCATTCAATAAAATATACAATATAACATGGGAATGAAAGGCAGCCCAATCATAAATGGTCAGGAGGGCTAGGATATCAACAAAATGGTAGACTGAAAGTGTCTCATGTGAGGGGAGAAATGAGAGGAATCTGGAGGGACAAGGAGGCTAGATTTAGCCAGACAGGTGAGTCTGATCTAGTATGACCGGTGGGTCTCATCTAGTAGGACTGGAGGATCTGATCTGGTAGGTCTGATGGGTCAGATGTGGTTGGACTGGTGGGTCTGATCTGGTAGGTCTGATGGGTCAGATGTGGTTGGACTGGTGGGTCTGATCTGGTAGGTCTGATGGGTTGGATGTGGTTGGACTGGTGGGTCTGATCTGGTAGGTCTGATGGGTTGGATGTTGTTGGACTGGTGGGTCTGATCTGGTAGGTCTGATGGGTCTGATCTGGTAGGACTGGTGAGACTGATCTAGTAAGACTGAAGGATTTGATCTGGTAGAATTAGTGGGTCTGATCTGGTAGGACTGGTGGGTCTCATCTGGTAGGACTGAAGGATTTGATCTGGTAGAATTGGTGGATCTAATCTGGTAGGATTGGTGGGTCTGATTTGGTAGGTCTGGTGGCTCAGATTTGATAGGACTGGAGGGTCTGATCTGGTAGGACTGAAGGATCTGATCTGGTAGAATTAGTGGGTCTGATCTGGTAGGACTGGTGGGTCTCATCTGGTAGGACTGAAGGATCTGATCTGGTAGAATTGGTGGATCTAATCTGGTAGGATTGGTGGGTCTGATTTGGTGGCTCAGATTTGATAGGACTGGAGGGTCTGATCTGGAAGGACTGGAGTGTCTGATGTGGTAGTCCAGGGGGTCTGATATGGGGAGGAGGTAGAATATCTATGGAGAATATATTGTCTGATTTTGTGCTACAGGTGAGTCTGATTATAGGAGCATGGATGGATTTGATTCGGGGGGGGGGGGGGCTGCTTTTCAGCAACAGACGGCTCTGATCAGAATGGCAGGTAAATAAGTCTGATATGAAAGATATTGGCTTAACCTATAGGCACAAGAAAGTCTGATCTGGGGAAACTAGTCTGGGGGGACATGTGAGTCTGATCAGAGGGGTCAAGTGAGCCTGATCTGGGGGGACATGTGAGTCTGATCAGAGGGGTCAAGTGAGCCTGATCTGGGGGGACATGTGAGTCTGATCAGAGGGGGGCGTGTGAATCTAATCTGGGGGACAATTGAGTCTGATGGGGGGGGCGGCAAGGGAGTCTGATTGGGGACTACAGTGAGTATGATTGGGGGGGAGTTAGTGTGATCGGGGGGGGCATGTGATTCTGATCTTTGGGGACAAGGGAGTCTGATTGGGGAGACCAGTGAGTGTGAACTGGGGGGACATGTGAGTCTGAAGGGAGGGAAAAATGAGTCTGGGGGGCAAGTAAACCAGTTGGGAAGGGGACACGTGAATCTGATCTGAGGGAACAAGTGAGTTTAATCTGGGCTGGGAAGGAAACATGGACTTGATACTAAGGAGGCAAATGGGTCTCATTTGGGGGAGGGCAAGAATCATGTGTGATCATGGGGGAGGAGTCTAATTTGGGGGTTCATGATGACCTGTTCTACTGACAGTCTATCTATGTACTATAATTGATATGATATGAGGAACAATATGTAAATATAACATAACAGCTAAATACAACTACATTGTGGTCTACGATCATGGCTCTGATGGGGTTAATAGCAGGTGCATGTCAGGGAGGGGGCAAGTGCATGTCAGGGAGGGGGCAAGTGCATGTCAGGGAGGGGGCAAGTGCATGTCAGGGAGGGGGCCGGTGCATGTCAGGGAGGGGGCCGGTGCATGTCAGGGAGGGGGCCGGTGCATGGTCCTGTCTCTATTATAACCTTTGATCACTGACTGATCTTAATGGAATAAGATTATACACAGTCATCTCCAAGAAAGATAAGAAGGAATCCAGGATGGGGGAATAGCAGGCTAATTATTTAACCTCTTGTCTGCCAAAAAATTAAACATGGAACAGATTCACTAAACAATGCTTTACTTTAGCATGTCTCAAGAGTCATATTATATATTACAAATACCCATACATCTTAGCAAATATGGCATCTATCAATCTGTCTATCTATCTATCTATCCATCTATCTATTATCTATCTATCTATCTATCTATCTACCTATCTATCTCTATCTATCTATCCCTCTATCTATCTATCCCTCTATTGATCTATCTATCTATCTATCTATCTATCTATCTATCTATCCATCTATCCATCTATCCATCTATCTATCTATCTATCTATCCCTCTTTCTATCTATCTATCTATCTATCCATCTATCTATTATCTATCTATCTATCCCTCTATCTATCTATCCCTCTATCGATCTATCTATCTATCTATCTATCCATCTATCCATCTATCTATTATCTATCTATCTATCCCTCTTTCTATCTATCTATCTATCTATCTATCTATCTATCTATCTATCTATCTATCTATCCATCTATCTATCTATCCATCCATCTATCCATCTATCCATCTATCTATCTATCTATCTATCCACCCACCCACCCATCCAAGTATAAGGATACACACAGCTATACACATATAATTTCTCTGCTAAGTCTCCTCCCACTTTAGTTACATTGAGGGTCCTGGGCCCATCTACTAGAGCCTAAGTAGGTTCATTGCCTAAATCAATACCATTTTAGGGTAGGGGTACCGATCATCTCTCCCAGCCCCTCTATAGGCAGACAAAGCCAGTTCACCTGTCAATAGGAATCTCCTGGATAGAAGTCATTTTCTGATGTAGCATCTCTAGGAACTAGGAGTCATCTCCAGACTTGACATTACTTGTATAGGTTCATCCCTCCCAGGTACATCCAACACACCTGAAGAACAAAAATCAGTCCTGGGTACACAATATTCAGCATCTTCACGCCCCACAGGTGATATCCAACCAGTGGTAAGACACGTCTTCCCCTTCTTTCCATCAAACAAATTGTACAGTATCCAAGGGGTTTCCATGAATGGTCGCCAAATTTAAGTAGAGTCCTACAAGACATATGGAATCTCTAGGATGCAAGAGTTGGTCTACACTCGTAATGAAGGATGGTTTCAGGAGAGGGCAGTGGATCTGGCCCCGCAGGCAGATAGCTGTGCTTCCCCCAAGACAGCTTCTGCTCTCTGACAGCCCTTGGCAGAGCCCGAAAACCCTTTATAATAACCCGCTCTGTCCCCCTTTCATATCACATGATTTCGGTTCACCTGGAACGAACAAAGAGCGTACACACAAAGGCAAGCCGAAAATCAAGAAAAAAAAGCCCATGATCCAGGCCTAGAAAGATATTCTGTGTTTTCAATCCCGGGGAGGGAGGAGAAGAGGGGGGGGGTTCTGTATCCCTTATCAAACTTTCATTGCTCCTTTTTTTTAAACACAAGAGTTATTGTGGAGAGTTTTTTAATGTCCCCTTTTTACTGTATGTAAGATTTCATTGTGCAGGCTTTTGGCCTAGCCAGGCTACGCCAATAAGGCAGGACAATGGAAGGTCTATATGCGAGCGGCCTGCCCTTAGGACAAAAGCCTGCGTTGTCTCCGGAGGGGGGGGGGGGGGGGCAGGGTGCTCAGGTACATGAGAGTTGAGGATCAGTGCTAAGCGGTCTTAAATGACTAAGATTTGGGAACTTTTAAGTGAAACAAATAATATTTTAATGATAATCTCATAATCAAAGGATCCAATGCATTTATTGAAAGATGGTCGATGTAAATTAATTCTAAATGACCAGTTAATACACGTCCCATAATAGTTTTCAGTCTAAATAGTGTTTTATGGCTTTTAAACAAACTTTGTGCCCCAAATTTAAAAAAATAATATTCAAATAATATATAACAATTGATCCACTTGTCAAAGGGCTTGTGGATTTTGAGGCACCCTTTACTGGTCCATGTGAAGCCCTTGCTTTTTAGTGAAGCTCTGTTGAAATCATCCCTTTAATAAGAGCCATTTTTACCTCTTGACAAGCCCAGTGTGATCACGGTAGGACACGTCACTAGTTGGGTGTCAATGGAAAGTAGAGCCATCCATTTGATGACTATCTCCTTAAAATCTTATTTGGATCTTCTTGGTTATTGAAAGGAGTATGTCCCCCTTATGCAAAGAAGATGGTCTTATTGTTTGGACAACACATTTATTTATTCTAAAGTTATTTATCTTGTTGGAAGTTGGTCTCTATCGTCCAACTCTACTCCCAATAAGAATCCAGTCACATTAATTAGCAGTCAGTCACATTCTTCAGGAGCAATTCTGTTGGAAGGCACGCTCTTGTAAGGGAACCTATCACTTTAATAAGAAAGCCATCTCTCTACAGCCATTTTCATTGTTGGATGAGTCTCTCACACAAAGACCTCAATTTAACCAGCCTATATTACAGCCCCCTCCCCCATCTCTTTGAATGTCTGTAACATTACTTTATGTCCTCTCTCCCCTGGAAGACAGTTACTAATAAGGTTTTTCTCCTCCCTAACTCAGGGACCAACAATTGCACAGTGTGTTCCAGTCTCGTTACTCAGCTGAGGACATGGGACCCTGAGGCTATGCATGGCATCCTCAGACTGATCTATCTCACAGAGAATACCTTCACAACTTTATCATTATGGCTCTACCACACTCATCTGTATGGGATAACAACGCAGGAGACGGGCAGTACCACCCCAGAAGTCATTATCAATGTCACAGGCCTAAGTCAGAAAAGGGGAAGGCGGGGAAGAAAGGGGAAGGTGGGCAAGGAGAGATACATTTATGGGTTGAGAGAGTAGAGATAAGGACTTTAGGAGGGTGATACAGAAAGAAGATAGGTTGGAATGGCGGAAAGAATGGTATAAGAAAGAATAAGGTATAACTGCATGGCAGACCCGGCTTAGCTATGAATCAATGTACCCTGTGCCAGATAATACATAGATTGTATGACAAGTAAGAACCAAAAGGCCCATTTAATCAGCCCATTCTAGCTTCCTAAAAATGTTTTGCATAATTAACCTCTTCAATATTTAAATTATTCCAGACATTTTTACACTCCTTTATTGTGGTTGTTCCTGCAAAGCTAAGTAGATATCTGTCCACATACATGTTTGTATGTCGGTATGCGTGTGTGTTAGTATGTGTCAGTGTATAGATGTGGTCCTGCCTGTGTAAGTGTGTCTAGTTCTGTATGTATTACAGGGGTGTGTGGGGCAGATTAGTGAATGGGAGGGTGCAGGCCAGGATTAGCAGTGTATGAATGGAGTGCTGTGTCTGAGGGTTAGTAGTGTGCTGTATGAGGATCTACGGTGTGTATGAGGCACCCCGACGCTGGAATAGCAGAGCACAACTAGGAGGAGTACAAAGGTGCAGTGATTGTATCGGGATAGTGGGGGATGTAGTAGTAGTGCATTCTGGGGCAATAAGGTCTTTGCTATTGGGTTCCACCATTTATCTATCTAACTATCTTTATTTCTATCTATCTATCAATCGCTCTATCTATCTATCTATCTATCTATCCCTCTATCTATCTATCTATCTATCTATCTATCTATCTATCCCTCTATCTATCTATCTGTCTATCTATCTATCTATCTATCTATCTATCTATCTATCTATATATCCCTCTGTCTATCTATCTATCTATCCCTCTATCTATCTATCTGTCTATCTATCTATCTATCTATCTATCTATCTATCTATCTATCTATCTATATATCCCTCTATCTATCTATCTATATATCCCTCTATCTATCTATCTATCTATCTATCTATCTATCTATCTATCTATCTATCTATCTATCTATCCCTCTATCTATCTATCTATCTATATATCCCTCTATCTATCTATCTATCTATCTATATATCTATCTATCCCTCTATCTATCTATCTACCTATCTATCTATCTTTATTTTTAATTAATGTTGTTTTACGTAGACATGTTTGTCCAGAGAGTTAGATATAAAATGAATGAGCATTGCAAGAATTAATTTTATATCTTCCTGTCGATTAAACAGATTTAAAGGCCATTTTATAACGTGAGGGACGTATTTTTTATTTTTTGTTTTCGTTCCTTGGCAGGAATAGGTAAGTTTTGCTCTTGGTCTCCACCCCCTCCCATGGTGGGATCCAATCAGAGGGGCTGTAGACAAGATGTAGAGACTTTGAGAAAAGCTTCGCCTTAAAGGCATGGTGAGAAGTGATCGAGGCAGGGAACAGAGCATCATTCAGATAGAAGAACAGAGCCTCTATTACTGAGAGAGCAGCGAGCCAGCTCACCTCCTACCAGACAGACTGACTAGGTACGGCACATTCCAGCTGCACACACGCTCTCTTTTTTACCACGTTGTAGCTTTTAATTTTAGTTTAATTTTTTTCTCATTTTAAACGTATATTTTTCATTTTCTTATTTTTTTCTTCTTTTCTGCCTTTTTTTATTACTTTTTCTGATTTGGTTGCTGCTCCAGTTTTTCTTTGACTTTTTTCTCTGATTAATATTATTTTGATTTCTGTCTCTTCCTCCCTCTGTTCTCTCTCTTTTTGCATTTCTTTCACCTTCCTCACTTACTTACTCTGTATCTTATCTCTTTTATGTTTCACCTTTCTCATTTGCTCAGTATCCTCTTTTTCTCGCTCATTATAACTGCTATATTTCTCTCTCATATATGTCTCTTTCCCTCTATGCCCCCTCACTTCTCCTCTACATCTATCTCTCTGTATCTCTATACCCTTCCCTTTTCTCTGGCACTATCCCTCTTGATCTCTTTCTATTACAGTATATCCCCCTTTTCTCTCCTCCTTTATTTAATCCTTTTATCATTTATATATTTTTTTCTATTCTATAACCCCCTTTTCTCTACTAGTATACTTTTCTATCAACTTTCCTTATGATCCCTCTTCTCCTACTTTCTCCATTAGTTCCATTTGTCTCATTCTTTCCATCTGTACATTGTCCCTCTAATTTCCTGCACTCTTCTATATCACCCGGATATTCCTAATCCTCAATTCTCTAATTTTCCTTATCCTATATTTTGCATTGAGTTGTCTCTAGATGTTTTAGTCATGTTCCCTCTCTCTTTCCATTTATCTAAAGAATGTCTTTATTAAATGAACCTATGTTTTTTAGCTTTATGTCCTGAAATAGTCTCCTTGATATTTTATTTATGTATATATATATATATATATGGATGTTTTTGTTTCTATCTATAACTTTTAGCTGCTCTTGTAGAGCTTTGATTTTCTTTTCCAGCAAACAAATTGCAATCAATATTTATATCCCCTGCCATTATAAATGTAGCTCGATGGATCAACTTTCTGACCAACTTTTGCTCCACTGTGGAGAATTTACTAAGCATGTTCTCACCTGAGATGAGGTGAGAAAGTCTGAGATGACGTGAGAAGGGCTGTTTTTCCCCATAGGAAACATTATGTAGTAAATCAAGGGAAGTGATGCACCAGAGATGTCTAGTGAATTCCCCTTACTTTGTGTTGAAACCATCTGTTGAGCACTGAATTAAGAACTACTATGTGTAATCATTACAATCTGTTATGGTTAAATTAAGATATTAAGATGTATATATACTCCATTGAAACCACATTTGAACAAAAGAACAAGGAACTTTCATAATCTTTTGAGGCTGTTAATCCTTAGTTCTTTGGTAGACAGTTGTGGTTAGTGGTTGTAGACAGTTGTGGTTGGTGTATTTGTATTAAAAGTTCCTTTGATTTTATCTATCTACACAGCAAATCTTTTGATGTTTATATTATATATTCAATATTAATCCATGTGAGTTAAAGTTATTAATGCTTTGCGATGCTTAGTAAATTCCCACCACTCTGTTTTTGAGCGCCTATAATTCGTTTTGTTGCCAATTAGTTCTTTACAATTGTATAGAAATCCATCCCCTGTTTTGATTTTTCAATTGATTTTTTTCCTCCCATATGAAATATTTTGTCACCTGCAGTTTTAGCATTAATTATATAAATATTTTAAAAAACACTAATTTCAGCTCATAATTTTTTTTAAAATGAATTGAGAATTGTCTTTGTTATGTAAACATTGTTTTGGAAAATAAACTCAATAAAAAAAAAATACTTAGTATTGAAGTTAATACTCATTATCCTCACTAATGCTGAAATGGTCAATAACAAAACGCAGTGGTATACAGTATATACTAGAGAGATGTGCATTGATTTATTCAGCAAATATAGCAATGTTCTTTGGATATGAAATCAAACTATAAGAAACTGGAATATTTATGGCAAAAATAGTGCAAAAAATAGCACTGGATTGTTATAATTTTTTTTTACAATTTTTTTAAAACTTTTTTACAATATATAAATATATGTATATATATATATTTATATATATATATATATATATATATATATATATATATATATATATATATATATATATAGTTGTACAGGGGTAGTGCTGTTATTTTGTTTTTAATATTTTTATTGCCTACTTTAATCTTGAGGGTTTTTTTATGGCATTTGTATGGTATTTACTATGGTATTTTCTTATTTTTCTACATAAAGAAATTGATTCTGTAATATAATAATTAAATCTAAAGGGAATTTAATTTTCTCCCATAATAAAATTAAGTTCAAACATGAATTACAGAATTTGTTAAATATAGTCCTCAATAATACAATAATAATACATTACTACATATAAGTTATTAATTTAAAATACATGTCTTTATTAAATCTAAACATATTTAACTCTCTATTTCCAAATTAACTCTTGAACACTAAAATCAGATGAGCTCATTAATAAAATACACATCATTTGTGAATCAGTTTGTAAAAACAATGGGATTTAATAAAAAAAAGTGTATGCTATATAAGCACATAAAAGCAGAAAATATTTATATAAATGTAATGCCACGTATGTGGAAGATAAATGTACCGGGGAAAAGCAACTCAAACATTTGTCAATAAAATGCTTAATAATGCAGAGGAACTGTTAATATATTTTCTAAGTAGAAACTTAATTACATTTTGGTACAGAACGTTGTAGTATTAAAAACCAGAAAAACAATTAACAATTGATTAATTGAGCCATTACCAAAAAAAGAGGGTATTACAGAATTGTATTCCATTAAAGACACTTTATTTAAATGGTAAAATGGTAAATTACAATGGAAATTGTTATTTTAAAAACTCTGAAGCAGTTATTTGTTAATTGGGGATTTAAATATTAGTATTCCCATTACACTGACATATAGAATAAAAATAATTTAAATAAATAAATAACATATTTAATATTATTACAATTTGGATATCAATTGGGAGAAGGAAGCAGTGGATAAAATTATTTGTAATGCCATTTTGAAGGGCAAATTAAAATGACTAATCTGGTTGTAAAATCTTTAGTGGTAAATTCAACAAATGCAGAGATTTACACTGATTTGTAAAAACTAATTTTCTACTATTTTACTTTTAACTTTTATCTTAGCAATGCAGATAGTGTAATGTAATGATGAGTTCCTTTGAAAACTGATCAAACAATAAAAAATCTGGTGTTTTGAGGACCTACAATCTTACAATCTTAAATATATTAAATATATATTATTTTACTGTGTTACAAGTATGGATAAATGGGGCAAAACTGTGCATAATATCTACAGTTTATTGGTTTTGTAGAAAGAATGTTTATTACATTTTACAACATTTTACCTTTTTGATAACTATAGTGCGTAGAAACCAGAGGGAATATGGCTATTAACTCCATTTTATCCTCGTCTATTCCAACTATTAACACAGACTGAGACATATACCACAACTTCAAAAGGATGATACAATTTTTTTCCATAACATTTAAAATGATTTAAGATAATAACTTCATATAATTTATTAAGAAAATAAATCATATTACACTTTAGCTATTTTGGAGGCTTTTGCTACCTTTCTGTAAAGGTATTTGCAACCCTCTCACTTCTCTGCAAATTGTTGCTTACCCTTCTGACAGATTTTATGGTTCTGTTTTCTTGTATTTAAATATTTTTTCTGTGATAAAATTAAAAAAACGCGTTTCCTAATCTATTACCATTTAATGATAAAAATATAGAGGGCAACAATTCATGCCAATATGACCAGCCCAAGAAACTGTCCCCTGTGTCTGTGGATTAATTATTAAAGGATTTTAAAAAATCCTATGTTATTCTATAGGAACTATTCTGATGCATCTTGAGCCATATGTAAGGCACCAAGGTGAGAAGTATTAGACAACGCTTGGATATGTCCCCTCTTATATGTCGCCATTATAAATCAACATGAAACACAATAATTTCTTACTGGGCCATACACAAAAAGGATTCATTGGAATAATATCATCCAATACTTCACCCTCTATTACTTCAGGCCCCATGAATATACTAAGCCGCTCTAAAATTGTCAGTATTTTGTAAATAGGCTCTACACGTATAATAGAAAATAGAGTTATTAACCTTTTTTTCCTTTGATAAAAAAATCCCAATCCATATGGGAAAGTTTTTCCAGTGGGTTAATATATCAGTACTTTCCAACAAAACAAATTCAGAGGACTTCCATGGGGATTTTTTTGGTAACCGTATCTACAAAAAAAGAATGTAGCCTTATTATATAAAATAGGTGTTGGTAAAATTTTATTTTTCGTTTAATTCTTTAATGAAATGTATTCTTATTTTAGATTTATAAACTATATAATGAAACTTAAACAAAGGCATTTTTAGAAGAGATGTATTAATGGTTGGTTCCGTATAAACAGCACCTACAATGTATAGCTTTCTCTTCCCTTTAACTATCATTTCTCTTTAAATCCTCCCCTAGATCCTCTATTTAGAAAGGATTTGTATGGATCTTGTTAATTCATGAAATTGCTCACACGCAGTTATTAATTAAATCTTGTGTAACATGTCAAGATTCCAACAGAATGAGGACAGACACCATGATGGATTTCTGTATAATGTAGGGTGACCTCCTGACTGCTCATTATCAGGACAGTTGCAGACTTTTCTCATTTTCTGTTTACAATAAAAACATAAAGACATGTTACAAGATGGCTTCCCAATGCCTATGCCAAGATAGCTTCATAGTCATCTGTGATAATTATTAAATGGTTTCCTGCAAGTTGTAAGATGGCTCCTTATACATGTAGTAGAGTTTTTTAAATATTTTTTTTCTTAAGCACAGGACATTACTAGGGCGAGCTTAGTGTTACAGACTGGGTGTTGGGTGTCTGTTATGAAATGCAGATTACTAAAAAGAAATGTAAGGTAATAATGTTCATTCTGTATATTGTTTTAAACATACCGTATATCTTTCAAGTTATTTGGATCCATAGCTTATACTTTCTCTTATTTCCTCCCTCTTGTGTGATGTTGAAAAATGCTCATGGGATCGTCTTGTTTCTTCCATGATTAAAGTTGTTTCCTCTCTTATTATTGTACCTTGTTTATAAATCTAATTTCATTTTATTATATATTTCTACTTTATTATCAAAAATCCAAATCTATGAAAAAATCACACTTAAACCCATGTGCCATTCCAGGTGCTCATCACAAGACACTGACATCATGAGTGACGACCAAAGTTTATCAGAGGTGGAGATGAGCCCCGTTGGGTCCGAAGACACTTCCTTGACTCCTGACCCCATGCCATCCCATGTCCACTCTGGTCAAGATGATGACGATGATGATGATGAAGGGAAAGTGAAGAAGGAACAGGATTCCGAGGATGAGAGATTTCCAGTATGCATCCGGGAAGCTGTGTCCCAGGTCCTAAGTGGATATGACTGGACATTGGTCCCTATGCCTGTGAGAGTCAATGGTGGCAATAAATCCAAGCCACATGTCAAGAGGCCCATGAATGCCTTCATGGTATGGGCACAAGCTGCCCGCCGGAAACTGGCTGACCAATATCCTCATCTGCACAACGCAGAACTCAGCAAGACTCTGGGCAAGTTGTGGAGGTGAGGACCACATTGGATGGTTGTCTCTTTATATAATAGCCCAATGAAACATCTGTGGAAAATAAATGAATTGGTGTCTCAATCATTATTTATACAGTTAGTGACTTCTTAACTGTGTTTTCCAGTCTTACTTATTTATTGTATGTGTGGCTACCTGTTCATGGTAGTTTGAGAACGTCCAGTTGGACCAGTATTTGAATGGTCCAAGTGACTTTCACCTATATTTTATCTCTTTCCACTATCTCTCTGAGATTTTTAGTTGCTCATTCTCTTTTAATAATAATCAACTTTAGTCCCAACAAAATTACTCCTAACACTATTTTATTGTTTTATATTTTATTGTTATTGATTGTCATTTTCAGAATAGTTTTTTAGTTCATACATTCACTGATAACTTTCATCTTCCACTCTTCAGGTTGTTGAACGAGAATGACAAGAGACCCTTCATTGAGGAGGCAGAGAGACTGCGGATGCAGCACAAGAAGGACCACCCAGATTACAAGTACCAGCCTCGTAGAAGAAAAAATGGAAAACCCACCCAGGGAGAGGGAGATGGATCTTCTGAAACAGAGGGTGGAGCTGCTTCCATACAGGCCCATTACAAGAACTCTCATCTTGACCACAGACATGGCTCCCCTATGTCTGATGGAAATTCACAACACTCCACAGGTAATATTAACCAGTCCAAGACAAAGGATTCTGGAAACCCTATTATGTCATACGGAAATTATATATCCATTTTTAAACCAAGGCTGGGTGGAAAAGTATTACTATTTAATGTTTGTTGTTTAATGTGAGTTAGTAATGTATTCCATGTTTTATTTTTATTTTAATGCTAATATTCTGATGATGATATAACTATTCAGATCTATAACAGAGGTGTATTTTGATTCTAGGTCAAAGCCATGGACCACCCACTCCTCCAACCACACCTAAAACAGAGCTGCAGGCAGGAAAGTCTGAGGGCAAGAGAGATGGATCCCGCTCAATGGGTGAGGGGGGAAAACCACATATTGATTTTGGAAATGTGGACATTGGAGAGATCAGCCATGATGTCATGTCCAATATGGAAACCTTTGATGTCAATGAGTTTGATCAATACCTCCCACCCAATGGCCATGCTGGCCACCCAAGTCACATTGGTAGTTACACCTCCAGCTATGGCCTCAGTGGTGCTTTGACAAGTGGCCCGTCTGCCTGGGCTCTGGCTAAGCAGCATTCTGCAAGTGTGGCAGACTCCAAAGCTCAGGTGAAGACAGAAAGCTCTGGGACCAGCCACTACGCAGAGCAACCTTCAACATCTCAGCTGACCTACACCTCTCTGGGTTTGCCACATTATGGCTCAGCCTTCCCTTCTATCTCCAGACCTCAGTTCGACTACTCTGACCACCAGCCTTCAGGTTCCTACTACAGCCATTCCAGTCAGGCCTCCAGTCTCTACTCAGCCTTCTCCTATATGGGCCCTCCTCAGCGTCCTTTATACACGGCAATCTCTGATCCTCCCAGTGTTGCTCAGTCACACAGTCCCACGCATTGGGAGCAGCCAGTCTACACTACTCTGTCAAGACCATGATGGATACAGTGGAGCAGATACAGGAGAGGCATCTCTCGGACAGCTGCTTGCTCCGATGGGGTCCTCCCACGGCTCAGCTCCCAGGTAGATTCCGGATTCCAAGAGCACCCCGGAAACCGTAGCTGGTTTCTACGGGCCCCTGGGAAAGACGGTGACTAGGGATACATGGGCCGTTCTTTGCTGAATTGAACTCCAGTGTAAATTGATGGGGGTAGGATAGCAAGGTAATGCAGGGATGGGGGAAGGGAAATCAGATTATACACAGAATATGAACTAGTCTCCCCCAAATTAAGGGAGGAAGCTGCAGCATTTTGCAGTGGCTTTGAATCTAGGAGCCTGATTGGCCGGCAGTGGAAGTAAGACTCTGATAGTCAATGGCTCCTGGAGACAAGTTACTCTTTGAAAACCACCCGAAAGCAGCTTGACTTTTTTTTATCCAGTTGACCTGGGCTGCTAATCTGTTTGATATAAGGGATAGTCCAACCATCACTAACCAATTTAACATCTTGATACTTTACAGAAAATATGTTTCTCAGCTCTTGCCCACAAAGTATTAAGATGCAAATTAGCTTATGAAGGAAAATTGGGTACAGTCCTTGTTTTCATCTCTCCTGACCCTTTCTGCGTGGACGGGGCGCAAACAGAACTGCATCTAAATGATCCTGAGGAACTAGAACACACTAAGACAGGAGATAAATGGTTATACCAATGGTGGTAATAACCATGCAATCTCCATTCATTGTACTGTGACGAGAGTAGCAAATTGGCAGACAAATGACTTCAATGTCAACGGATTGGCTGTTGGGTGCAGTAAGTTGGCCAACAATTGGCTTGTATGTTCATCCACAGTAAGTAGGATGCTCTCAAAGAGACAAGTTTAAGTACCTCCCTTGAGAGGAGTAAGATGGCTGCAAACATATATCAAGATGGTATATTCTATGAAGTAAAGCAGCAGAGCCAATTCAAAATGAAAAAAATCTTTATTGGGTCAAGCAGAATGTGTTGTCTTTGTAACATAGGATGACCTTCTGACTGTACATTATCAGGATAGGTAGAGGCAGTGCCGAGTCTCTAACCAACATAGGATGACCTTCTGACAGTGGTGGATTTCTATCTAATTTAGGGTGACCTTCTGACTTCAGATTATCAGGACAGGCTCAAACAATACTGGGGTTCTGTCGAATGTAGGGTGCAATTTTGACTGGAAATTACCAGGACGTATTCAAACAGTGCTAAGTGTTTATCTGATTGTTGCACGTGATCAAGACCAGCTGAGACGAGGCAACATTTCTATCTAAAATACGGTGAACTCCTAACTGTATATTAGCAGGTGCCAGGGCAGGTTCAGACAAAAGCTGTCTAATATAGACTGATCTCTACACATATCAGGAAGAGACTTAGACAGTGTAGGGGGACATTTCTTTTTCCAATGACAAAATCTAGTAGAGAGAGGATTTAAGACCCAGATCGCTAGTAAAATGGCTTCCCAATAATCTATACCATCTGAAATAGCTTCCTAGTAATCTAGGATTAATTATCAAATGGTTTCCTGGGAGTTTCAAAATGGCTACTTAAACATGTAGAGGAATTTTAATAATACTCCTTAAACATGTAGAGGAATTTTCGAAATTGTTCCCTAAGAGCAGACAAATTTTCAAAATGGCTTCTTAAACATCTAGAGGAATTTTCCAAATAGCTGCATGAAATGTTAAGGTCTCAGAATTGTCGTTCTGATGGGCTGTCCCCTACTGGATTGTGTTTCCAATGGCAAGAAGAAGAGCTACACAATGTGCTAAAGGCCACTCTGCCATCAAGTATAGGCCCAAATTATATATTTTATGTGTCATAAATGTTGTCATTTTTAACTTGTTTTAATTGCCATTTCCAATGAAACTGGTACAGTACGACCCACAGATCCAGTCAAGGGAAAGTACTCAGTTCAATAATTCAGAAGCTATAACTAATTACATGTAACCCTGTGTAAACGAGCCAATAAAATGGCTTTCGATGGGGGGAAATTCTCTGTGGCAGCCATTTTAAGCACCCTTGTACACTCCTTTCCACCGACTTTTCCCCTTAAGGGGAAAATTACTTTAGGATACTATGAAGTACGTTTATCAGGATGAAAAAATGGAAAACACAATATGTAATTTTACATATATATGTACAAATATATATATTTTTGTTTTGGATGAGGTAATGAGACAGGTGCTTTTAAACCAAATAATGTCTCGGTGGAATTTGGTTTTAACCATTTATAATTTTATTTTTTTTAATTACGGTTTATAACTGTTGTGAAGAGGGACAGAAATCCGTTAACCCTGTAGTGGTTAAATGTTTTTTGATGCTTTGTTCTATCCCCAGATTACCCTGGTGTCTGATTATACCTATCCCTTCCTCCATCGGTCTTCAGTTAGTGCGTAAAGTTTTTGTGTTAATCCTCTCTTTCATTTTAAGTAATTGCATCATTGTTATTTATGTAAATATCATGCTATCTTCTTCTGCAGTTCTTCTGACTTGTCATTCCTTTTAACTGTGCATAAACTTATATAAAATATATATATTAAAATAATAAAAGTTGAAGCTTTCTGAAGCAACCATGGTGTTTCATTAATTGTATTTATTTCACACTTAGCAGAATGACAATAAACATGGGGTGAAGAGAACATGGATGTGAAGTGGGTGAGAATGGACGGTTTTTGGGCAAGTAAAATACATGTACACACAGTATAAATTAGATTGTCAGCTCTTGGGGGAGAAAGCAATGTAGAGCTACAAAATCCGTTTTTTATTAGTTTAATCAATATTTTTTCTTATATTTGTACATTATTAAGTTAAGGAATTACAGTACTGTGCTTACTTGTGATTTACGGGTTTCTACTTTTAACAATGGATGCGGCCATTTTACAAATAATAGTCCTCTTGGTAGTCAGAGCTCCGCTTTGCTAATGCTATAATGCTAGATTTGTCTGCAACTCCATTTATGTTACATGCCCATTTGGCATCCCAGTGACCACATGGGCAAGCGATATACATGGGATTGCTCGGCTGGGTCTGTGTTGCATATATACAGTATGTACCTCACACTTTCAATCCAAAAATAGCAATTGTAAACATTGCTCCCTTAAAGCATATGCCCGCTGTGTATACATACAGTATCTCACACAAGTCAGTACACCCCTCACATGTTTGTTAATATTTTAAATATCTTTTCATGTTACAACAGTGAAGAAATAACGCTCTGCTACAATGTAAAGTAGTAACTGTAGCTCCCCAGTGCCGGCAGCACTCATGCAGGCCCAGACCAAACATATATACACATATGTCTATATGTGTATATATGTTTTCTATAATATGTTGTGTTGATTCCCCCTAAATGAATTTACCGGATGATGTCAGATGCTGCCTCCACTCTCTCTGCATCGCTGTTTACTGAGGGTTTCATCTCATATCAATGTTTTTGTGCTCTTTGTGCCTTATCCGTTTATCTGTTGTTTAGGGATTATTTCAACTACCTTTCCTCAGTATAGATGTATACTTTTGGTGGTGGGAGTGTCATGGTCTGGCCCTGCATGAGTGCTGCCGGCACTGGGGAGCTACAGTTCATTGAGGGAACCATGAATGCCAACATGTACTGTGACATACTGAAGCAGAGCATGATCCCCTCCCTTCGAAAACTGGGTCGCAGGGCAGTATTCCAACATGATACCGACCCCAAACACACCTCCAAGATGACCACTGCCTGGCTAAAGAAGGTGATAGACTGATCAAGCATGTCTCCAGACCTAAACCCTATTGAGCATCTGTGGGCCAAGGTCTCTAACATCCACCAGCTCCGTGATGTCATCATGGAGGAGTGGAAAAGGACTCCAGTGGCAACCTGTGAAGCTCTGGTGACCTCCATGCCCATGAGGGTTAAGGCCGTGCTGGGAAATATTGGTGGCCAAACAAAATATTGACACTTTGGGCCCAACCTGGACACTTCCACTTAGGGGTGTACTCACTTTTGTTGCCAACGGTTTAGACATTAATGGCTGTGTGTTGAGTTATTTTGAGTTGACAGCAAATTTACACATATTTACAAAAATGTGAGGGGTGTACTCACTTTTGTGAGATACTATATATACACGTAACTGCAGCATTAGCAAAGCAGAGCTCGTTACCAAAAATGGACTGTTAAAAGCAAATAGGCTACCCCCCAGGGGCAGATCTACCGCCGGTGCAGTAGGTGCATTGCACAGAGGCCCCTGCTCCAGGGGTGGCCCAGTACTGTCTACCCCATTCCCCCTGAACTCTTCCCCCTTCCCCATCTCCCCTTTCCTTCATCTCCCCTTCCCCATCACCTATTGCCCATCTCCCCCTTCTCTTACTGTATGTTGTGGACAGGAGTTCAATGGCTGTGCACCCTTCCCTTGCAGGTGTCAATAGGCTGGGGCCGGAAATGACGTCACAGAGGATTTTCTGTCCCTAGCCTAATGACGTGCCGGCAGGGGAAGGGTGCACAGCCATTGAACACCTGTCCACAACAAACAGTAAGAGAAGGGGGAGATGGGCAACGGGAGATGAGGAGATGGGGAAGGGGAGATGATGAGACAGGGGAGAGGTGGAATTGTGTGCTAAGAGGCCATGGTGAGGTTAAAGGCAATGTGTGTGTGTGTATATATATAGATAGATAGAGCTCCAGAGGGGGCCCAAGGTGGTCAAAAACATTTTTCCCCTCATCCCTGGGGGGGGAGGAAGGGGGCAACATTCACTGTATCCACCACTGCTGCACCCATAGGGCAAGAGAGAAAGCCTTAAAATATATTTAATTATAAAAATGAGATATAAAGCAGAATATTGATTAAGTAGACTATAACGACTAGTATCAATCACCCTTTAAATATGCCATTTACATATTTTACAATTAATATATAAAGATGGGATATTTATCCAGGGAAATATGATTGCCAGTTTTGGGGCCAAGTAGGAAGCTTTTACCCTTTAGTGCTGTTCCATTGATATGTTGCTTCCCTGGCTCCGGAGCACTAGTAAGTTTGGATCATTGCAGATCTCCAACAGGTTAGAAAGTTTTATGATCCGGTCATTTTAATCCAATTACATTTTTTATACAAATTATGTTTTTAATCCATGATGGCCTCCGTGGCCATGGTACGAGAGTGTCCAATTTATTGTACTCCACGTGATAATTGCAAAATGGTTTAAGAAAATAAAAACAATAAATACAATATTTATTTGTGTCTTAACTATTATCACTTTTGCTTTACACGAGGCAAGCACATTTTCCTAACACGATTAGTCACCTGAAATGCAGATACAATCGTTGTCCATTGCCACCGAAAGACAGCTACAACATTGTGGTCTTAATATTAAGATTAAATGGAAGTACAACTCACAGTATAAACTCTTCCCATGTAATGAATAAGCAAAGCAATGCATACATTATATGAACTACAATCTGTATTTTCTCAAAATAATCTCATTTTCCAGCCATAAGAGAATACAATAAATATGACATTTCAGTGGTTCTTCAAACCAATACAGTAATATCCAGCGGAAATTATATTGGATCAAATAAAAGTAGACAAGCAATAGAAGTCAGACCTCACTTAGAATAGCGGGTCCAGTTCTGGAGAACACAAATCCATAAATATTAATAAATTAGAAACAATTCAAAGAAGGGCAACTAAAATGGTGATTGGTCTAAAAGACAAAACTTATACGGTAAGACTTCATGACGTGAATATGTATAAATTCAAGGACAGAACGGAGATGGGGACTCCAGGATATCAAAGGATTTAATTATTTTTAGAATCTTCCATAAAAAGAGCGAAACAAACATTAGCGATCATAACTTGAAGATAGAGAGTGGAAGACGTAAGGGTTGGAGATAAGTGGAACAGACTTCCAGGAGAAGTGACTGAGATAAATACAGTAAAGGGATTCAAGCATGCCTGTGATGGCCATTCCACTTATTAATAAGGCAAAGCTTTTTTGGTTGATACAAGTAGCCATCTGGACGGTGCTTTTGGTTGTCTCTACCAAGAAATATCTGTCTAGGAAGCTTCTGACCTCAACTAGCCAGACCTGAACACAAAGTTGAAGTCGCCCTTGTTGATCGATAATGAAGTCAGTATGGTTTTTGATTACCTAGTTGTGCGTTTAATGGGGGAGGACACAAAGAAAGTTGAATTTATAATAACTTCCCAAGATGTTGAGTCATTTAAGAGGCCAGGCAACGAGAGGAGCAGATCATTCCAGATTATGTCACTTTAATGTAAGTTTCTAAACTACTTGCCAGTCAAGGGAAAAAACTCCCGGGCATCCATTTATGTCTGTTTCAACTTTCGCTACTGCAGACATTGGTGGAATAACGAGGAAGAAAACAACGGGAACTGGTTTAACATGGCGTCTGTACAGCTCCCTCTATCTCTGTCCCTCCCCTGGACCAAGCCCACAGTCTCTGATTCCTCATGATCGTATCATACAACCAGGAAAACAAAGGCCCCATTTATTAGAGCGCTTGAGAATCTGACCCCGGAAAAGCCAGAACTGCTCTTGCAGATTTACACACAAAGCCGCGTCTGCACGGATAAAATTTCACATCCCCAATGTGATTAAGAGATTCTGCTGCAGGATGCTGGCCTGATTAGCTAATTAACCCTCCTCGGCTACTGTTAACCTCCCTGCTGCCGCGGGGTGACCGGCCAAAAAAGGCAAATCGTCCAAACTGACCGTGAAGGAATTTCACGTAACGTTCAGGTGCTCGCAGGTGACATCATACAAGTGCGGCTGAGCGCAGAACGTTACGATATTAATATGTGGAAATATTAGATCATTCAGTTTGATAGCCGGATATGGTAAGCATAAATGATCTATACAGGACTGCCCTCCGTGTAACTCTTCTTATCCCGGGGTCAAATAAAAATGACCAGTTGGTGTAAAAGGTCTTTATCATATATCTAGCTGGGTATGCTCTTCACCACCGTGAAAGGTAATCAATGGCCTCGTTATGGTAGATAGTTCTATAATTTATGCTTACAATGGCCAACTTTCAACCTCAATTATCTAACACTTCCAATCATTCTTGTTCAACAACAACCAATTGTAATTCTGTTTATTTATTTGTGTACAATTCTGTAATAACTGGAACCTTTACTGTGTCACTAACTTGTGTGTACATGGGATCTGGGATATTCTACCCCTCTCTTTTTAGCCTTAATACCTTTGGGCCCTTTTGGTTCTTACAAAACAACAAAGTCAGAGAACGAACCAACCCTAATAGGTTAGTAATATGGACATGATAAGCCACTCTGAGAGCGACGTCTTGTATCTCACTTGTGCCCATCACAGGGAGAAATATCCTGTAGTATATCAGTCTGGTCCCACTCAAAAGAGTGATCCAGCCCCGAAATACCAGGCAATTCTACCCTGAACAGAAGAAACAGCAAACCCCAGACGCGTTTCTGTCTTTATGGGCCTCGTCAGTTAGGTGCAGCTGAACTCCCTAAGGCACAGTGAGCAAGGGGTCCACGTCTGGAGTCCCCTATTATCCTTAGGGAGACTAAACCCTAAAGGTAATTTGCATATACAAAACAACAAAGTCAGAGGCGCTCATCAGAGAACGAACCAACCTTAATAGGTTAGTTCTATGGCCATTTGGTTCTTATCTGCCGTCAAATACACTTTTCAACATTTCTCTTAAAATAGAGTCTCTACAAGTAAAGTGTCTATAAGTACCCTATAAAGGATCACTGTAGTTTGGTAAAAGCTTCACATGCTGGTGAAGTAAAACATAACAACGTTAGCAGGAACATTAAAGCATTTCAGCGATGGTCGCAATGTTTAGATGACTCGGTATCATGTGGGATTCCATTTTGGACCACTTGTCTGTCTGTAGTTGGAGAGGGCGAGATATCCGAAGGGGCCTTATTGTACTATTAAGATGTCATTTTAAGGAGCTTTTTTTAACAGAGGTGAATACAGAATCTTATCTGTGTCCACTGACTCAAAACTGAATACAATAGTCAGTATTACAGGCCGTGAGTATTTATTTTTAACCCTATAAGAACACTTTGACCATTATCAAGTCAAGTTATTAAAAAAAGCAAAATATAAATGTTACACTACAGTGGCCCAACGCTTCTTGTCACCGGCTGCTGAATAGATTGTAAGTTCTCTGGCACAGGAAAGTCACACCCATTTACTACTTATAAACATGTTATATATATGTACACAAGTTAATACATCATTTGTAAGCTAAGATTTGGACAATTCCACAGAAAGTTTACCTTGTTATACCGGCCGTACACTTACTACTTCACATTGAAGCAGAGCGGCATGTCTTCAGTGTTGTCACATGAGAAGATATAATAAGATATTTACATGTGAGGGGTGTACTGACTTGTGTGAGATACTGTATATATATATATATGTACTGTGTGAGTTATTGCGCCTACCCGCTCCTTTCTCTTTTGCCCCGGGGCCCCCCATTACTAACTTTTCCATTGAAAGCCACTATTGTTAAAGGGACATTGACCTCCGATATTTTCTGTTATGGAATTTAAAAAATCAGTACAAGCGCATATTTGGTGCTTGATTTTTCCCTTTTTCACAAAATTATATTAGGGGGGGCTGTCGGTTGGTGCGATTTTCTTTGTTCTTTTGGCTTTTTATTGTTTGGTTGGTTTTTCCAAGTAGACAATGAAAAATAATGAGGGTAGGTATACCCAACGTAACGAAAACAATCACAAATACAGGACATTGTTTAATGTATTAAGTCATTCTACTAATATATTATTATTATATTCTACTATCAGCGTGGCAGAGGATATACAGGATTGTGACGTAAGACCTTTTATTTGGGCCCCCCACGTCCCAGACCCTCTGATATTTACAGCCAGTTCAGGGAATAAGACGGAGCTGCTGGGCAAATACCGAGAAAACTCTAAGACAACCGAGAAACGCTAAGCTGAGGAAGTACAAGGAAATCCACTTAGGAACTGAACGTGTGAAGAATTGTATTAAATCTTGCAATTAGAGACTTTCTAGATCTTGCAAAATACATAAATAAAGTCATATTTGGGCTTTTTTTATTTTCAGTGTAAATATTGTACAATTATAGGCTGAAAGCAAACTGCAAGTCCAACTAGAATAATAGATAAATGGATCCAACTTCGGAAGCTTTGGACGAGGGGTCGGGGGGAACGTAAATGGTCTTTTAACTCTTAGGCTGCCTGCTGGCCGTTTCTGTGTTTTGGGAGAGATGATGGATTTAATTAAATCAAGACACCAAATCAGAGAGGTTATAAATGTAGCACAAATATTCATATCGGACCAGGATAATGTTCTATAAGCACAGTTGTGTGTTTTAATGGCAGATGGTTGGGTGGCTGTGTGTGTTCAGTTACATTACTGGTCAGGGGCTGAGCTCCAGGGAACTCCATCTAGATCCCTGGGGATTGTAACTAGGCTTATAGGGTCCATCAAGCCCTCCATGGATCGCCACTGGGCCTGTGGGAGTTCCAGCTAGGACCCCAGGGCCCAGGGAGACCATCTGAAAGGAGGCCTGTAGGGCCCACAGTGACCACCCGGACCTCCGTTAGGCCTGTGGGGGGGGGGGGCATTATGGCTCCCTGGTCTTGTTAAAAAAAATTTGGCCCATTAAACCCCGAAGAGGGTTCCTGTGTACCCCATGGAGTAACAAACCCCAACTAAATTTAACTCCTACACCATGGAGTCCATAAGAACAGCATGGTATCCCTAGGAGTAAAATATGGGTTCATACTGACCCCACAACATTCATCTTCACACAAAAAAATTAAGCCTGTAAGGGTTTAATTAATTACTATATTTTCACAACCTGCGGAGAGGATCACCAACCCGTTCATCCTCAATCTGCAGCCATTTTGCTAAAATAATCCAACCTCTTCTTTCCTGATTGAAGCCATGGTGGCTCTATGTGTAAGAAATCCAGCCAACATCTTGTGACTAATTGAGCTCTTTATAGGTGGAGCTCCCCTGACAAATAACAGTTTTTTGCCAACACAATCTTCTTAAACACTATTTTTAATGAATTTAGATTGGCTGAAATATGTGTCAGTCTCGTATCTCGTCTCGTGTTCATCCCTTGTCTTATTGGTTACTTCCTTAACAAATTAGAATGCATGGATATCAATCCATAGATTCTGATTGGTTAAGAATCAACCAGTGGATTTGGGCCTCATGCTAATGGAGATCCCAGCTCTCCCTCGGAATAAAAGCTTTCAAACCACGTGCTCTCCTTATAAATTCATTTTAATGGATTACGATTGGCTGAAATATGTGTCAATCATATTCCAACCAATTGGAATTGTGTATTTTGAATAGTTTTCATCCCTTGTCTTATTTGTTAATTTGTTAACCAACCAAAGTGCTCGGATTAAAATCTGTGCGTTCTAACTGGTTAAGGAGGTAACCAATTAGACAACGGGTGACAATTATTCACAATATGCAATCCCTTCCCTTACAGGTTTACTTATATTCTTTTTTCTTGTAATTTAGTATTAGGGACTATGGGGTCCAATATGAACCTCTGTGGTATTCTAGGGATACCCATGACTTTAGTGATACCATGGGAATCCTTATGGACCCCCATGGTACAGGGATAATACTATAGCATTGGATTCCATATAGAGGAGGACGCTGCTGTTTGTTTGTTTGTTTGTTTTGCACAGACCCCTCCATTACTAGTGCCGCCGCTGTTACTGTTTGCTTCACGTCTGATGAATGTATAGAGATGGTTTTGTATCTATGTGTGAGCACAACTGTGTGTGTGTTACTATGATTTCACCATCAGGCGATTGTGCATCTATAAGTGTGTGTGTCGTGTTGTGTTATCTTCATGTTAGATGGTCCAGCTCAGCACAGATGAGATGTGAGTGTGTGACTGTACATTTGCATATCAGATGATTGTGTATCTGTGTGTGTGTATCTGTGTGTTACTATGTGTCTATCTGTGTGTGTTACTGTGTGTGTACTGGTGTGCACCTGTGTGTATCAGTGTGTAACCGCGTGTATCCGTGTGTTACTGTGTGTGTACTTGTGTGTACCCGTATGTATCTGTGTGTGTGTATCTGTGTGTATCAGTGTGTATCTGTGTGTGTATCCGTGTGTACCCATGTGTATGTATCTGTGTGCTACTATGTGTGTATCTGTGTGTGTATATCAGTATGTATCTGTGTGTGTGTATCAGTGTGTATCCGTGTGTATCTGTGTGTATCAGTGTGTGTCTGTGTGTGTATCCGTGTGTACCCATGTGTGTGTATCTGTGTGTATCTGTTTGTGTATATCAGTATGTATCTGTGTGTGTGTATCAGTGTGTATCCGTGTGTATCTGTGTGTATCAGTGTGTGTCTGTGTGTGTATCCGTGTGTACCCATGTGTGTGTATCTGTGTGTATCTGTGTGTGTATATCAGTATGTATCTGTGTGTGTGTATCAGTGTGTATCCGTGTGTATCTGTGTGTATCTGTGTGTATCAGTGTGTATCTGTGTGTGTATCCGTGTGTACCCATGTGTATGTATCTGTGTGCTACTATGTGTGTATCTGTGTGTGTATTTCAGTGTGTATCTGTGTGTGTGTCTGTGTATATCTGTGTGTGTATCTGTGTGTTATTGTGTGTACCCCTGTGTATCAGTGTGTATCTGTGTGTATGTGTGTGTATGTGTGTGTATCTGTGTGTGTACCCCTGTGTATCAGTGTGTGTGTGTGTGTGTGTGTGTATGTGTGTGTATCTGTGTGTGTACCCCTGTGTATCAGTGTGTATCTGTGTGTGTGTCTGTGTGTTATTGTGTGTGTATCAGTGTGTGTATCAGTGTGTGTACCCGTGTGTATCCGTGTGTTACTGCGGCTCTGCCCATCAGATGATTGTGTGATTATGAATCATATGACTGTGTGTGTATCTGTGTGTATCTGTGTGTATCAGTGTGTGTCTGTGTGTTGCTGCGGCTCTGCCCATCAGATGATTGTGTGATTATGAATCATATGACTGTGTGTATCTGTGTGTATCTGTGTGTGTGTCTGTGTGTGTATGTGTGTGTATGTGTGTGTATCTGTGTGTATCTGTGTGTGTATCTGTGTATCAGTGTGTGTATCTGTGTGTATCTGTGTGTGTATCAGTGTGTGTATCTGTGTGTATGTGTGTGTATCTGTGTGTGTATCTGTGTGTATCTGTGTGTATCCGTGTGTATGTGTGTGTATCCGTGTGTATGTGTGTGTATCCGTGTGTATGTGTGTATGTGTGTATCCGTGTGTTGCTGCGGCTCTGCCCATCAGATGATTGTGTGATTATGAATCATATGACTGTGTGTGTACCCGTGTGTATGTGTGTGTATCCGTGTGTATGTGTGTGTATCTGTGTGTATGTGTGTGTATGTGTGTGTATGTGTGTGTACCTGTGTGTACCCGTGTGTATGTGTGTGTACCCGTGTGTGTATCTGTGTGTGTATCAGTGTGTGTATCTGTGTGTGTATCTGTGTGTATGTGTGTGTACCCGTGTGTATCTGTGTGTTACTGCGGCTCTGCCCATCAGATGATTGTGTGATTATGAATCATATGACTGTGTGTGTATCTGTGTGTATCTGTGTGTACCCGTGTGTATGTGTGTGTATCCGTGTGTGTATCCGTGTGTGTATCCGTGTGTATATGTGTGTATCTGTGTGTGTATCTGTGTGTATCCGTGTGTATGTGTGTATCTGTGTGTATCTGTGTGTATCCGTGTGTATGTGTGTATGTGTGTATCCGTGTGTTGCTGCGGCTCTGCCCATCAGATGATTGTGTGATTATGAATCATATGACTGTGTGTGTATCTGTGTGTACCTGTGTGTACCCGTTTGTATGTGTGTGTATCCGTGTGTATGTGTGTGTATCTGTGTGTATGTGTGTGTATGTGTGTGTATGTGTGTGTACCCGTGTGTACCCGTGTGTACCCGTGTGTATCCGTGTGTTGCTGCGGCTCTGCCCATCAGATGATTGTGTGATTATGAATCATATGACTGTGTGTATCTGTGTGTGTATGTGTGTGTGTATGTGTGTATCAGTGTGTATGTGTGTGTATGTGTGTGTATCTGTGTGTTGCTGCGGCTCTGCCCATCAGATGATTGTGTGATTATGAATCATATGACTGTGTGTATCTGTGTGTGTATCAGTGTGTATCAGTGTGTGTCTGTGTGTTGCTGCGGCTCTGCCCATCAGATGATTGTGTGATTATGAATCATATGACTGTGTGTATCTGTGTGTGTATCAGTGTGTGTATCTGTGTGTACCTGTGTGTACCCGTGTGTATGTGTGTGTACCTGTGTGTATCAGTGTGTGTCTGTGTGTTGCTGCGGCTCTGCCCATCAGATGATTGTGTGATTATGAATCATATGACTGTGTGTATCTGTGTGTGTATCAGTGTGTGTATCTGTGTGTACCTGTGTGTACCCGTGTGTATGTGTGTGTACCCGTGTGTATCCGTGTGTTGCTGCGGCTCTGCCCATCAGATGATTGTGTGATTATGAATCATATGACTGTGTGTGTATGTGTGTGTGTATCAGTGTGTGTATCAGTGTGTATGTGTGTGTATCTGTGTGTGTATCTGTGTGTGTATATGTGTGTATCTGTGTGTTGCTGCGGCTCTGCCCATCAGATGATTGTGTGATTATGAATCATATGACTGTGTGTGTATCTGTGTGTATGTGTGTGTATGTGTGTGTATCAGTGTGTGTACCCGTGTGTACCCGTGTGTATCTGTGTGTTGCTGCGGCTCTGCCCATCAGATGATTGTGTGATTATGAATCATATGACTGTGTGTGTATGTGTGTGTATCAGTGTGTGTATGTGTGTATCTGTGTGTATCTGTGTGTACCCGTGTGTATGTGTGTGTATCCGTGTGTTGCTGCGGCTCTGCCCATCAGATGATTGTGTGATTATGAATCATATGACTGTGTTTTCCAGCCCTGTCAGATGACTTGTGTGTTTGTGTCAGATGACTGTGGCCGTGCCATATGACCGTGTGTATTATCCACGCCAGTGCATGTGTGTCACAGGCCGCCGGTGCCACACTGTGTGTGAGAGTTGGCACCGCGTCACGGCCCCCGCTGGCACCAGGCTCGGGTGGGATTTCAGGGCACACAAAGCCCTATAAAGCCATTATTCAGCCATGTAACCGATACACACTAATGGGTAACTGAGAGCGTTTAAAGGGACACGGGACCCTGAAAAGAGCATACTGTAATACGGGACATCTGTATATTAAGGGACAATGTAATCAATGTTTGTTTGTTTTTAAACAAATAAACAAAACAATAAACACAAGCGTTACAATTTAGAATTTTTATATATTAACACTTTTTTTTACTGCTGCTATCTCAGGAGGGATTGTCCTCATCAACTAATGAGATTTTGGCTAGACTTGCTGAAAGCACTGGCAGTTTTTGCTGCCACATTGTGCATCCAAAGTTCACATCAGGAAGTTGTTCAGCAGAAATTAAAATGGCAGGTGCCACTGCATGTGTAGTTGCATATAAATCCTTTCAATCCTAATAACTAAATGTAGGTACAGTAACACTCTTTATTCTCTAATTATGTTGCATTCAATGCTGCCATTTTAGTTTCCCCCAATCTGCTTCTTGGGGTTGGGGGGGGGGGGGGGGGCAACTGCACAGAACCCAGCTATCTGGACATTTGTGGGGCTGACAACTAAAACTGCCAGTAGTTTCAACAGGACTAATGTAAAGTTCATTAGTTTACAGAAGCTGCAAAAAGCAGCAGAGTAGAGAAATGGAACCCGTAATCGGGAATAACAACATGTAAAAGAGAAAAA
>CM050169.1:5469835-5487335 GCA_027410445.1 Discoglossus pictus
TTACACCTCCCCCTTCTCTCTCCCATACATCTCCTCCCCCTCCCTTACATCTCCCCCCTTCTCTCTCCCATACATCTCCTCTCGCTCCCTTACATTTCCCCCTTCTCTCTCCTTAACACCTCCTCCCCCTTCCTTACATCTCCCCTTTCTCTCTCCCTTACATCTCCCCCTTCTCTCTCCCTTACATCTCCCCCTTCCCTCTCCCTTACATCTCCTCCCCCTCCCTTACATCTCCCCCTTCTCTCTCCCGTACATCTCCTCCCCCTCCCTTACATCTCCCCCTTCTCTCTCCCGTACATCTCCTCCCGCTCCCTTACATTTCCCCCTTCTCTCTCCTTAACACCTCCTCCCCCTTCCTTACATCTCCCCCTTTCTCTCTCCCTTACATCTCCCCCTTCCCTCTCCCTTACATCTCCTCCCCCTCCCTTACATCTCCCCCCTTCTCTCTCCCGTACATCTCCTCCAGCTCCCTTACATTTCCCCCTTCTCTCTCCTTAACACCTCCTCCCCCTTCCTTACATCTCCCCCTTTCTCTCTCCCTTACATCTCCCCCTTCTCTCTCCCTTACATCTCCCCCTTCCCTCTCCCTTACATCTCCTCCCCCTCCCTTACATCTCCCCCTTCTCTCTCCCGTACATCTCCTCCCCCTCCCTTAAATCTCCCCCTTCCCTCTCCCTTACATCTCCTCCCCCTCCCTTACATCTCCCCCTTCTCTCTCCCGTACCTCTCCTCCCGCTCCCTTACATTTCCCCCTTCTCTCTCCTTAACAACTCCTCCCCCTTCCTTACATCTCCCCCTTCTCTCTACCTTACATCTCCCCCTTCCCTCTCCCTTACATCTCCTCCCCCTCCCTTACATCTCCCCCCTTCTTTCTCCTTAACACCTCCTCCCCCTTCCTTACATCTCCCCCTTTCTCTCTCCCTTACATCTCCCCCTTCCCTCTCCCTTACATCTCCTCCCCCTCCCTTACATCTCCCCCCTTCTCTCTCCCATACATCTCCTCTCGCTCCCTTACATTTCCCCCTTCTCTCTCCTTAACACCTCCTCCCCCTTCCTTACATCTCCCCCTTTCTCTCTCCCTTACATCTCCCCCTTCTCTCTCCCTTACATCTCCCCCTTCCCTCTACCTTACATCTCCTCCCCCTCCCTTACATCTCCCCCTTCTCTCTCCCGTACATCTCCTCCCCCTCACTTACATCTCCCCCTTCTCTCTCCCGTACATCTCCTCCCGCTCCCTTACATTTCCCCCTTCTCTCTCCTTAACACCTCCTCCCCCTTCCTTACATCTCCCCCTTTCTCTCTCCCTTACATCTCCCCCTTCCCTCTCCCTTACATCTCCTCCCCCTCCCTTACATCTCCCCCCTTCTCTCTCCCGTACATCTCCTCCAGCTCCCTTACATTTCCCCCTTCTCTCTCCTTAACACCTCCTCCCCCTTCCTTACATCTCCCCCTTTCTCTCTCCCTTACATCTCCCCCTTCTCTCTCCCTTACATCTCCCCCTTCCCTCTCCCTTACATCTCCTCCCCCTCCCTTACATCTCCCCCTTCTCTCTCCCGTACATCTCCTCCCCCTCCCTTACATCTCCCCCTTCCCTCTCCCTTACATCTCCTCCCCCTCCCTTACATCTCCCCCTTCTCTCTCCCGTACCTCTCCTCCCGCTCCCTTACATTTCCCCCTTCTCTCTCCTTAACAACTCCTCCCCCTTCCTTACATCTTGCCCCTTCTCTCTCCCTTACATCTCCCCCTTCCCTCTCCCTTACATCTCCTCCCCCTCCCTTACATCTCCCCCCTTCTTTCTCCTTAACACCTCCTCCCCCTTCCTTACATCTCCCCCTTTCTCTCTCCCTTACATCTCCCCCTTCCCTCTCCCTTACATCTCCTCCCCCTCCCTTACATCTCCCCCCTTCTCTCTCCCGTACCTCTCCTCCCGCTCCCTTACATTTCCCCCTTCTCTCTCCTTAACACCTCCTCCCCCTTCCTTACATCTTGCCCCTTCTCTCTCCCTTACATCTCCCCCTTCTCTCTACCTAACATCTCCCCCTTCTCTCTCCCTTACATCTCCCCCTTCCCTCTCCCTTACATCTCCCCCTTCCCTCTCCCTTACATCTCCTCCCCCTCCCTTACATCTCCCCATGCTCTCTCCCGTACCTCTCCTCCCGCTCCCTTACATCTCCCCCTTTCTCTCTCCCTTACATCTCCCCCTTCTCTCTCCCTTACATCTCCCCCTTCCCTCTCCCTTACATCTCCTCCCCCTCCCTTACATCTCCCCCTTCTCTCTCCCGTACATCTCCTCCCCCTCCCTTACATCTCCCCCTTCCCTCTCCCTTACATCTCCTCCCCCTCCCTTACATCTCCCCCTTCTCTCTCCCGTACATCTCCTCCAGCTCCCTTACATTTCCCCCTTCTCTCTCCTTAACACCTCCTCCCCCTTCCTTACATCTCGCCCCTTCTCTCTCCCTTACATCTCCCTCCTTCTCGCTCCCTTACATCTCCCCCTTCTCTCTACCTTACATCTCCCTCCTTCTCGCTCCCTTACATCTCCCCCTTCTCTCTACCTTACATCTCCCCCTTCTCTCTCCCTTACATCTCCCCCTTCCCTCTCCCTTACATCTCCTCCCCCTCCCTTACATCTCCCCCTTCTCTCTCCCGTACATCTCCTCCCCCTCCCTTACATCTCCCCCTTCCCTCTCCCTTACATCTCCTCCCCCTCCCTTACATCTCCCCCTTCTCTCTCCCGTACATCTCCTCCCCCTCCCTTACATCTCCCCCTTCCCTCTCCCTTACATCTCCTCCCCCTCCCTTACATCTCCCCCTTCTCTCTCCCGTACATCTCCTCCAGCTCCCTTACATTTCCCCCTTCTCTCTCCTTAACACCTCCTCCCCCTTCCTTACATCTCGCCCCTTCTCTCTCCCTTACATCTCCCTCCTTCTCGCTCCCTTACATCTCCCCCTTCTCTCTACCTTACATCTCCCCCTTCTCTCTCCCTTACATCTCCTCCCCCTCCCTTACATCTCCCCCTTCCCTCTCCCTTACATCTCCTCCCCCTCCCTTACATCTCCCCCTTCTCTCTCCCGTACCTCTCCTCGCGCTCCCTTACATTGCCCCCTTCTCTCTCCTTAACACCTCCTACCCCTTCCTTACATCTTGCCCCTTCTCTCTCCCTTACATCTCCCCCTTCTCTCTACCTAACATCTCCCCCTTCTCTCTCCCTTACATCTCCCCCTTCCCTCTCCCTTACATCTCCCCCTTCCCTCTCCCTTACATCTCCTCCCCCTCCCTTACATCTCCCCATGCTCTCTCCGTACCTCTCCTCCCGCTCCCTTACATTGCCCCCTTCTCTCTCCTTAACACCTCCTCCCCCTTCCTTACATCTCGCCCCTTCTCTCTCCCTTACATCTCCCCCCTTCTCTCTCCCTTACATCTCCCCCTTCTCTCTACCTAACATCTCCCCCTTCTCTCTCCCTTACATCTCCCCTTTCTTTCTCCCTTACATCTCCCCCTTCTCTCTCCCTTACATCTCCCCCTTCCCTCTCCCTTACATCTCCTCCCCCTCCCTTACATCTCCCCCTTCTCTCTCCCGTACATCTCCTCCCCCTTCCTTACATCTCCCCCTTCTCTCTCCTTAACACCTCCTCCCCCTTCCTTACATCTCCCCCTTTCTCTCTCCCTTACATCTCCCCCTTCCCTCTCCCTTACATCTCCTCCCCCTCCCTTACATCTCCCCCCTTCTCTCTCCCGTACATCTCCTCCCGCCCCCTTACATTTCCCCCTTCTCTCTCCTTAACACCTCCTCCCCCTTCCTTACATCCCCCCCCTTTCTCTCTCCCTTACATCTCCCCCTTCTCTCTCCCTTACATCTCCCCCTTCCCTCTCCCTTACATCTCCTCCCCCTCCCTTACATCTCCCCCTTCTCTCTCCCTTACATCTCCCCCTTCCCTCTCCCTTACATCTCCTCCCCCTCCCTTACATCTCCCCCTTCCCTCTCCCTTACATCTCCTCCCCCTCCCGTACATCTCCCCCTTCTCTCTCCCGTACCTCTCCTCCCGCTCCCTTACATTTCCCCCTTCTCTCTCCTTAACATCTCCTCCCCCTTCCTTACATCTCGCCCCTTCTCTCTCCCTTACATCTCCCCCTTCTCTCTACCTTACATCTCCCCCTTCTCTCTCCCTTACATCTCCTCCCCCTCCCTTACATCTCCCCCTTCCCTCTCCCTTACATCTCCTCCCCCTCCCTTACATCTCCCCATGCTCTCTCCCGTACCTCTCCTCGCGCTCCCTTACATTTCCCCCTTCTCTCTCCTTAACACCTCCTCCCCCTTCCTTACATCTCGCCCCTTCTCTCTCCCTTACATCTCCCCCTTCTCTCTCCCTTACATCTCCCCCTTCTCTCTACCTAACATCTCCCCCTTCTCTCTCCCTTACATCTCCCCCTTCCCTCTCCCTTACATCTCCCCCTTCCCTCTCCCTTACATCTCCTCCCCCTCCATGACATCTCCCCCTTCCCTCTCCCTTACATCTCCTCCCCCTCCCTTACATCTCCCCCTTCTCTCTCCCGTACCTCTCCTCCCGCTCCCTTACATCTCCCCCTTCTCTCTCCCGTACCTCTACTCCCGCTCCCTTACATCTCCCCCTTCTCTCTCCTCCCGCTCCCTTACATTTCCCCCTTCTCTCTCCTTAACACCTCCTCCCCCTTCCTTACATCTCCCCCTTCTCTCTCCTCCCGCTCCCTTACATCTCCCCCTTCTCTCTCCTCCCGCTCCCTTACATTTCCCCCTTCTCTCTCCTTAACACCTCCTCCCCCTTCCTTACATCTCCCCCTTCTCTCTCCTCCCGCTCCCTTACATCTCCCCCTTCTCTCTCCTCCCGCTCCCTTACATTTCCCCCTTCTCTCTCCTTAACACCTCCTCCCCCTTCCTTACATCTCGCCCCTTCTCTCTCCCTTACATCTCCCCCCTTCTCTCTCCCTTACATCTCCCCCTTCTCTCTACCTAACATCTCCCCCTTCTCTCTCCCTTACATCTCCCCCTTCCCTCTCCCTTACATCTCCCCCTTCCCTCTCCCTTACATCTCCTCCCCCTCCATGACATCTCCCCCTTCCCTCTCCCTTACATCTCCTCCCCCTCCCTTACATCTCCCCCTTCTCTCTCCCGTACCTCTCCTCCCGCTCCCTTACATCTCCCCCTTCTCTCTCCCGTACCTCTCCTCCCGCTCCCTTACATCTCCCCCTTCTCTCTCCTCCCGCTCCCTTACATTTCCCCCTTCTCTCTCCTTAACACCTCCTCCCCCTTCCTTACATCTCCCCCTTCTCTCTCCCTTACACCTCCCCCTTCTCTCTCCCTTACATCTCCCCCCCTTTCCTCTCCCTTACATCTCCTCCTTTCTCTCTCCCTTACACCTCCCCCTTCTCTCTCCCTTACATCTCCCCCTTCTCTCTCCCTTACATCTCCCCCCTTCTCTCTCCCTTACATCTCCTCCCTTCTCTCTCCCTTACATCTCCCCCTTCTCTCTACCTTACATCTCCCCCTTCCCTCTCCCTTACATCTCCCCCTCCATGACATCTCCCCCTTCCCTCTCCCTTACATCTCCTCCCCCTCCCTTACATCTCCCCCTTCCCTCTCCCTTACATCTCCTCCCCCCTCCCTTACATCTCCCCCCTCTCTCTCCCGTACCTCTCCTCCCGCTCCCTTACATTTCCCCCTTCTCTCTCCTTAACACCCCCTCCCCCTTCCTTACATCTCCCCCTTCTCTCTCCTCCCGCTCCCTTACATTTCCCCCTTCTCTCTCCTTAACACCTCCTCCCCCTTCCTTACATCTCCCCCTTCTCTCTCCTCCAGCTCCCTTACATCTCCCTCTTCTCTCTCCTCCCGCTCCCTTACATTTCCCCCATCTCTCTCCCTTACATCTCCCCATTCTCTCTCCTCCCGCTCCCTTACATTTCCCCCTTCTCTCTCCTTAACACCTCCTCCCCCTTCCTTACATCTCCACCTTTCTCTCTCCCTTACATCTCCCCCCTTCTCTCTCCCTTACATCTCCCCCCTTCTCTCTCCCTTACATCTCCCCCTTCTCTCTCCCTTACACCTCCCCCTTTCTCTCTCCCTTACATCTCCCCCCTTCTCTCTCCCTTACATCTCCCCCTTCTCTCTCCTCCCGCTCCCTTACATTTCCCCCTTCTCTCCTTAACACCTCCTCCCCCTTCCTTACATCTCCACCTTTCTCTCTCCCTTACATCTCCCCCTTCTCTCTCCCTTACACCTCCCCCTTCTCTCTCCCTTACATCTCCCCCCTTCTCTCTACCTTACATTTCCCCCTTCTCTCTCCTTAACACCTCCTCCCCCTTCCTTACATGTCCACCTTTCTCTCTCCCTTACATCTCCCCCCTTCTCTCTCCCTTACATCTCCCCCTTCTCTCTCCCTTACATCTCCCCCTTATCTCTCCCTTACATCTCCCCCTTTCTCTCTCCCTTACATCTCCCCCCCTCCTCTCTCCCTTACATCTCCCCCCCTCCTCTCTCCCTAACCCCCCCCCCCTCCCTTTTTTGTAATGTTGCTGTTTGTCTTTGCACAAAACAAACTTTTGTTATCAGGACGCGCCGTATGGTTATATGATCAGGAAATATTAAGAAGCCACGTGTGGAAGTTGCTCATTGTAATGTACGGACACGTAACTGGACATTTTGTATCTTCTCAGTGTGTTAATAAAGAAAATAAAAGAAATAAAAAAGAATTTTGTTAAAAAAATAAAATAGACCTAAATAGTCTGAATGGGTCCCTGGTGGTCCAGTGGTTAGGATTCAGTGCTTTCACCTCTGCGACCTTGGGTTCGTTTCCAGTCAGGGAGGTTACGCCATTCTGAAGCCAAGGAGGATTGGGCCTGAACAGTACTTGAATAGGAGACCACTTAGAAATACCCAGAGCTGTATGCTGTGGCCCACTGGAAAAGGAACTGGCAACCCACTCCAGAATCTCTGGTCTGAGCAGCCTTGAAAAACAGGTGTAATCCCATTATTGAGGAGACTATATACAGTGCCTTGCAAAAGTATTCACCCCCTTGGCATTTTCGTGTTTTGTTGACCCATAACCTGGACTTAACATGGATTGTCTGAGGATTTGCATCATTTAATTTACAGAACATGCCACAACTTTGAAGATTTTTTTTTTTTTTTTTATTGTGAAGCAAACAACAAATAGGACAAAATAACAGAACAGGTCCCGGTGCATAACTATTCACCCCCATAAAGTCAATACTTTGTAGAGCCACCTTTTGCAGCAATCACAGCTCCAAGTCACTTTGGATAAGTCTCTATGAGCTTGCCACATCTTACCACTGGGATTTTTGCCCATTCCTCCTTGCAAAACGTCTCCAGCTCCTTCAGGTTGGTTTGCGCTTGTGAACAGCAATCTTTAAGTCTGACCCCAGATTTTCTATTGGATTGAGGTCTGGGCTGTGACTCGGCCATTCCAACACATTTACATGTTTCCCCTTAAACCCCCCAAGTGTTGCTTTAGCAGTGTGTTTGGGGTCATTGTCCTGCTGGAAGGTGAACCTCCGTCACAGATACTCCAGTCTCTGCTGTGGATCTCTGCAGCTCCTCCAGGGTTACCTTAGGTCTCTGTGCTGCCTCTCTGATTAATGCCCTCCTTGCCCGGTCTGTGAGTTTTGGTGGGCGGCCGTCTCTTGGCAGGTTTGCTGTTGTGCCATGTTCTTTCCATTTGGTTATGATAGATTTGATGGTGCTCCTGGGGATCATCAAAGATTTGGATATTTTTTATAACCTAACCCTGACTTGTACTTCTCAACAACATTGTCCCTTATTTGTTTGGAGAGTTCCTTGGCCTTCATGGCAGTGTTTGGTCAGTGGTGCCTCTTGCTTAGGTGTTGCAGCCCCTTGGGCCTTTCACAAAAGGTGTGTATGTATGTAATGACAGATCATGTGACACTTAGATTACACACAGGTGGACATCATGTCACTAATTATGTGACTTCTGAAGGTAATTGGTTGCACCAGAGCTTTTTATGGGCTACATAACAAAGGGGTGAATACATACGCACATGCTAATTTTCTGTTTTCTATTTCTAAAAAATACTTTTATGTATATATTTTTCTCATTTCACTTCACCAACTTAGACTATTGTGTTCTGATCCGCCACATAAAATTCAGATTAACAAAACATTGAACGAAAGGTTGTAATGTAACAAATAGGTAAAAAGTCAAAGGGCGGTGGGGGTGAATACTTTTGCAAGGCAGTGTATATACGTCATTTCCACATATGGAGCAGACCAAGGTGATTAGAAGTCACAATACTACTGTAATTAGTGTGCGCATAAAGTTACATTAAGATGTTGCTTCCATATTGCATAAGTGTAAAGGCACAAACTTCCAATCTTCTGATTGCGGTTTTGCTGCAACCTGGATAGTAAGGAAATCTACCATTTTGGTTTCTACTGAGCGTCTTCATTAGGTGAGAGCAGACGCACAATGGGAATATGACAGCTAGAACTTCCAGTGCTTTCAACGGGACTAATAGACAGCTTTTTAGTTTACAAGTATGACAGGATGAGGTAAGAAAATGGCACAGCCCAGTTACAAATAATTGTATATAAAAGTTAAAGTTGTCAGGCTGTGCCTAGTTTTACTTTCGGAGAACATTGCGCCGTTTATTAAGTTTACTTATTTCAGACAACACGTAGAACAAATGCGAATCTATATGTCGCATAATAACAGGTTTGGGAGGGGTCCCATGTGGTAGTCGCTGCTTTGCGGATTTCCCATTTGAATTCCAGGCTGCTGTGACCGGTTACCTGGAGCAGGGAGAACCTGTCCCCCAGGTGTGACGGAACGCAGGGGCAGCAGACCAGGGGAACAAAGAGGGGGATTCATGGTGCGCTGCGATACTCCTGAGAAGCACGGCTCTCTGGGTATTTCCATAGTAACAGGTGCGGAGGCCGGGACACAATGGGGTCTCTGTTCCTCAGTACAGGTATGGGGGCGGGGGCGCTTTGGGGAGAAATCTTGGAATCAGACAGGTGTGCTCTAGTTTTTTCCATGTGAGGTGGACACAAGATCAGCTGATCCCTGGGGGCAGAATGTGCGGCTTTTCCAAGGATTTTAATTAATATCGTCAAAGAACTCTGATGTCACAGATTTCCAATAAAACAATTAAAAAAAAGGCATGGGATTTTTGCACATAATAATCATTAAAGGACCACTGAAGCCATTAGCTGCTCTGGATGTGGCCCACCAGATCATAACAGGAAGAAGCTCCTAAAACCTAATAGTATTGGAATAAAACACTTGGGGCACTTTGTACATAATATATATAATTTCCATATGTTATTACATACAAAATATATCAATATATTTATATATTAACTATTTTAATTTATTATTTTAAATCTGGACCTCCAGCTGAGTAGGCAATATATACCTGGCCCACCAGTCCAGTAGCCAATATAAATCCAGCCCACCAGCTCACTAGCCAATGTAAATCTAGCCCACCAGATTAGTAGCCAATATAAATCCAGCCCACCAGCTCACTAGCCAATGTAAATCTAGCCCACCAGATTAGTAGCCAATATAAATCCAGCCCACTAGCTCACTAGTCAATATACATCCGGCCCTCCAGTCCGGTAGCCAATATAAATCCGGCCTAACAACCAATAAAAATCCAGCTCACTAGACAATGTCAATCTGGCCCACCAGCTCAGTAGCTAATATACATCCAGTCCACCAGCTCACTAGCCAATGTAAATCCGGGCCACCAGCTCACTAGCCAATGTAAATCCAGGCCACCAGCTCACTAGCCAATGTAAATCCAGCCCGCTAGCCAATATATATCCAGTCCACCAGTCAATATAAGCTGTGTTTAAAGCCTTGCCCGTTACGGCTGCCACTTTCCAATATGTCCTGATAGAAGCTTCCTCTACATTCATAGTCTCCTCCCAATCAAGAAGCCAAAACTAAATAGTTGGATTCAACAGCAGCACAATGTCATATAAAGGGTAATAAATTAGAAGCCATTTGCTTATTGACACGTGAAGGTATGTAAAAAAAAAAAAAAAGGACATTTTAAATAGGATTACCCCCTTCTGGATAGCTAACATGTCATGATGAAGGTATGGTGTAGGATAGGTCATAGCAGAGATGTCAGACAAACTGCGGCCCACTGAAGAAGGAACTGGCCACCCACTCCAGTATCTTTGCCAAGAAAACCGTATGGATAAGCACAACCTGAGATATGGTGTGCAGTGATCCATAGGGTCAGAGTTGGACACAACTGAACAAAAACAATTATGACTGCAGTGGTTCCTTACAGACACTCAAGGTACAAGTATGTTACATATGACACGTTTATCTCTGCATGAAGCAGTTTCAAGGAAATGGTGATAAAAGCACAAGACTTTTGCATTTCAGACTCACAACCTTCTTTGCTCCCTGTAAAATCTTAAGACAGAGAAGAAAATCCTAGCCCCGGTCACTTTAAATGCCACGGATGTATTGTATTTATATTAACTTTTGAAGAACTTGACTTTATAATGTTCAACACGTGCTACACAATGTAACATTAATACATAGAATCCAGAATGTGTAACAATTACATTCGGCTTTGCTTTAACTATGACTTTTTTTCTGGAAGTGGAATAAGATTTGTAGGAGAAGCAGAAAATGGGAGATTACACTTCCAATATCCTTATATTATGAAGGCGTCACGAACATCTTAGGTGGAAGAGGCAGAAGATATTTAGTTCCATTCTCATTTCTTCTTACGTCACTTCCTGGAAACTCCAAGTCATGTGGTCAGTCTTTAGGGCTGGGGAAGTCTATAAGTAACCTGGGTCTGAGTATTTCTTCTGGACCTCCACATTTTCTATACACCTCACTTAAACCCTTTCATATCCTTAAATAAACTTTTAGTCAAATGGTAACCTTTCTTTATGTCCTTCCCTCCATAATCTTCCATCTTGTGATCTTTTCAGTGCTATTACAGAAATATATTTGTCATAGCAAATATCTGCACAAGGACCCCTGGCATTTATGGCATCTTTATGGATATTAAAAACAAAGATGGTCTTAACCGTTATGTTCACCGTATCTGTTTTTCAATAAGCAGGGGAGACACGTGGGAGGATCTGTATTCAGTTATATTTAAAGGCTGCCATAACGCAGTGATGCTTACAATATCATTAAACAATACAATAACCCTTCCCAAAATGGATAATAAAATGTGGAATCCAACCATAAGGAAAATATACATTTAAGAGTTAATTCATTAAAAGCCTACCTACTAATTGAAATAAATAAAATAAAAAAAAGTCACCAAAACTTAAATCTACGTTATATTAAAAAATACATCTAGGGATAAACTATATAAACGTTACAGGCCGTGCCTAGTTTGCCAATTATGGCTCCAATATCAATAGATGGGCAACCATTGGGAATTTATTTCAGAGCTCTGTAATCCGATTGGGTGAGAAGCTTCATCAAGTGCCCATCCAGCTTCGGCCTCAGATCTACACTGTGGCAGCTCCATTTTCCTTTGCCGTTCGGCAATAGCCATAACAGCCAACAGTTACATTTCTATAAGTGTTCTCCTTCATATAAGTGGTGGGACTGCAGCTTTAAGGTGTCTGTATGATTTCATGAGAGTGGTTTGGGCTCCACTGCCCACATATTGGCTAATAAAGAAACCTTATGCCTGGGTATCCGTCCTTGTGCCACAAATAACGGTAATATAATCAGGCAGTGAGACAGAGACCCCATCACCTTTTAGCAGGGTGTTTTATTTTTAATATTTTACAATATACATTTAAAAAAATAGAATTCTGTACAAGGTGTAGAGAAATAAAACCGGGCGAGAATGGGTAGGACGGGCAGCTTTTGGAGGTCTCAGTCTGTAATGATCAGCTCGTCCACACCCCAGTCCTCATAGCTCCCGTCAGGTAGGTAGCGCCGGATTATAATGGGAATCTTCCTGGCTCTGTAGGGACACAAACCACTTACGATCAGGCAGGGACATCGTCACAAGACCCTAAACCCAGTGAGGGATTATCAGAACGATCAGGATGTTGTATAGATCCAAATTATATGGTATTTAAACTTGCACACAATACAACTAGTCAGTTAAATAATGCGTAAAGATCCTTAATATGCAATATTTACATATAATATGAACTTATTTGGGATCATTGCATCAATTATATACTACGGTAGATAGTTTTTTTAGCTCTTTAAGTTACAATTAAAAACAGCAAAATTTAAAAAGGGACACTAAAAATCACAACTAATTATTATCCATTTAAAAGAGCAGCTTTAAATATATCTAAATGTTTTATATAGAAAATGAATGAACCAAGTGTTAAAATGGTATTTTAATCAAATGTAGAAAAGAAAAGAAGTCAGGACCCTCCAAATCATTCGTAGCTGTGTCATCTTCAGCCACTAGAGGGAGCAGCTGATTTCTCAATTGATCTCTCTTACTGATCTTATACTCTATAGGGTGTTAGTGCGAGTAAGGAGGAGGTCCTGACTGTTGCAAAAGCAGTTTGTACAATAAAAAAAGAAAAAAAAAGAAGAAGAAATAAACAAGAAATAGTCAATAAACTGAAAGGTAAAAACGACATTCAGGTTGTTAATTATTTAGTTACTAGACTTTTTTTTTAATCTTCTCTATGTTGGAGGTAAAATTCCAGCGACTTTATTTCACTGAATGCTGAAAAAGGAAAACAATATGGAAGTCATATGGTAGTCTGTGACTTGCTTTATTAAGACTTTATGGATAATGCCTGTATTTGATGTCAGACATTTATGACAATAAAAAATATTGAAAAAAAACCAAACAAAAAAACACCCTTGCAGACACAGCAAAAACCTTGTAATGTTTAAAAAGCAGCTCCTTTGTTCCTGTATTTACAAGTTTACATAAATCAGACAGATCCTCATAACAAAGGGACACAGCACTACCAAATACATAAATATAATATATTAAGAGTAAATCTACTTTGTAAACTACTTTTTTTTAGATCCAGGCAAAAATAAAACTACGGGTTTAATTATTCCTAAAAAAAAACGTTTGTAGTACAGAGCTGCTAAACTGGAACATCTGTGTGTCCCATTTACAGAACCATTAAAGAGTTAAACAAGTCTTACTTGAGTTCCTTGGTGGCTATGAGGAGAGGGTCAGTTTCTCCTTCCAGCTCCACCATGACGGGTGCGCACATCCTGCAATCAGAGGGAAGGGATGGTGAGAAGTGTTGGGTGGGAGTCGGACACACTACAAGATGTCACTGAGACATAAGATGTAGAAATCCTGCATCCAGTGTCAGACAAAATGGCTCTAGGTACCATGACTCTACACGGGTCTCTTTCCTAGTAGAGTGGTTCTATGGAGTGTTGGTCTAAATATCCACTTTACAAATCTTGCAATGCACTCTAATAACCAGCCAAGAGAAAGCTCATATATGATCGCATTACGCATTCCACCCCAATAGTAACGGAGCCCATCAAGTCCAACCCGTTTCGATCATCTCTGATCCTCGTGAGTTACTAAATGTTCCAGACAAATCCCGCTGTCACAGACCATTAGTGGACCAGCTTCCACCATAACTCATCGTACCCTTGATCTCGGCTGAACAAGTAATGTGATCATGCAACAGTGATCAATAAAACATGGGAGGAGCCATTTACTATGAAACGTCTCACTGAAGATCCTTATTTATAAATATAAAAGTTGTTTATACTGAGGTATATTGCTGAAATATTCATATGTCTTTAGAGTCATGATGGCCGTCAAAGGAACAGGACACTTTCACCTCTCAGACCTTGGGACCCTGCAGCCCTAAGAAGTGATAGGACCTCTTCTATTGTACCCGACACCCTATGACCTCTAACTCTCAGTCACTCTGGTATTGGTCACTCACGCTATCTGCAGGGCTCTGGTCCCCAGCACACGGGCCCGCTCGTATTTGGTCATGTAGTTGGTAGTGATGCGTTTCTGATTTGCCTGCGGCCCGTCTCCAGCTGGGAGGATGGCCACATTCTCATGGTCCTCCTGAAATGGGAAAGACATAGGATGCCTAATTAACCGCAAATTATCATTAAGGTGCAGTGTAAAGTAAGACACTAAAGTAGTACACTCCCTGAATTTGCCACATGCAACTTTTGAAGGCTATGATTTTTTAAACTGTACATTGCAGTGTTCTCCTCAAATCTATACCAGCCGGGTGGCATGAAGGCGATAGTTGGGCCGGCATATATATATAGTTCTGCAATGTGTCTGGTTTGCTTCTCAAGCTGTGCTGAGCTTCTAATTAGGTAGATGGAGAAGGCCGGGGAGATCACTGCATTGCAGACATACAAATACAATCAATGCAATACAAAATATTAATAATAGCACAAACAAAGCCCACTGTAGGAAGTTATTGGGCAGAGCTGGAATTGATATGGGGCAACATGTTTTCGGAAGATAAAACAATATTAACCTTTAATTGTTAACCATTTTATACAACTTTGTGCAAATACATGAACGGTAGATATAATAAGCAGGCAGTGACCAGAAACAGCTTTGCACACCCAGAGGAAATGTATCTAGGTATGGAGTTTGACCTTTCAAAGGAAGTATTTGGTGGTGGTTTGCATCACATGGTTGGGTGGGGTCTGAGAGTACAACTGAATGAAATCACAAGGATATATAAAGATACTACATATCCCAGGCTTCTTTGAAACACGGGAACACTAGAGTATGAGACAAATATATCTGCTGTATCCTGATTGGCCAAAACGAAAAGAGATTTATTGGTATTTTTTTCCAGGAAACTTATAAATGCCTTTAACTGAAAGCATATATATGTTTAACTAACTAAACCCTTCATGTTATCCAAAGTCCAACTTCCACGGCAGCCCCAGCTCTGCAGTCTTAAAAGTTTTAAGCAATTTTAGTATTTGTTTTGAATAGCGGGAATTGGTATCGGGCATCATATAGACAGTAATTGAAGTGCCATTTACCTCACTATAAGTGTCTTCATGGTGTATCAGAGCACAAGATTATATGGTAAAATGATGTATATATTTGTTTTTTTTAGTTACAAACACACTCCTGGCTGCAAGCGGTGAAGGTTTATAGTTTTTCACTGAACTTCAGGAATGTAGCAGGACAGGTTAACCCCTAACTGTACTCTTTAGTGGATTCCAGCCGTCCTTCCTATGCACAGATGAGTTTGTGAAGGGTTAACTCTCTGCTTATGCTCTCTGCGCAGAGCTGTGAGTCAGTCTGGGACACTGCCAGGACTCATGTAAACAGACTTCATTTATGATTTTTTGTGAAAACTGACATGTTTTTAAAAAAATATTTCAACATGTTTTTAGGAGAACTTTACAGCGGTGTGCTCCAAGTTGTGATGAATTTACTGGACCTTTAAATTCACTAGCGAGTTTTCTATGATCTTCTAAAAAAATTTTTTTTCTTTGATCAAAATTGTAAAGAAAAAAGTCGCTGTGCAAAGTGATAACTGCAATTTGTGATCAATACCCTCAGATATCAGTGCCCCCGCCCACCCCACACTCGGATACCAGCAGCCCCTTCCCCCAGCTCATCCCACACTCAGATATCAGCACCCCCTCCCCCCGGCTCACCCCACACTCAGATACCAGCACCCCCTCCCCCCGGCTCATCCCACACTCAGATACCAGCAGCCCCTCCCCCCGGCTCATCCCACACTCAGATACCAGCAGCCCCTCCCCCCGGCTCATCCCACACTCAGATACCAGCAGCCCCTCCCCCCGGCTCATCCCACACTCAGATACCAGCAGCCCCTCCCCCCGGCTCATCCCACACTCAGATACCAGCAGCCCCTCCCCCCGGCTCACCCCACACTCAGATACCAGCAGCCCCTCCCCCCAGCTCATCCCACACTCAGATACCAGCAGCCCCTCCCCCCGGCTCACCCCACACTCAGATACCAGCAGCCCCTCCCCCCAGCTCATCCCACACTCAGATACCAGCAGCCCCTCCCCCCAGCTCATACCACACTCAGATATCAGCACCCCCTCCCCCCGGCTCACCCCACACTCAGATATCAGCACCCCCTCCCCCCGGCTCACCCCACACTCAGATACCAGCACCCCCTCCCCCCGGCTCATCCCACACTCAGATACCAGCAGCCCCTCCCCCCGGCTCATCCCACACTCAGATACCAGCAGCCCCTCCCCCCAGCTCATCCCACACTCAGATATCAGCACCCCCTCCCCCCGGCTCACCCCACACTCAGATATCAGCACCCCCTCCCCCCGGCTCACCCCACACTCAGATACCAGCACCCCCTCCCCCCGGCTCATCCCACACTCAGATACCAGCAGCCCCTCCCCCCGGCTCATCCCACACTCAGATATCAGCACCCCCTCCCCCCGGCTCATCCCACACTCAGATACCAGCACCCCCTCCCCCCGGCTCATCCCACACTCAGATACCAGCAGCCCCTCCCCCCGGCTCATCCCACACTCAGATATCAGCACCCCCTCCCCCCGGCTCACCCCACACTCAGATACCAGCACCCCCTCCCCCCGGCTCATCCCACACTCAGATCACAGCAGCCCCTCCCCCCGGCTCATCCCACACTCAGATATCAGCACCCCCTCCCCCCGGCTCACCCCACACTCAGATACCAGCAGCCCCTCCCCCCGGCTCATCCCACACTCAGATACCAGCAGCCCCTCCCCCCGGCTCATCCCACACTCAGATACCAGCAGCCCCTCCCCCCGGCTCATCCCACACTCAGATATCAGCACCCCCTCCCCCCGGCTCACCCCACACTCAGATACCAGCACCCCCTCGCCCCGGCTCACCCCACACTCAGATACCTGCCAGTAACACTGATCATTAGGACACAGCTCTGAGCTAAATACACAGAATGCATAATATGTCTTAGTACTCGGATATCACAGAAAAAAGACAAACAGTGCAGAGCCCGACCTCCTCAGCGTTGTCCAAGTCATCAAGTCCTTCATCCTCTTCCGCATCATCAAAATCATCTCCATCAAAACTGCAGAGAAAGAAAAATACAGTATTATTATTATTATATCAAATTACAAATCCCCACCCTGTCTGTGTCTGCAGTGGCCAAAATAAAGTCCCCCAGTATTATCTGGCAGAAAGACCCCTCCTCCTCTCTTATCCAGTACTCTGAGTCGCAAATTTGCATTCAGGAGCCGCAACATTAATTCTAAATATTTAAAAATGTATTTACTGTGGAGAAAAACTGCTAGTACAATGTATGGCAGGTATTTAATGTTTACATTAAATATAATAACAAGCGACTTGCACGTCAAAAAATGATGGTCAATAAAATGTGAAGCCATAGGAATGCTGTTTGAGACATAATTGAAACAGTTTTGTACTGTGAGGACATTGCAAGCCTCAGGACCTTTCGGCGCTCATCGCATGCCTCTCATGTAGTGTACTTTTGGTCTTCAGAGAGATATATATTTCTATGTATATGTATTCAATTAA
>CM050169.1:5497335-5709835 GCA_027410445.1 Discoglossus pictus
CAAGCTCACAAACTTCCAGCAGCGCCAGATCAAGGAGAGATTACAGCGTATGTCTCAGCTCTGTCCTGGGATTGGGGGGATTTCTTACCTGTATGGGCCTATTCAGTTATATATTATAAGACACTTAAAGGACCATTGTGGTCAGTTTTTCTATATGTTTCTTTTAATTTTTTTCACTTTTATATGCAATTATTCTTTATTGCAGGTTTCCATTTTTTTCATTATAAAAACCTGTGTATTTGACCACAATGATCCTTTACTATGTGATCCAGTTTAATTTCAGTATCTATAAAACAGACCTCAACACGCTGAAAGTACAAGGTTTTCCATAGATTACCTAAAAAATATCCTGCAAATAAATATCCTGACCTGTAATCTGGCTCTTTGCCTACGTTAGACATTATTAATATTATTAAACTTTATTTGTAACTAGGAAATTGCCCGTCAAAAATTATGGGAATAAAATTGTAAGGCTGGCAATGCTGTTTGCTACACAATGTGAGGCTTTTGCTGCTCTGAGCACCGTTTGCGTGGAGCGCTGACTGCCGTTGGTTTTATTTTCAAAGTCCCGCGTACCTGGCGTTGCTCATCTAAGTGTCACTGTCTTCGGCGTTGTGTATTTTCTAAGTTCTGTGCGCCTGCCTTGCTGAGCCTCGTTTTCATCCTGTTTCAGAATTTTTACGTTTTTTTTCCAGCTTTGGCGATTTTCAATCGTTAAAAAAGACAAAATATGCTTCAAATTAACTCACAACCTCACTCACAGGCTCCCTGGCTCTCCCCCTGTGCTGTGTGAGTGTGTACGCTAATTTGAGGCATATTTATTTGTTTTTTCAGACTTTTCGGGTTTGGTGGTTCGGCCATTAAAGTATTATTTTTGTGAGCCCCGCAGTCCATTTACGTGCTTCGGGGCCTAAGTCATATGGGGCGTAATTTTGTGCCCGTCGCAAAGTCCTGGGGCCTCGCAATGAGGCCTCATTGCAGCTAAGTCCTGCCTGTCTCGGAATGAGCGCCAGCTAAGTCCTGCGTGTCCACCCCTAAGTCCTGCGTTCCTCAACTGCTCGCGGTCGACGTCTCGCCTCGCTTCGCCAGGCTCTCAGTTGCAGCCCTATGGAACGCAAACAGCTCGCCTCACTTTCGAGTGTCGCAAAGCGTGACAACAACTCTGTTAGACAACTATATATGTGATGCGCTGACATATTCCGTAGCGCCATGTGTACACACCAGTGTTTTATTGGCTTGCTATGATTAGGCAGTTTATAGACTTTATTACTACATGCTGGTCATGCTGTGTACACTATTTCTCTTATCAGGTGGGGATAGTTTGCCAACCCAGTGTCACCCCAGTTCCAGTAGCAAGCACCAGCCTCCTCCTCCAGCGCCCACATCCCAGCGTCCGAGGGGCTCACTTCCTTTAGGCAGGCCAGGTCTACGTCTTGCTGAGAGGTGCATGGCAGGAGACGCTTACAGCCGGGAGAAGTTCCGGCCTCAACCCACAAGTAAGTGATAAATTGTTCTGTACATGGAAGGAGGTTAGGTGAGACCTTCCATCAATCTACTACTAGACGGGATTTTACATGCACACGGCCTAACTTACTGCACATGGTAATGGTAACTTATGGTAATTTGCTGACAGCAACAGAAGAGGAAAGTGTCTTGATGATTATTATTATGTCAGATGATTTACAGTGGAATAAAGCTGCAGGTGATGCTTAGTTAGTATTAACAAAAGAGAGGTACTAATACTTCTGTATAGATCCCTAGTTAGATCTTACCTAGAATATTGTGTCAGGTCTGGAGACTATCTCCAAAAGGATATCAACAAACTATAAACAATTCAGAAAGCTGTGGGCTGATATGGTAGAAACCTTTAATTCTATCAAAGTACTTAATGAAGTTGAGGATGGAGGTTATCATTTAAAGGTGGGGGTTTAGGGGTAGTATGTAAAACAGTCTTAATAATTGATTGTAGACAAGGGGTACAGCCTTCCAGTTGAATTAGTAGTCAAATACAGTTAAGGAATGTGAACATGTCTGGGAGAAGCATCAATCCATGCTGAGGCCATCCGATAGGGACACGGGATCCATCAATACTTCTCTGTATCACTAACCAGAGCACTGAGAGCCATGAGGACATTTATAAGAGCTTTATATGATGCAGCTCATTTTCAAACTATTTTAACCAACAGCCCTGTGGAGCTTCCATCACTTGGTAGGTTTTGCAAGGACAAAAGACCACAAGTACCCTGCAAAGAGCAATAACACGCCCTCTGCTGCAACAAAAAAACTATACGCTTTTTACTTTGGATTTTTTAAAATCTTTTAATCGGAAATGGAAACTGTGAAATGTCTAATTGCAGTGAATACGCTATAAGTAGTTATAGTAGAGGACGCTTGTCATTTATATTCACTTCAGGACCTGAGAGAATGTCCTAATAAGCTTAATAACTCAATGCAAACCGACAGAGTGCTATAAAGGCGATCGCTGCTGGATTTAAAAACAATGATAAGAGCTTCAAATGGGTAAAATTATTTTACACATTTTCTACTTGATTTTTTATTTTGCTCTACAGAATACAAAGCAGTTTTAATTACATTAGGGCCCTGTAATTAAGCCATGCTTGTTTGATAGAATGGGCAGACTAGATGGGCCTGTTGTTTTTTTTATCTGCTGTTAAATCTACATTTCTGTTCCTATCAAACAGAAGTAGCCGCAGCGAGTCTTGTATAAAATCTTTTTTTATGTTCTTTTATAAAATTAGCTATACATGTGGCACTCGGGTTATGGCAGGATTGTGTCGTGAAGGAAAAGTAAAATACAGTACAGTAGACGCTCAGTTAACCAGAATTCAATGTGTTTAAACTTGGCATGCTGCAAGAAACATGTGCTGCGAGTAACATGTGCTGTGAGAAACATGTGCTGCGAGAAACATGTGCTGCGAGAAACATGTGCTGTGAGAAACATGTGGTGCGAGAAACACGTGCTGCGAGAAACATGTGCTGCGAGAAACATGTGCTGCGAGAAACACGTGCTGCGAGAAACATGTGCTGCGAGAAACATGTGCTGCTAGAAACACGTGGTGCGAGAAACACGTGCTGCGAGAAACACGTGCTGCGAGAAACATGTGCTGCGAGAAACATGTGCTGCTAGAAACACGTAGTGCGAGAAACACGTGGTGCGAGAAACATGTGCTGCGAGTAACATGTGCTGTGAGAAACATGTGCTGTGAGAAACATGTGCTGCGAGAAACACGTGCTGCGAGAAACATGTGCTGCGAGTAACATGTGCTGCGAGAAACACGTGCTGCGAGAAACATGTGCTGCTAGAAACATGTGCTGCGAGAAACGTGCTGCGAGAAACACGTGCTGCGAGAAACACGTGCTGCGAGAAACACGTGGTGCGAGAAACACGTGGTGCGAGAAACACGTGGTGCGAGAAACACGTGCTGCGAGAAACACGTGGTGCGAGAAACACGTGCTGCGAGAAACACGTGGTGCGAGAAACATGTGCTGCTAGAAACACGTGGTGCGAGAAACACGTGGTGCGAGAAACACGTGGTGCGAGAAACACGTGCTGCGAGAAACACGTGGTGCGAGAAACACGTGGTGCGAGAAACATGTGCTGCTAGAAACACGTGGTGCGAGAAACACGTGGTGCGAGAAACACGTGGTGCGAGAAACACGTGCTGCGAGAAACACGTGGTGCGAGAAACACGTGGTGCGAGAAACACGTGGTGCGAGAAACACGTGCTGCGAGAAACATGTGCTGCGAGAAACATGTGCTGCGAGAAACATGTGGTGCGAGAAACACGTGGTGCGAGAAACACGTGGTGCGAGAAACACGTGGTGCGAGAAACACGTGCTGCGAGAAACATGTGCTGCGAGAAACATGTGCTGCTAGAAACATGTGCTGCGAGAAACACGTGGTGCGAGAAACTCGTGCTGCTAGAAACACGTGGTGCGAGAAACACGTGGTGCGAGAAACACGTGGTGCGAGAAACATGTGCTGCGAGAAACATGTGCTGCTAGAAACATGTGCTGCGAGAAACACGTGCTGCGAGAAACATGTGCTGCGAAAAACACGTGCTGCGAGAAACACGTGGTGCGAGAAACACGTGGTGCGAGAAACACGTGGTGCGAGAAACACGTGCTGCGAGAAACACGTGGCGCGAGAAACACGTGGTGCGAGAAACATGTGCTGCTAAAAACACGTGCTGCGAGAAACACGTGCTGCGAGAAACACGTGCTGCGAGAAACATGTGCTGCAAGAAACACGTGGTGCGAGAAACATGTGCTGCTAAAAACACGTGCTGCGAGAAACACGTGCTGCGAGAAACATGTGCTGCAAGAAACACGTGGTGCGAGAAACATGTCCTGCGCAAAACCAGAAGCTTAGTCTCCACCTCCTCTCATCCAACTCCAAAAATGCTGCACCAGATCCCAAGTATTGTATCAATTCAATACAGAGTTTATAGTATAGTATTAGTTAGGCCTCTTTTAATAGTAACTCTCAAGCAAAACTACAATTATCTGGTATCTGCCAATCACCATGGTGCCGGTCCAATGTAATACTATTATATTTACAGTTCTGAAATGAATGTTATCAGTGTAAAAAGCAGCATTTTTATGAATATAAATGAATGAAATGTTATACAGCATAAAATGATCACACTACATTTAAGAAAATGTACATTTATTTTGGTTTCTTATCCATATTGAAAGTTTTTGTTTGCGCCACGGTAAGACCCCTGTGATTATCTTTTTTTGACAATGGTATTAAAATGCGATCAGTAGAATAATTACCCTCCAATATGGCCTAAAACTGCAGGAAACGCTGCACTTGGCGCCTTGCAGTTACTTTGAGAGTCAAATGACATGAACAATCCCGTTACCTAAAAATGTCTCATCACAACCCTCTTGTTTCTGGCTTATCTGCACTTCTCTTAGAAATGGTGGTTCTTATTTTAATCAACATTTTTTATTAAAACTCATAAATTGAGTATAGTGACCCAACAATAGTACAGCAGCAAGCGAACTGAGTGTTTCCCTTCTCTTATCACCAGCCACCTCATCTCTGATTGGCTGAGATGGTAAATGGGGTTAAGCTCTCATCTCTGATTGGCTGAGATGGTAGATGGGGGTAAGCTCTCATCTCTGATTGGCTGAGATGGTAGATGGGGGTAAGCTCTCATCTCTGATTGGCTGAGATGGTAGAAGGGGGTAAGCTCTCATCTCTGATTGGCTGAGATGGTAGAAGGGGGTAAGCTCTCATCTCTGATTGGCTGAGATGGTAGATGGGGGTCAGCTCTCATCTCTGATTGGCTGAGATGGTAGAAGGGGGTAAGCTCTCATCTCTGATTGGCTGAGATGGTAGATGGGGGTAAGCTCTCATCTCTGATTGGCTGAGATGGTAGATGGGAGTAAGCTCTCATCTCTGATTGGCTGTGCTTTTTCTTTACATTGTATCCATTGTATTTATAGTTTTTTAAATTTGTTCAGATACTTCTGGTTTCAAAACTGTTATTGTTTAATCATTGTAAAACGAGCAATTACAAACCTGTATATAAATGAGAATCTTTCACTACAGGAGACCTGAACAAGGAAAAATACAGACTGCAGAATCTCATGGCCACAGGGAAGGAGCCTCCTGACCCATCCAGAGCACCTCCACAGGAGGAGGAACCGGAGGAGATGGAAGAGAGGGACAGATTTGATGAGTGTAGGCGCCCATCCAACTTGTGCTAAAGACATGTCTCAGAGGTGCGTTCTTTAGACCAATATCTTTGTCTTCTCTTCCCAGTGATGACTGAAATCCAAGAAAGATGGGAATTCCTTGAAGAGATGGAAGCTTTGGGCAGAGGAAAAGAACATCGCAATATAATCAGGACAGAGGTGTCTCAGGTAACCTTCACCATATAGAGCATGTCCTCATGTAACGTTTTCACAGCCTGATGGGCCAGTAACACACTGTGAGGATAAAGGATCATGGAAAACCCATATATTATATTATGAATGTAAAAGTGATTTTTTTTCTAAATATAATATTAGCAGGTCCCACTAAAGCTCCACTGTAGATTAGGCTATCTAAGCCATATGCATAAGAGCACATTAGGAGAAAGTCCTAATTTTAGTACACGTAACCACAATGAAAGAAACTCTGTGGGAAAAAACATGGAATCCCTCAGACACAAGCAGTATATGCCAAAATAAAGATTTTACCCAAAATAGTTTTATGATCACAGTTTGTTATATACGTCACAAACATATGAAATGTTCCCAAACTTACAGTGATTCTAATTCCACTACAACACATTGGATTGTTTCACTGAAAATAATGCTGTTTGTAGTGTCTAGAACGGTAGTCGCCGACTTTCTGTATCAGGTACTAAGTCCCATATTGATGATGTCAAGGAGGCAGGTGATACGCTTCTTTAAACAGATGTGTTTTTAGTGAGGTTTTGAAGGATTTGAAGCAGGAGGATAGTCTGGTGGAGCAATGCAAGGAGTTCCAGAGAATAGGGGCAGCGCAAGAAAAGTCCTGAAGGTGGAAGTGAGAGGAGGTGATGAGAGAGGAGGAAAGAAGAAGGTCATTAGCAGAGGGAAGAGGGCGGTTGGGGTAATATTTGGATATGAGAGCAGAGATATAAGGGTGCAGTGTTGTTGAGGGCTTTGTAAGTTATGGCCAAGATTTTACATTTTATTCTGGAGGGAAGCCAGTGGAGTGATTGACTGACAGAAAGGAGCTGCAGCGTTTAGTATATAAGATGAGTCTAGCGGAGGCATTCAATATGGATTGAAGGGGGGATAGACGGGTGGTGGGTAGGCCAGCCAGGAGTGAGTTGCAGTAGTCGAGATGAGATATGATGAGGGAATGTATTAGAATCTTAGTTGTGTCTTGTGTAAGGTAGTGACATATTTTGGAAATGTTTCTTTAAATTGAAAAGACAAGATTTTGTTAGTGACTGTATGTGAGGAATAAAAGAGAGGACGGGTCCAGTAGAACCCCAAGACAATGGGCTTGGGAGGAGGGAGTGATGATGGTGTTGTTGACAGTGAAAGAGATGTGAGGAATTTACGCTGTAGTAGATGGTGGGAAGATTAAAAGTTCGGTCTTAGACATGTTGAGTTTGAGATGGTGGGTGGACATGCAGGAGGATATGCTTGAGGGGCAGTTGGAAACGTGCTAGAAGAGAGGTGGAATAAATCAGGTGCTGAGAGGTAGATCTGAGTGTCCTCTGCATAGAGATAATACTGAAGTCCAAAATATTTTATTAGGGTGCCAAGTGGAGAATAGGAGGGGGCCTAGGACTGAACCTTGGGGTACGTCAATAGACAGAGGGCGAGGAGAAGAGGAGGTGCCAGAGAAGGAGACACTAAATGTGTGATCTTGTAGGCATGATGTGAACCATGAGAGAGCAGTATCTCTGATTTCAAGGGAGTAGAGTATTTGGATTAGTAGAGGGTGATCAACTGTATCAAAGGCAGCAGAAAGATCCAGGAGCAGTAGAATAGAAAAGTGACCCATTGACTTGGAGGAGAGCAGGTCATTAGTGACTTCTGTGAGCGATGTCTCAGTGGAGTGTTGGGGGCATAAGCCGGATTGGAAGGTGTCAAGACGGGAGCTAAATTAGGTTAAGCGATTGTAGAGTGGAGAATGGTTCAATCACTTCATCACCATCACAGCAGACTTAGGCCGCTATTCAATTGAGCAATTGTTGGTTCATGGAGCCCGTAATGTAGCCCATAAACTAATTTGCTATTCAATTGGCGTCTTTTAGCGAGCCGCAAACTATCTACTGGTTATAGGGTGAAGAAAACCCTGCGGTTGTCAAAATCGTAACTTACACCCCATCTAAGCCTTTGATCTTTCAAGTTAGCAAATGTTACAATATCTAAAATCACAAATTGCTATTCAATTGCTACAATTCCTCAAGCCCGCAAATGTTTTCACACCCGTAAATGGCAAATGTAGAAGAAAATCTTACGGGTACCGGACAGGACTCGCACGGCTGCGAAAAACCTGTCTGGAGCACTGTAAATGCAAATAAAAAATCAATACTGCACTGTAAATAACGGGGAAAGCGATTAAAGAAATTAGAATTAGTTGCACAACAGTCTCAAGCCCGCAAATCTGCATTAAAAAAGTATTTTTTTGAAGGTTTTATTTCTGTGTTCTATCAATCTCGGGAATCAAGTTAATACATATCAGGCCACCCACATGGACTAGAGCAGTATCGTCATTCCTTTTTATTATTTTGTACATTGCCGTATTGTGAGTCTGATCGCTAATTGATTGACATGATTGACGTCATGATGACGGTCTCATTATCGATTGGCTGTTTCTAAATCGGTAGTTACGGGCTTGCTTGATTGATCAGGATCAAGCTCTGAAAGGCTACTGGGGTGGATCGTTTACAGTTTAGGCTTTCGGCCCGTAACTTGCGTCAGACTTGGGAATGTTCCATCTTGTATGCGTCTTCATTTCCTGTCTGGTCATATAAAGTGGTTTCTTACTAAGGGAAGGCCTACTAAGCAAAGACTAATGTGATCAATGGCCTCAGCATGAGGTCTAATCCATGAAGTGTTTAAAGAACCAATGCAGTTCATTAAGAAAGACACCAAACATAACTAAGCACGTGAAAGGATGAAGAGATAATAATTAAGCTTGCGTCATCTTGCATTTTTTTCCCATTTTGCTATTTCCCTAATTTTACATGTTAAAAACTTTTTTGAGAATTAGTGCGATTTCCAAAAAGTTGCTATTTGCACCTTAGTTATTGCACATATAGTATTACTGAGATCCTGCGGTTTGTAGAAGCTTAGGTGCTCTTGCCCTAACAACACAGGTGTAAGAATAAAATGACGCGGCAGTATATCAGATATCTTATTTACATATATTTACATAATTACATTTTGTACATGACCTCCAGGTACTGATTTATTAATCTAAAATCTGAATTTTTGAAGACCCTGTTTATGAGAACCGGGTGATGGGGGTGTAATTTTGTAGTTATCAGTGGAGGGAGAAGTCCAGAGACTTTATCTGATAATGGGATAAGATTGGAATTGACACCACACTACTTCGTCCTCAACGGCCTAGAAGCAGACACCTTGTGTCAGTCAATGCAACCAGATGTAATCGGCTGTCACACACACAACTGCCACCAGTGCCATGGTTCCCTTTAGGGTCCTGCGGAGGAATTTAAAGTATTTTTTTTCTAATGCAAAACTAGTTGTACGACTGCTTTCCTACTTAGTTATACTTTTAGTCATCACACATATATTTGTTTTTATCATTGCGCAGTGGGTGGAGCGAGAGGCTCCTTGTGCATTATGAGTGTAATCATTGCTAGTTACCTGGGGGAGTTTGCACAAGTTCAGACTGATCCTAGCAGCTGCATCTGAGCTGAGAGCAATGTCCACTATAATGTCCACTGTAATGCAAATGCCATTTCATTCAACAAATCTGACCAAGTGCAGATCCCTAGGGAGTATTTATATATTATTACTTATATATGAAGTGCCAGCATTTTCCGGAGCACTATTCACGTGGGTACCATTAGTACAAATGGGTCAGCAGACAGCTTGGTGCGCCAGAAATGAGGTCTCTGCGCCAAAGACCGTACAATCCAGAGCAGTTAGCAATGATTACACTCTAGCACCAGGAAAAATCAAGGGCTTGGTGGGAGAACTGATTAGTCCGACTAAAAGATAAAAATATAAAGGTAGGTTTTATGGAAAGTCATTTGTAACCGCATCCAGCTGATGACGTCCTCGTACTGCTGATGGTTTCTATTATATGTGGAGGTCGGGCCGACTCCTTTTGTAATTAAATGTAATTCAGCTAAAAACAGTGAACCATGCGGGAGTTTTGTAGGAGTTTAAAAGGTTTCTATAATTTAATACATCCCTAAATATAGTATTAGGGACATCTCAGGAAAAGATAGACCATGATGCATCTGTTTATTGCTCTTCCTTTAAAGGACGCTAATTATTTTAATTATGCATAAATCAATAATAACAATTAATTTCAATGGTTTATAAAAACAACAATCAGCCTCTAGTTAGAAGATCATCAAGGCAGAAGGGTCCAGAGGGGAGACGGGGTGTCTAAGAACAACCCCCCCAATAACAACTTGGGGCCAAAACACGTGACTATAACACAGGAAGCGTCCGGACAATGAGGAGCGTTGTATTCATATTATTATACTTTATAGTATATTAGATGTAACATGAGTATTTTGCGGCCTTTATATGCAACTAGCGATTTGCCCATCAAAAAATGACGGCAATGAAATTGTAAGTGAGCTAATCTGTTTGGTGTATAATAATCAAATAAATAATACATTAATAAATGAATATACTTTACCTATTTTCAAGTAATATATGCAGGAAGCATTGTGCTGAAGAGCTGACAATCTGTTTTCATGTTGCTGCAGCATCAGTGCTGTGGAGCTGCTGTGTAAGCGTCATGAATGTGCGCAGTGTGTAGTGTAATAGTGTGCGTGCGCGAGGCAAATCCGTAAGCGTAGCTGTGTACTTCCGCATTGTGTAAGTTATTGTTCTAAAATGGCGGCTAATGTGTGGTACGCGGCTGTGGCTGATTTAGTGTCCTTCGTTTCGGATGTCGTGCGAGTTTTTCGGAATATCCGTAGCTGTTTGGTGGTGTTTTGCGTGTTTAGGGACCTTTAGCCTCGTTTTGTTCGGCGGCCATTTTTTCTCTTGCTTAGGTGATTTTCGTGTGTCTAAACTCTGTAATTTTGACTTAAATGTAGGGGTAACTTCACTTGCAGAGGTCCTGGGTGCCCCCCTTGCTGTGGGTAAGCTTTTTATGTGTTTGTTGTGTGTATTTATTGTGTTTGTAATGTTTTTGGGGTTGCGCGGGTTGCGTCCTTGTTTTCGGATCTCTTACGTCTTTTTCGGGAAATCCGTAGGTGTTTGGTGGTGTTTTGCGTCTTTAGACTGCTGTAGCATTGTTTTCGTTTTTTTTTGCCGGACATTTTTTCTCTCACTTAGGGGCTTTTTCAGTGTCTAAACTCTTTTATTTGGAGTTAAATTGAGGTGTAACTTCAGTTTTCGAGGTCCTGGGTGCCCCCCTTGCTGTAGGTAAGATTTTTATGTATTTCTTGTGTGTATTTATTGTATTTTTAATGTTTTCATGTGCGCGGGTTGTGGACGATTTTTGTGAGGTCGTAATGGTTTGTAACGGGTCTCGTATTTTCCTTTCGTAACAACGTAAATTTTGCGAGGTCCGCAGTTGCTGGCAAGGATCGCCTTTGGCACTCCTTGCCAGCAACTGCAGCCCTCGCTTTGTGCTCCTTGCCAGCAACTGCGGCCCTCGCTTTGTGCTCCTTGCCAGAAACTGCGGCCCTCGCAACAGCTCGCATGCTCACAACTATATATGTGATGGAATCAGCAGCTGAAGATGATCTTTGAAAGTAAATTTTATAATTAATTGTTTTATTTAAATCACTGGATATTTTTTTTATTAATGACCATTTCCTAATGAAAGCTCATGGCTCCCGTTACTGTACATATATCCTGCGCACGTGTATCATGGCCGCCCCTGTTTCCTCCTACAGAAACTGCGAGAGATGGAAGTGATTGATAAGAAGAGATGTGCCGAGCTGAGGGACGCACTGCAGAGAACGGACCACAAGCCTCAGGGATCTTCCTAACCTGTCCTGAGATCTCCCACAACATCTCACTGCCCAGACGTGGAATAATCCATATTGTCTGCTTTACCATCATTAGGGGACATACGTGTCCTACACAGAATACATGGGATGATTATTGTATAACACGTATGTTCCTGCACTATTAATCACTAGGAAATGCTCGTTACCGCGATGGTCTCCGGGTGTGAGGATGTAGCAGATAATGTAATATAGAATAAACTTTAAAAAAAACATTATTATTTAAAAAAAAAAAAAGTGTTTTGTTTCATTTAGTATGTTTTCCAGTGAATAGCGTGACCGTGCGCTCTCCTCAGGTAGAGCCCGCCACTAGTGCACACGCACATCACAACGCACCACAATACACTGTATTATGAGGGTATCATTATATTGGGGTTCACCCCTCACATATATGACTGGACATTGGCGTGTGCACACAGACATGTTCTAGTGCTGCTGCTCACATAGACATGACATTATTGTACTGTAGTTCACCACATACATCAGATGGCATTACTGCGTGCACACACATGTGCACACGCTGTCCTATTCATCCTACACATGACAGAGGATAAAAAAGTTCTGCAAGCTCACATGCACACAGACATGACAGTATCATACTGCTGGGCACCAACACACACAGACATGACAGTATCATACTGCTGGGCACCAACACACACAGACATGACAGTATCATACTGCTGGGCACCAACACACAGACATGACAGTATCATACTGCTGGGCACCAACACACACAGACATGACAGTATCATACTGCTGGGCACCAACACACACAGACATGACAGTATCATACTGCTGGGCACCAACACACACAGACATGACAGTATCATACTGCTGGGCACCAACACACACAGACATGACAGTATCATACTGCTGGGCACCAACACACACAGACATGACAGTATCATACTGCTGGGCACCAACACACACAGACATGACAGTATGATACTGCTGGGCACCAACACACAGACATGACAGTATCATACTGCTGGGCACCAACACACAGACATGACAGTATCATACAGCTGGGCACCAACACACACACAGACATGACAGTATCATACTGCTGGGCACCAACACACAGACATGACAGTATCATACTGCTGGGCACCAACACACAGACGTGACAGTATCATACTGCTGGGCACCAACACACAGACGTGACAGTATCATACTGCTGGGCACCAACACACACAGACATGACAGTATCATACTGCTGGGCACCAACACACACAGACATGACAGTATCATACTGCTGGGCACCAGCACACACAGACATGACAGTATCATACTGCTGGGCACCAACACACAGACATGACATGACAGTATCATACTGCTGGGCACCAACACACAGACATGACAGTATCATACTGCTGGGCACCAACACACACAGACATGACAGTATCATACTGCTGGGCACCAACACACACAGACATGACAGTATCATACTGCTGGGCACCAACAACACACAGACATGACAGTATCATACTGCTGGGCACCAACAACACACAGACATGACAGTATCATACTGCTGGGCACCAACAACACACAGACATGACAGTATCATACTGCTGGGCACCAACACACACAGACATGACAGTATCATACTGCTGGGCACCAACACACAGACATGACAGTATCATACTGCTGGGCACCAACACACAGACATGACAGTATCATACTGCTGGGCACCAACACACAGACATGACAGTATCATACTGCTGGGCACCAACAACACACAGACATGACAGTATCATACTGCTGGGCACCAACACACAGACATGACAGTATCATACTGCTGGGCACCAACACACACAGACATGACAGTATCATACTGCTGGGCACCAACACACACAGACATGACAGTATCATACTGCTGGGCACCAACACACACAGACATGACAGTATCATACTACTGGGCACCAACACACAGACATGACAGTATGATACTGCTGGGGCACCAACACACACAGACATGACAGTATCATACTGCTGGGCACCAACACACACAGACATGACAGTATCATACTGCTGGGCACCAACACACACAGACATGACAGTATCATACTGCTGGGCACCAACACACAGACATGACAGTATCATACTGCTGGGCACCAACACACAGACATGACAGTATCATACTGCTGGGCACCAACACACAGACATGACAGTATCATACTGCTGGGCACCAACACACAGACATGACAGTATCATACTGCTGGGCACCAACACACACAGACATGACAGTATCATACTGCTGGGCACCAACACACAAGACATGACAGTATCATACTGCTGGGCACCAACACACACAGACATGACAGTATCATACTGCTGGGCACCAACACACAGACATGACAGTATCATACTGCTGGGCACCAACACACACAGACATGACAGTATCATACTGCTGGGCACCAACACACACAGACATGACAGTATCATACTGCTGGGCACCAACACACACAGACATGACAGTATCATACTGCTGGGCACCAACACACACAGACATGACAGTATCATACTGCTGGGCACCAACACACAGACATGACAGTATCATACTGCTGGGCACCAACACACACAGACATGACAGTATCATACAGCTGGGCACCAACACACACAGACATGACAGTATCATACTGCTGGGCACCAACACACAGACATGACAGTATCATACTGCTGGGCACCAACACACACAGACATGACAGTATCATACTGCTGGGCACCAACACACACAGACATGACAGTATCATACTGCTGGGCACCAACACACACAGACATGACAGTATCATACTGCTGGGCACCAACAACACACAGACATGACAGTATCATACTGCTGGGCACCAACACACACAGACATGACAGTATCATACTGCTGGGCACCAACAACACACAGACATGACAGTATCATACTGCTGGGCACCAACACACAGACATGACAGTATCATACTGCTGGGCACCAACACACAGACATGACAGTATCATACTGCTGGGGAACCAACACACACAGACATGACAGTATCATACTGCTGGGCACCAACACACAGACATGACAGTATCATACTGCTGGGCACCAACACACACAGACATGACAGTATCATACTGCTGGGCACCAACACACACAGACATGACAGTATCATACTGCTGGGCACCAACACACACAGACATGACAGTATCATACTGCTGGGCACCAACACACACAGACATGACAGTATCATACTGCTGGGCACCAACACACACAGACATGACAGTATCATACTGCTGGGCACCAACACACCAGACATGACAGTATCATACTGCTGGGCACCAACACACCAGACATGACAGTATCATACTGCTGGGCACCAACACACAGGACATGACAGTATCATACTGCTGGGCACCAACACACACAGACATGACAGTATCATACTGCTGGGCACCAACACACACAGACATGACAGTATCATACTGCTGGGCACCAACACACAGACATGACAGTATCATACTGCTGGGCACCAACACACAGACATGACAGTATCATACTGCTGGGCACCAACACACAGACATGACAGTATCATACTGCTGGGCACCAACACATAGACATGACAGTATCATACTGCTGGGCACCACACACACAGACATGACAGTATCATACTGCTGGGCACCAACACACACAGACATGACAGTATCATACTGCTGGGCACCAACACACCAGACATGACAGTATCATACTGCTGGGCACCAACACACAGACATGACAGTATCATACTGCTGGGCACCAACACACACAGACATGACAGTATCATACTGCTGGGCACCAACACACAGACATGACAGTATCATACTGCTGGGCACCAACACACACAGACATGACAGTATCATACTGCTGGGCACCAACACACACAGACATGACAGTATCATACTGCTGGGCACCAACACACAGACATGACAGTATCATACTGCTGGGCACCACACACACAGACATGACAGTATCATACTGCTGGGCACCAACACACACAGACATGACAGTATCATACTGCTGGGCACCAACACACAGACATGACAGTATCATACTGCTGGGCACCAACACACACAGACATGACAGTATCATACTGCTGGGCACCAACACACACAGACATGACAGTATCATACTGCTGGGCACCAACACACAGACATGACAGTATCATACTGCTGGGCACCAACACACACAGACATGACAGTATCATACAGCTGGGCACCAACACACAGACATGACAGTATCATACTGCTGGGCACCAACACACACAGACATGACAGTATCATACTGCTGGGCACCAACACACAGACATGACAGTATCATACTGCTGGCACCAACACACACAGACATGACAGTATCATACTGCTGGGCACCAAACACACAGACATGACAGTATCATACTGCTGGGCACCAACACACAGACATGACAGTATCATACTGCTGGGCACCAACACACACAGACATGACAGTATCATTACTGGTGGCACCAACACACAGACATGACAGTATCATACTGCTGGGCACCAACACACACAGACATGACAGTATCATACTGCTGGGCACCAACACACACAGACATGACAGTATCATACTGCTGGGCACCAACACACACAGACATGACAGTATCATACTGCTGGGCACCAACACACACAGACATGACAGTATCATACTGCTGGGCACCAACACACACAGACATGACAGTATCATACTGCTGGGCACCAACACACACAGACATGACAGTATCATACTGCTGGGCACCAACACACACAGACATGACAGTATCATACTGCTGGGCACCAACACACACAGACATGACAGTATCATACTGCTGGGCACCAACACACCCAGACATGACAGTATCATACTGCTGGGCACCAACACACACAGACATGACAGTATCATACTGCTGGGCACCAACACACAGACATGACAGTATCATACTGCTGGGCACCAACACACACAGACATGACAGTATCATACTGCTGGGCACCAACACACACAGACATGACAGTATCATACTGCTGGGCACCAACACACAGACATGACAGTATCATACTGCTGGGCACCAACACACACAGACATGACAGTATCATACTGCTGGGCACCAACACACAGACATGACAGTATCATACTGCTGGGCACCAACACACACAGACATGACAGTATCATACTGCTGGGCACCAACACACAGACATGACAGTATCATACTGCTGGGCACCAACACACAGACATGACAGTATCATACTGCTGGGCACCAACACAACAGACATGACAGTATCATACTGCTGGGCACCAACACACACAGACATGACAGTATCATACTGCTGGGCACCAACACACACAGACATGACAGTATCATACTGCTGGGCACCAACACACAGACATGACAGTATCATACTGCTGGGCACCAACACACACAGACATGACAGTATCATACTGCTGGACACCAACACACACAGACATGACAGTATCATACTGCTGGGCACCAACACACACAGACATGACAGTATCATACTGCTGGGCACCAACACACCAGACATGACAGTAATCATACTGCTGGGCACCAACACACAGACATGACAGTATCATACTGCTGGGCACCAACACACACAGACATGACAGTATCATACTGCTGGGCACCAACACACGCAGACATGACAGTATCATACTGCTGGGCACCAACACACACAGACATGACAGTATCATACTGCTGGGCACCAACACACACAGACATGACAGTATCATACTGCTGGGCACCAACACACACAGACATGACAGTATCATACTGCTGGGGACCAAACACACAGACATGACAGTATCATACTGCTGGGCACCAACACACACAGACATGACAGTATCATACTGCTGGGCACCAACACACACAGACATGACAGTATCATACTGCTGGGCACCAACACACACAGACATGACAGTATCATACTGCTGGGCACCAACACACACAGACATGACAGTATCATACTGCTGGGCACCAACACACACAGACATGACAGTATCATACTGCTGGGCACCAACACACACAGACATGACAGTATCATACTGCTGGGCACCAACACACACAGACATGACAGTATCATACTGCTGGGCACCAACACACACAGACATGACAGTATCATACTGCTGGGCACCAACACACACAGACATGACAGAATCATACTGCTGGGCACCAACACAACAGACATGACAGTATCATACTGCTGGGCACCAACACACACAGACATGACAGTATCATACTGCTGGGCACCAACACACAGACATGACAGTATCATACTGCTGGGCACCAACACACAGACATGACAGTATCATACTGCTGGGCACCAACACACACAGACATGACAGTATCATACTGCTGGGCACCAACACACACAGACATGACAGTATCATACTGCTGGGCACCAACACACACAGACATGACAGTATCATACTGCTGGGCACCAACACACACAGACATGACAGTATCATACTGCTGGGCACCAACACACACAGACATGACAGTATCATACTGCTGGGCACCAACACACACAGACATGACAGTATCATACTGCTGGGCACCAACACACACAGACATGACAGTATCATACTGCTGGGCACCAACACACAGACATGACAGTATCATACTGCTGGGCACCAAACACACAGACATGACAGTATCATACTGCTGGGCACCAACACACACAGACATGACAGTATCATACTGCTGGGCACCAACACACAGACATGACAGTATCATACTGCTGGGGACCAACACACACAGACATGACAGTATCATACTGCTGGGCACCAACACACACAGACATGACAGTATCATACTGCTGGGCACCAACACACACAGACATGACAGTATCATACTGCTGGGCACCAACACACACAGACATGACAGTATCATACTGCTGGGCACCAACACACACAGACATGACAGTATCATACTGCTGGGCACCAACACACACAGACATGACAGTATCATACTGCTGGGCACCAACACACACAGACATGACAGTATCATACTGCTGGGCACCAACACACACAGACATGACAGTATCATACTGCTGGGCACCAACACACACAGACATGACAGTATCATACTGCTGGGCACCAACACACAGACATGACAGTATCATACTGCTGGGCACCAACACACACAGACATGACAGTATCATACTGCTGGGCACCAACACACACAGACATGACAGTATCATACTGCTGGGCACCAACACACACAGACATGACAGTATCATACTGCTGGGCACCAACACACACAGACATGACAGTATCATACTGCTGGGCAACACACAGACATGACAGTATCATACTGCTGGGCACCAACACACACAGACATGACAGTATCATACTGCTGGGCACCAACACACACAGACATGACAGTATCATACTGCTGTGGCACCAAACACACAGACATGACAGTATCATACTGCTGGGCACCAACACACACAGACATGACAGTATCATACTGCTGGGCACCAACACACAGACATGACAGTATCATACTGCTGGGCACCAACACACAGACATGACAGTATCATACTGCTGGGCACCACACACACAGACATGACAGTATCATACTGCTGGGCACCAAACACACAGACATGACAGTATCATACTGCTGGGCACCAACACATAGACATGACAGTATCATACTGCTGGGCACCAACACACACAGACATGACAGTATCATACTGCTGGGCACCAACACACAGACATGACAGTATCATACTGCTGGGCACCAACACACACAGACATGACAGTATCATACTGCTGGGCACCAACACACAGACATGACAGTATCATACTGCTGGGCACCAACACACAGACATGACAGTATCATACTGCTGGGCACCAACACACAGACATGACAGTATCATACTGCTGGGCACCAACACACACAGACATGACAGTATCATACTGCTGGGCACCAACACACACAGACATGACAGTATCATACTGCTGGGCACCAACACACACAGACATGACAGTATCATACTGCTGGGCACCAAACACACAGACATGACAGTATCATACTGCTGGGCACCAACACACACAGACATGACAGTATCATACTGCTGGGCACCAACACACAGACATGACAGTATCATACTGCTGGGCACCAACACACACAGACATGACAGTATCATACTGCTGGGCACCAACACACAGACATGACAGTATCATACTGCTGGGCACCAACACACACAGACATGACAGTATCATACTGCTGGGCACCAACACACACAGACATGACAGTATCATACTGCTGGGCACCAACACACACAGACATGACAGTATCATATGCTGGGCACCAACACACAGACATGACAGTATCATACTGCTGGGCACAAACACACAGACATGACAGTATCATACTGCTGGGCACCAACACACAGACATGACAGTATCATACTGCTGGGCACCAACACACAGACATGACAGTATCATACTGCTGGGCACCAACACACACAGACATGACAGTATCATACTGCTGGGCACACACAGACATGACAGTATCATACTGCTGGGCACCAACACACACAGACATGACAGTATCATATAGCTGGGCACCAACACACACAGACATGACAGTATCATACTGCTGGGCACCAACACACACAGACATGACAGTATCATACTGCTGGGCACCAACACACACAGACATGACAGTATCATACTGCTGGGCACCAACACACACAGACATGACAGTATCACACTGCTGGCACCAACACACACAGACATGACAGTATCATACTGCTGGGCACCAACACACACAGACATGACAGTATCATACTGCTGGGCACCAACACACACAGACATGACAGTATCATACTGCTGGGCACCAACACACACGACATGACAGTATCATACTGCTGGGCACCAACACACACAGACATGACAGTATCATACTGCTGGGCACCAACACACACAGACATGACAGTATCATACTGCTGGGCACCAACACACAGACATGACAGTATCATACTGCTGGGCACCAACACACACAGACATGACAGTATCATATGCTGGGCACCAACACACAGACATGACAGTATCATACTGCTGGGCACCAACACACAGACATGACAGTATCATACAGCTGGGCACCAACACACACAGACATGACAGTATCATACTGCTGGGCACCAACACACAGACATGACAGTATCACACTGCTGGGCACCAACACACACAGACATGACAGTATCATACTGCTGGGCACCAACAACACACAGACATGACAGTATCATACAGCTGGGCACCAACACACACAGACATGACAGTATCATACTGCTGGGCACCAACACACACAGACATGACAGTATCATACTGCTGGGCACCAACACACACAGACATGACAGTATCATACTGCTGGGGCACCAACACACAGACATGACAGTATCATACTGCTGGGCACCAACACACACAGACATGACAGTATCATACTGCTGGGCACACACAGACATGACAGTATCATACTGCTGGGCACCAACACACAGACATGACAGTATCACACTGCTGGGCACCAACACACACAGACATGACAGTATCATACTGCTGGGCACACACAGACATCATGTGGAGTTCTCTCTCTCGTGCACACACAGACAGGACATTAATGTGACACCTTATATATATATATACTGTATATGAGAAATGACTTTATTGTACTGCAGTTCCCTACACATAAACATGACAATATCATACGGGCACACACAGTCATGATATCGTTTTACTGCCACACACACACATTAACTTAGTGCCGCTCACCACACACGCTACATCATCCTAATTTGTTCACTGCACACACATCAGACAGGGCATCAAACGCTTGCGTGTTCTCACAAATGTGACAATTTTATACTGATATTCATTGCGCTGCTCACTGCACACACGTGATATTATACTACATGCTGCTCACTGCACACGTGATATTATACTACATGCTGCTCACTGCACACACGTGATATTATACTACATGCTGCTCACTGCACACGTGATATTATACTACATGCTGCTCACTGCACACGTGATATTATACTACACGCTGCTCACTGCACACACGTGATATTATACTACATGCTGCTCACTGCACACGTGATATTATACTACATGCTGCTCACTGCACACACGTGATATTATACTACATGCTGCTCACTGCACACGTGATATTATACTACATGCTGCTCACTGCACACGTGATATTATACTACACGCTGCTCACTGCACACACGTGATATTATACTACACGCTGGTCACTGCACACGTGATATTATACTACACACGTGATATTATACTACACGCTACTCACTGCACACGTGATATTATACTACATGCTGCTCACTGCACACAAGTGATATTATACTACATGCTGCTCACTGCACACGTGATATTATACTACATGCTGCTCACTGCACACACGTGATATTATACTACATGCTGCTCACTGCACACGTGATATTATACTACATGCTGCTCACTGCACACGTGATATTATACTACACGCTGCTCACTGCCCACACGTGATATTATACTACACGCTGCTCACTGCACACGTGATATTATACTACACGCTGCTCACTGCACACACGTGATATTATACTACACGCTGCTCACTGCACACACGTGATATTATACTACATGCTGCTCACTGCACACGTGATATTATACTACATGCTGCTCACTGCACACACGTGATATTATACTACACGCTGCTCACTGCACACGTGATATTATACTACATGCTGCTCACTGCACACGTGATATTATACTACACGCTGCTCACTGCCCACACGTGATATTATACTACACGCTGCTCACTGCACACGTGATATTATACTACACGCTGCTCACTGCACACACGTGATATTATACTACACGCTGCTCACTGCACACACGTGATATTATACTACATGCTGCTCACTGCACACGTGATATTATACTACATGCTGCTCACTGCACACACGTGATATTATACTACATGCTGCTCACTGCACACGTGATATTATACTACATGCTGCTCACTGCACACGTGATATTATACTACACGCTGCTCACTGCCCACACGTGATATTATACTACATGCTGCTCACTGCACACACGTGATATTATACTACACGCTGGTCACTGCACACGTGATATTATACTACACACGTGATATTATACTACACGCTACTCACTGCACACGTGATATTATACTACATGCTGCTCACTGCACACACGTGATATTATACTACATGCTGCTCACTGCACACGTGATATTATACTACATGCTGCTCACTGCACACACGTGATATTATACTACATGCTGCTCACTGCACACGTGATATTATACTACATGCTGCTCACTGCACACGTGATATTATACTACATGCTGCTCACTGCACACACGTGATATTATACTACATGCTGCTCACTGCACACACGTGATATTATACTACATGCTGCTCACTGCACACGTGATATTATACTACATGCTGGTCACTGCACACGTGATATTATACTACACGCTGCTCACTGCCCACACGTGATATTATACTACACGCTGCTCACTGCCCACACGTGATATTATACTACACGCTGCTCACTGCACACACGTGATATTATACTACATGCTGGTCACGTGATATTATACTACATGCTGGTCACGTGATATTATACTACATGCTACACACACCATATCCGTGTATCTTCTTGGCACACACAGATCACACATGACATTATCGTACTGCTGTTTTATTTTGTTCTGATACAGAAGGTTTTGTTCAGTTACAGACAGTGCAATAATTACATTTTTATAAAAATAAAGCCAAACAAGGCAGCGCAGCGTCCGTGTAACAGGATAAAGTGTAAGAACTTCACTTGAAAATAGGCAAATGTTTCTAAAATGGCAAAAAATAATTTAACCCCTAATTTATTACAATTTAATGCAATATTGCGGCCTCAGAATCTAACATTTTTGTTTCACATCAATGTCAATCTGCACAAAAGGAATGTGGCAGCTAAAACTGCCAGCACTATTAGGACACCCCCTCCTGATAAAGTAGCAGATAGATTCGGCTGAGAAAATAGAATCCGTCAGGAAAGATAGAAACATAAAGGTTGTGTATTTTTCCCCTTTAGTTATCTAAATGACCTCAGATGACCTGAGCGCAGCGGTGCTTTCAGTCGCTTCATTACGTTCTATCCTCATATTGTCCTCCTGTGACGTATCCGCGGGTATCGCCTCTGCGCAGCGTACACAGACGCCATTATAATCTGTACGCACCTTCACAGGCGATAAGAGACAACATACGGCTCTGCAAACCAGTGAATAAGTCATGTGATAAAGGTCAGGTGTAGGCAACAGATAAAGGTCTCACTCATTAGTTCAACAAATAAGTGTTTTATACATTCAAACCCAGTCACATGACTCAACATTGTTTTTGTGGAAGCCATTGAAGTCACTGTTTTATTTATTTATTTAGTGGTTATGGCTTATCTTTAGGACAGTGATATCTCTTATTAATGGAAGGTCATTGCCAATATTATGTTGAAAAAGAAAAGAGCGAGCATGCCCAGACGCCAGGGAATAAGCCGCCTGATTGGTCTGAGCATGCCCAGTCTTTTCTTTCTCATGTGGCGTTATACTACAGACAAGACTCAGAGCCCCAGGGGGTAATCAGCCGTTATTAATGATCTCTCTGGAATGTATTTTATAGCATATAAATGATACAGTATATCCCTTCACCTATAGATACTTCTTGGGTAAAAAGCACAAGAAACAGTTAAACACAGATATATAGTAACAGGCAACATCATGAGAGCCGGGAGAGGGACACAGAAAAGGCAGCTCTGCAAGATAAAGAAGTGACGTGTAACCAGGCTCATGATCATTGGTCAGTGTCGGGGAACCTCTGGATCACCCTGGTCAGGACTGAGGGGCGAGACCCCCAAATGGTGAAAATAAAGCCCCCCCCCCCCCCCACACTAACCAGATTAGTCATCTGAGAGGGACATTGGATGCAGATAAGATCCTTAAATGGAAGTGCAATTCAAAAGAATAACCGTGCCAAGTGACAAAGCAATGGAGGCCACAGCAGAGAGAGGTGATATAGGAGTTAAGTTAAAGAAACAGTGAGGTTCGGCACTTGCGTTCCCGTTTAATCCTCCCCTCACGCACCTCTTCAGCGGAGCAGCCTTAACATAAATTAAAGGTACACGGAAGGATCCGTTTATAATATTAAAATAAATTGCCTAAATATTTGTTTGAATCTAAACATCAGGAGAGACGGTCTGTAAGTGGCGAGTAATAATCTAGTACTGTGTGCTTGAGCTGTGGGGCAGACCTTTGCAGGGACTGTTTGGGAGGTTTAATTAAGTGAAAACGGAGCTTTTACTTGTGATGTTTAGATCTAGAGACAAACACGTTGGTGGGTTATTTTATTATTAAAAAACAGAGAACCTTCCATATCCCTTTATTTGAGATCTTGTGTACAAGTCACTTCCGTTAGGAGCCCGCCATCAGACCGCCATCTTGACGCCATCAGAGCAAAACTGAATACAACAACTAAACATGAAAGATTTTTTTTTTTACATTACTAAAAACTATTTGCCAATATAAGTAAGTTCTTCAAAAGAGAATACTATAAATATGAGCCTTGTGTCAGGACAAGACGTGTAACAGAACCCTCTAGACATCGAGACGCCCCGTGACTTTGGGATAACAAACAGGTCCGGACAATCAGAACCATGAAGAGCTTTCTGGATCACAGTGGTAGATAAGCTATGGAGGTTATGCCAACCCAAAGATACCCCAGCGCCAGACATCGGGTCACACCCTATTCATGCGAAAAACCAGGACCCTTATGTGCGGTCCACAGACCTTGCTCTTATATATGACAGCACATGGGAGGGTCTCACGTGGAGGCGATTGTAACATTGCGCCATGGTGGCCGCACATTCCTACAAAGACACAGCCAACCCAATAAAAGTTGTTTTAATCTCAAACAGCATCAAACATTCTATACATTGTACTAGCCATTTGTTTTTACAGAAAATATATTTTTTGAATAGTCATCTTAGTTTGTGGGACCCCTTTATGCCAAAATGTTGATCAGTGGCTCATAAGGCTGGAAAATGGCAAGCGAGAGGGTCTAACTGCACATGAAAGCAACTTACTGGTATATAATAATGTAACAAACAATTGTGACTGAGAAACACTATAAAAAAATAACTGGCGCTGCATCAAATTAAAACATTTTTAAAAGTAAAGATACGGAAGGTTCCTTGTGTTTAATACTAAAATAAATTACCTAATGTTTATTTGCATATTTAAACGTCATTTAAATATCCAGTGCTTAGAAGTTCTGTTTGTACCCACTAAAACCTTCTAAACAGTCCCTGCAAAGGTCCGCCCCCGTAGGTCACGCATACAGTGTTTCTGTAGTACTAGCCAATGAAAGACTGTGCGGAGATAAAGTGTATTTTTAGAAACAAATTCAGACTGCACCTCGGATACAGGCGGCGGCGGCGGCTGGCGCGCGTCACTGTGTATCGGTGAAAGTCGAGATTTGCCAACTGAAATATGGCAGCCTGCGCCACAGCTTAAAGAGAAACTGCGCTGCCTTAATATAACAAAATGTAAGATTTATTAGCAAATTACCTTAAATAACTCACACCCTGTGAAATCTCTCCGACACCCGCTAGCCATGCCCGACAACCGCTAGCCATGCCTGACACCCGCTAGCCATGCCCGACACCCGCTAGCCATGCCCGACACCCGCTACACCCGCTAGTCATGCCCGACACCGCTAGCAATGCCCGACACCCGCTAGTCATGTCCGACACCCGCTAGTCATGCCCGACACCCGCTAGTCATGCCCGACACCCGCTAGCAATGCCCGACACCCGCTAGCAATGCCCGACACACGCTAGTCATGCCCGACACACGCTAGTCATGCCCGACACACGCTAGTCGTGCCCGACACTTGCTAGTCGTGCCCGACACCCGCTAGCCGTGCTTGACACCCACTAGCCATGCCCGACACCCGCTAGCCATGTCATGTACTTTTTGATGGGTGAAGAACCATTTTACCAACCTAAGTAAAGCAGATTTCTCAAGCGGTTTTGGCCCCTGAATTATTTTAGTTTGGTATTTAACGGACTAAACTTTCGCGTCTCGAATTCTTCCAGATGCGGCCTGAAGGAGAGATGTCCACAGTGTAACACGATAAAACGAATCATAACCCACAACCTATTTCCCAACAACATACAACTTTAACAAGATTTTAGGCAGCTCCAAGATACGGGAAGTATAAAGTCCCACGAATATGAAAGGGAATTGGGACAAACCGGGATAAATGTGACAAAATGATTTGTTCACCTGGATGTATAAATGACAAAAAGTGACATGTCCCACATAATTTAAAAGAAAAAAAACTGACAGAATAACGAGAGGGGTTAATTAGTCTCCCGCTGACTAATCAAAACCTGTTTAAGTGATAAGCGGCACCAGAGCTCCGGATCTGCCACATTAAGGGGAATTTGTGAACCAACGAGCAGCCATGTTTTCTGCCAATGACTTAATATTGCTGAGCAGATCATGACCATATGGTTGTTGGGTGGATAGTGACATTTGGCTACTCCCATGGGGAGGGCTGTAACGTCTCTGTCTCACCTGACCGGCTATATTGGCCTCACAATGCCTGCAGCGGGGCTAACGTGCCGCCAAAGGTCACGCTATTGCACAAATAGCGCTGAGCAATATCAGTGGCTGTGGGTCACAACATATGGAGGAGCCGGGACAGGTGGAGAGCAGCAGAGTCTGTGTGTGGAGAGGCCGCTGGTCGCCCAGCGATGGTCATGTCTTCTTCTTGGTCCCATCCTGCTGGTCTCGGTTTTTGTCCTTCTGACTCTTGGGTTTGGCCTCTTGTTTTGGAGAAAGGAGTTTAAGGACTTTCATGGGTTTAAACTTCCCTTTCTTCTTCTTTTGGGGGTCTTGGTGAAAATCTGCAAAAAAAAAGGAGGGATAAGAGTAAGGGGGAGACAGAGCAAGAACCGGGGGGGGGGGGGAGACAGAGCAAGAACGGAGGGGGGGGGGGGGAGAGACAGAGCAAGAACGGGGGGGGGGGGGGGGGGACAGAGCAAGAACGGGGGGGGGGAGGACAGAGCAAGAACGGGGGGGGGGGGGGGGAGGACAGAGCAAGAACGGGGGGGGGAGACAGAGCAAGAACGGGGGGGGGGGAGAAAGAGCAAGAACGGGGGGGGGGGGGAGAAAGAGCAAGAACGGGGGGGGGGGAGACAGAGCAAGAACGGGGGGGGGAGACAGAGCAAGAACGGGGGGGGGAGACAGAGCAAGAACGGGGGGGGGGGGGGAGACAGAGCAAGAGCAAGAAGGGGGGGGGAGACAGAGCAAGAGCAAGAACAAGGGGGGGCGACAGAGCAAGAACGGGGGGGGGAGACAGAGCAAGAACGGGGGGGGGAGACAGAGCAAGAACGGGGGGGGGGGAGACAGAGCAAGAACGGGGGGGGGGGAGACAGAGCAAGAACGGGGGGGGGGGAGACAGAGCAAGAACGGGGGGGGAGACAGAGCAAGAACGGGGGGGGAGACAGAGCAAGAACGGGGGGGGGAGACAGAGCAAGAACGGGGGAGATAGAAGTAGGTGAAAAGGAGAGAGTTATGAACAGTGCAAGAGGAGAGAGGGAAGGAGATAAAGAGGAGAGAGGGAAGGAGATAAAGAGGAAAGAGGGTAGGCAATGAAGATGGGCAAGGAAGAGAAGAGAGGGTGGAGAGAAAAGTGGGAAGGGACGGAGACCAAGAAGGGAGATAGGAGAGAGAGAGAAAAGGGAATTAATGGATAGAAGAAGATGCGGAGAGAAACAGGAAGGAAAGAAGAATAGAAGAGATAGTGTGGAATAAACAAGGATGTGGGAATAATGAGAGGGAGAGAGGGAAATGGTAAGAGCGAAAGAAGAATAGAAGCAACTGAGAGGGAGGGAAAAGAAGTAAAGGAATAAGAAAGAGAATACATTGGATGAAATGGGATTGGAAAGACAGAAGGTGAAACATGAGAAAGAAGGAGAAGAATGTGAAGAACAGCATGTAGAGGTAAGGAGGCATGAGATAGAGGACAGAAAGGAAGGAGCTGTTAATTTAAGCAAGAAAATATAGACCGCAAAATCAAGGCAAATAATAAAGAAATACATAATAGGATGGTACAAATGAAAAAAAAAGAGTAAATAGGAGAGCATGGGAGGCAAGAATACAGATAAATGTAAGGAAATTGTGAGAATAAAAAAAAGAGAGCAAAGAAGAAAGAAAAAGAAAATAGAAAGATATTGGATTGGAAGTCAGCCAAAGTTGGAAATAAATCCAAAAGGTATAAAAGGATCATATTTATAACGGATAAAAAGATCAGTCAAAAAATGTATCTCAGTGCTCATAATAGTGATAGTAATAATAGTGATAGCGATAATAGTGATAGTGATAATAGTGATAGTAACAATAGTGATAGTAACAATAGTGATAGTAACAATAGTGATAGTAACAATAGTGATAGTGGTGATAGTGATGATAGTAATAATAGTGATAATAGTGATAGTGATAATAGTGATAGTGATGTTAATAGTGATAATAGTGATAATAGTGATAGCGGTGATAGTGATAGTGGCGATAGTGATAATAGTGATAGTAATAATAGTGATAGTAATAATAGTGATAGTAATAATAGTGATAGTAACAATAGTGATAGTAGTGATAGTGATAATAGTGATAATAATAATAGTAATAATAGTGATAATAGTGATAGTAATAACAGTGATAGTTATAATAGTGATAGTAACAATAGTGATAGTAACAATAGTGATAGTAACAATAGTGATAGTAACAATAGTGATAGTGGTGATAGTGATAGTGGTGATAGTAATAATAGTGATAATAGTGATAGTGATAATAGTGATAGTGATAATAGTGATAGTGATAATGATATTAGTGATAGTGATATTAGTGATAGTGATATTAGTGACAGTGATAATAGTGATGATGATAATAGTGATAGTGATAATAGTGATAGTGATAATAGTGATAGTGATATTAGTGATAGTGATATTAGTGACAGTGATAATAGTGATGATAATAATAGTGATAGTGATAATAGTGATAGTGATAATAGTGATAGTGGCGATAGTGATAGTGGCGATAGTGATAGTGGCGATAGTGATAATAGTGATAGTAATAATAGTGATAGTAATAATAGTGATAATAGTGATAGTAACAATAGTGATAGTGATAATAGTGATAGTGATAATAATAATAGTGATAGTGATAATAGTGATAGTAATAACAGTAATAATAGTGATAGTTATAATAGTGATACTAACAATAGTGATAGTAACATTAGTGATAGTATCCATATACTAATGGAAGGTGATAGGATATAGATGAGCTAGGAACCGACATCATATATATATATATATATATATATATATATATATATATATATATATATATATATATATATATATATATATATATATATAGTATTTGGTTATATTAAGGTATCTATAAGCGACTCGTGGTATACTGTAGCTGGGAGTATCCACCGCGCGGTACATTCGATGTAAAATCACAGATACAGATAGTTTTCTATGGTAACAATTTTCTAACACAGTTATAAAACACAGACTTTATCACCACAAAAGCTGCATCAGCAAATCGAAAAATATCACTAATTAAGAAATAATAATTGCATCATGTCCGTGGCTCATAAACATTGTGACTCAAACTGGATGGCCACCTAGAGAATACTTTTGGGGTCTTGAGTTTGTTTTATTGGTGTTTAATAAAAGTTACATTTATTTCCTTAGGTTTTTCCACAAAGGTATACAATGTCTTGACTGATCTTTATTTCAGACATTAGTTATAAGAGAGACGAGAGATATAACAGGCCGGACGGTACATAAGAAGGAGACGCAATAACAGGAAAGTTGGGAGAAAGAAAGAAAAATGAAAAAATACATCTGTGTAAAGAAGTGACTAGAAAAGAAACCGTGTGAGAAGCCATTAATGTGACATCATGGACGCTGCGTGTGTACACATTATCTTATAGCACAGTATTTACCTTTCTTCTGGATCATGGCCTCCAACATCTTATCTTCCTCTTCCTCCCTACAGAGAGATGAAGCTGCGGTCAGACACGTCTGGGGCGCAATCACTTATCACCTTAAGGTTTATATCTTCTTTTAAAAAAATGTGTTATTTCTATACACAAATCCAGAGATGTAAGTCGGCCGGAGCTTATGTGTCTGGTATTCGTGTACCATTCTATGTGATATTGCGTGTGCATGCGTGTACACAAGTTGTGTACCATTTAGTGTGTCACGGTTTTCTTACCTCTTTCTATCCTCATCCAGGCACTTGACGATGGCATTTCTCTGCTCAATAAGGGTCACCAGTTCCTGCATCAGCACTTGCTCCCGCTCCTTATCTTCATCTAACCAGTCCTTTTCTGAAAATCAAGACAAAGTCCATGGTCAGCTAAGAAGGTGGGCGTGCGGACGGTCTGTCCAAGATGGACGGCGCAATATATGAGGAGAGAGGACAGACATCCCCCTAACAGGGAGCATCAGAAGGCATTATGGCAGATGCCGCAGAGTCACTGACGCAACATTAACAGGATGATTTTACAATGTAGGAAAAAAAAAAAAAAAAGACACTTGTTGTCACGTATGTACCAAACTAATATTATAAGCAGCTCTTTAAGCCGTGGACATTTTTTGAGAAAATATGAATTTATGAAGACTCTGTACAGGAATTCGGAGAGGTGGATGATGGGAGAACGTGTCTGTAGTTATCAGTGGAGGGAGGTGTGCATGGGAGGGAACAGCCAGACATCAACAGACATAGTCTGATTACTGGATAAGACTGAAATTGACACCACTCTCTTCCCCCTCACTGGCCCTGAAGCAGTACATTGCATCATCATGGGCCCATATCTCTCCAGAAATGTAAACTCCCCTCGCCAAGGTGTCATGGATGCCTCCAGGGTCCTGCAGAGGTATCAACCTTACTTGTTTTCTTATTACAACTAGCTGTGTGACATTTTCTTGGTTAGTCAGACTCACCTGGCTTGTTAAGGAGGCAGCGCAGCTCGTATTCCACGTCCGCCTGGCGCTGCTCCAGGCTCTGCTGCTTGGTGCTGGGGATCAGATACAGACAGTATAGTTATGGTGGACACAGCCAACACAGCACGTGTAACAATACTGAGCTTCAAGTGATCAGAGAATGACACACAATAGACACACAAAGGGACAATCACATAAGACTCTGATATAATAATTCAACTGGTCCACTGGTGAGAAGTCCTCCTTTTTTTGCTGGTGATCTTCCATTATTATGGATAAGGGTCCGGTCCTCATGGACACCATCACGGAAGAAGTCTGAGCAAATCGTGACCAAAAGGGCTCATTTAGTAATGGCCGCAGTCACAATAACTCAACACGTTTCGTCCTACTAGTGGACTTCACCAGGGGGAGTTTTCACTTAAATAACTGCAGATCACCAGCAGTAAAGGAGGACTTTTCACCGCTGGACAGTTGAGTTATATCAGAGCATTTAATGTCCTTGTGACTGTATTTAATGGTGTTATTTTATATACCGCACTATGAGGCAGTTTTGCACTTGTGTCTTCGGACTTGTATTTATTAGATATTGTTGGACATGAGATTCCCACTAAATGCAAGCAGCGTGACCTGTGACCTTAACTGTAACACGGCAGTCATTGGGTGTAGACATTTCAGACTCATCTTCATCACACATAGGAACTATTCTATATCACATAGTTCAAGCACGTTGGTCACGATTGTGGGTTTCTCATGCTTTGTGAGTCCGGTTGCGGCCCGTATGCCCATAGGGCCACAACTGCAAGCCTCGCAAAGAGAGGCGAGCCGTCAACCACACAGGACTTAGAGTGCAATGAGCGCCAAAGGCGTTTACTGCATTGTGAGCCTCACAAAGCGAGGCGAGCAGTTGAGGCACAATGGACTTACGACCCATAGGACTTAGGACCGAAACCTGTACATGCACTGTGCGGCTCGCAAAATTACGACTTTAACGGCCGAACCACTGAACTGAAAGTTAATTTGAGGCATATTTGGAGTTTTTTCACGATCGAAAATCGCCTAAGCAATAAAAAAAAAATAGCTGCCGAAAAAAAACGCAACACGACGAAAACGAGGCCCAAGGATGTAAAACTAGCGAAGGACGTAATAAGCAGTAACACTTACCGAAAGGCAGTAACACTTAATCCAAGCCACTAACATTTAACACAACCCAAGACAATAACACTCAAGCACAAGGCCTATAAACTACACAGGGGGAGAGGCTTGCAATGAGCGCCAAAGGCGCCCATAGCCTTGCATTGTGTGGCAAACAGTATTGCTAGCCTTACAATTGTACAGTAGACGGAGGTAGAGGCTCGCGATGAGCGCCGAATGTACAGCATTCCCAGCCTTAAAATTTTATTCCCGGCATTTTTGACAGGCAAGTAGCTAGTATATATATATTACTGTGTATGTGATCAGTATAATATTTAATCTACGTCTTGAAAATGTATTGCTTTTAACCATTTATCCACAATAGTGGGGGGATAGGGGCTGGGAATGGAAAGCACTAAATATATCGACAAGCCCATTGTGGCAAGTTACAAAGGAAGCATGAGGGGGTACTCACGTGTACACAAGCTCGGACTCTCTGCGCACCAGAGCATGTTTCTCCTGGATCAGCTTGAACCAATCCACCAGCAGCTTGTCCTCCTCAGTCTCTGTAAGTATACCATTTACAAATGATGCGCTGCGCTGTAGTCTTCGCATGGCGTGTACGCACACATTTTTCTGCTACCCCCTTTACACACAAATCCCACACTGCATCCTCTTAGTATGTACATTGCACAAAACTGCATTACCTTACAGTGTGCCTTCCCCAAGTCATACAGCACACAATATATTACCATCCTCCAATTTGCGCAGCTTGTTCTCCAGTTCCACTCCTCGCCTTTCCAATTCGTCCAGACGAAGCTCAATCTCCTCCATTTCCATCTGAATCTCATCCTCTGGGATGTACTCGTCAGCCTGGACCTGCCAGGCATAGAGGGTGAGTGTAGATAGAGACAGACGGACGGACAACGAATAACGCGTCAGCATCACCTGCTCCCTTATAGCAACAACATTAACCCTAATTCCACGTGTTTTCACGTAGGTTACCGGTTGTGATGTCACAGATCAATACTATTGATTGCTATTCGCCACCAGGATAAGACTCCCAGTGTGACGAAAGCACCACTAGAGGAAAACTGCATGTTTGTGAAGTAAATATGTAATCTATGAACATAAGAGAGGTGTTTTTAGAGAAAAAGTCTAGATTTTATGAAAAACTCCTGTGTCGAACCGTCCATCTTGTAGGCGTTATCCCTTCCCGGCGGCCATGCTTGTTAGTGCAGGGAGGAGATGTTGGTTTTGGTGGATGTGAGATGGGTTTGTGAAATAATCAGATCATTCACAATTTTGCCCTGAACATGCCCAGTAACGGGCAGCTTGGAACCACAGGAGCGGGTTTGGTCCCTAGATGTAAGCGCTCCTCTCATACACGAGACGTCTCGTGACTTAGGGCAATGTATACTAAGTGAAATCAGGTGCGCTCTCTTTCTCCAACTCACCTTGCGTTTTATAAGAGGGAAGCCATGTCCAGGCGCCGGGGGACGGGCTGGTTTCGGACCTTTCTTGCTTTGGCGGTTGGTGGGAGACGTGATGGGCGATGGCTTCCTATTAAAAGGATTCTCTTTGCACGAAGACTGTGAAAAATGAAGCAGCGAGTCAAATACAGACCATTACACTATTCAATGTCCCAGAATGCTTTGCATTAAAGCACCACTGCGCTCAAATATTAATAATATATATATATATATATATATATATATATATATATATATATATAAATAAATATATATATATATATATATATATATATATATATATATATATATAAATAAATATATATAAATAAATAAAAATAGATATAAATAAATATATATCTATATATATATATATATAAATATAAAGATAATATGCAGTTATGCCAATATATAATCTACCACTTTGGCTTCAACAAATTAATGTCCCGACAAGGGAGAAGACGACGTACAAAAGGAAGTGTCTGTCTGCGGAAAAAACTTTGAAGGCAGTGGCCCTTTAAAGGATATATTCTAGAAAAACACTTCAAAATAGGCTCAATATAATAAAAATACTTCCTATTTAATATCATATATATATATATATATATATATATATATATATATATATATATATATATATATATATGTATATGTACACACACACACACACACACACACACACACATCATGCTGCAGAAGAATCTGCCATTTTGGTTTCTGTTGATCCACAGAAGCAGACAGGCAGCATCTATTTAGACAATGGGGAACTAAAACAGTCAATGCTTTCAACGGGACTAATGGAAAGCACATTAAATACAAGGACGCTCACTCCTGACACAGAATCTGCGGGTAAAGGATTACTGTCTATGACGTGACATTTAAAGGTTTTATTTTTTAACTTCCTATAACATTTTGCACATTATCAAGTTTCATTATTCAAAGAAACACAGACAAAATGTGACTGTAGATGTCATTTAAAGAGACAGGATTATTTTTGAGTGACCTTTTTACATTATTTCTTTTGTTTAACCAAAGGTGTTAATTAATCTGATGACTTTTTTGTTTTGGATGAGCTATTCAGTGAAGCCACCAACGAAGAGAAAACAAACAACATGACCACCCTTTGTGGTTAATCTATATTGTATCAAAAAGAGTAGAGGAGCTCATCTGACCACGAACACCACCCGAAGTAGGTTTGTCCTATAGGCCTGGTCACCCACTCAGAGAGCGGCCTCATGTATCTCACTTGTGCCCTTGTAGTACATCAGTCTGGTCCCACTCACTAGAGTGATCCAGCCCCGAAATACCAGGCAATCCCACCCTGAACAGGAGAAACGGCAAACCCCAGAAAGTTTTGGCCTCTGTGGGCCTGGTCAGTGAGGTGCAGCTGAACTCCCTAAAGCATTGTGAGCAAGGAGTCCACGTCTGGAGTCCCCGATCACCCTATAAGGTGAGAAAATCTTAAAGTAGAGGTGCTCATCCTACTTAGGTATTGTTCGTTCTCACATTGAGCATCTCTGATTTTTTTATTGTGTATGCAAATGACCCTTAGGGGTTTCTCACCTTATGGGTGATAGGGGGAACCAGACGTGGACCCCTTGCTCACTGTGTCTTAGGGAATCATCAGCTACACCTCACTGACGAGGCCCACAGAGACTGAAACGCGTCTGGTGTTTGCTGTTTCTCCTGTTCAGGGTAGAATTGCCTGGTATTTCGGGACTGGATCACTCTTCTGAGACTGATATATTACAGGATATTTCTCCCTGTGAAGGACACTAGTGGCTAAAAGAGGCCGCTCTGAGTAGGTAACCAGGCCTATAGGACAAACCTACTTCAGGTATTGTTCGTTCTCAGATTGGGCACCTCGGATTTCTTTGTAATTTGTGTTGTACACCTCAAACAAATATTTTTAAAAATGTACTCTTTATTAACCTCACATTTTGCTAAAATATAATCAATTAAAACCAAGAAAAATATGTATTATATCGAAAAGTTGAATGTACTTACATATTTATATGCTATATACTGATATGTGGATGTGCACACCCCTAGGAAGCTTACAGAAAGTGTACCCTACAGGGTACAGTGTGTGACCTCTGGTTGCTGGGGTCACAGCTGAAATTTTATGATGCCCTGCTGACAACAAGGCTGCAGGAGTTGATGGAATCCCACCGAAGCTATTCAAAATCCTACAAGATGATGATGCTGTGAAAGTGTTGCTTGCCTTATGCCAACACATTTTGGTAAACTCAACAATGACCAATAAACTGAAAAAAAGGTAGTGCCAAAGAGTGGTCCAATTATCGCACAATTGCATTCATAGCATGGTAATGTTTAAGATCCTACAGGCTCAACAATATATGGCCCGGGAACTACCAGATGTGCAAGCCGGGTTCCACAGTGACAGAGGCACAAGAGATCACATTGCCAATGTTCGATGGATAATAGAGAAAGCAAGAAAGTTCCAGAAAAGCATGTACTTCTGCTTCATAGACTATTCTAAAGCCTTTGACTGTGTGGATCACAACAAAACGTGGCAGAGACAGATCAAAGCAATGAGCATGAGCTTGAGCTTGAGGGAGCTTAGAGTGGCAGTAGCTGATCGACACACCTGGCGGGCTGCAGCCCATATGATCATGGAGAGTCGGACACAATTGAACGACTAAATAACAACAACATGTATCTATTAATTTTTTTCCTTTATATTTTAAGTAGTGTTTAAAAGTTATGTTTTTTTCTTCCTAGAATTATATTAAACACTCCGAAATGCAGTGTTTCGAATTAGCCAATCAGTGGCCCACTCTCAGCAGAATGTTGTCACTAATTGGCCACTAAGAGATAATGCCCACCCAGTACAAAATGACTGAGTTCTTATGAGTTACAGAGGGCAGAAACCAAGCAGGTACTATTTGTATGAGATAAGAAGACAAAACCGAGCTTTTAAACACTTCTTTATACAATAAAGTATATAAAACTAAATAGATAAATAGATATTTTATATTCCTAATCTGCCACCACCAGGCTAGGGATCCCACTGCAGTTATGACATAAATATCTAATACTGGTAGTGCCCCACCGCTGGGCTGCAGTGGTATGGAGCTTCTGGACTCACCTTGGCTGGCTGTTTGGACTCGGGAGAAGATGTTGTTTCTTCAGTAGGCTTTAAGTCAGAACCTGAGCTGACAGGAGGCTGCGGGGCTGGCCGGCTAGGACTAGCCCTGAGGCTCCCACATGAAGAGCTCCTGTTCCCGGGGGATGGACTTCCCTGAGTTGCACGCTCATTGGCCTCTTCATTTGTGAAGGACAAGCTGTTGTTGATGGATACATGGGCAGGAGTGGGGCTTTCACTGGTGGGCGGGCTGAGACATTCTGGATTTTCCATTTTCGGGGGTCCAGGTGTGGTGGGAGAGTGGATAGTAGGCTCTGAGGAACTCTTGGGGACACTTTCAGGCTCATGGCTTCTTGTCGAGGCCTCAGTCGGTAGACTCTCAGTGCTAAGTGCAGGAGAAGGACTTCCAGAAGGAGGCTCCGAGTGGGAGAGACGGCCAATATGACGAGCTGGAAAGAAAAAGAGAGAACAAAGATTATGGAAGGAAAGATAGAACGAAGATGAAGAATAAATAAACAATAATAAGAGTGCATCCTGCTGCTGCGGCCAGTGCACAGAGTGCTGCATGTACCACAGGCTGCAGCCATTGTGCTGTGAGTCCTGCGCGGGGGGGGGGGGGAGCGGGTGGGAATGGGAGTGGAGGTCTCAAGCATACAGTACATATTATATTTGTATATGAATGTGACATTAACCATAATATTCTGTTGTATTTACTTGTTATATTGAATATTGAAGCATTTATGCATTATTTGGAGTGCTTTTGGAACAGGACTTAGCACATATTTTTTCAAAATTCTGTAAATTTTAACCCTCGTGTTATATTCGCATCTTACACTTTTTACCCACTCACCTACCGAATTCGTAACCCTTGCCGTATATTCGCATGGCGCTATATTCGAGTATCTACTGTATATTTAATTTAAATAAAAGGTCACACATGTTTCTCCTGACCACACCTGATGCTTTTCTGTGTACCTTTAAACCATTATAAAACCCATTTGTAAGATATTTTAACAGATCAAGCCAGAGGATAATCAAACATCCCCCAGCAGCAAAAAGAAGTGTCAGTATTGCCACAAAAAGTCACTCACCAAGTGGGGAAGCGTCGGGGGCTTTAGGCGCTGGGCGTTTGCGGGCTTTGGGGCTACTTGTTGGTGTGATCCCATACCACGGATGGCTCGGTTTTAGGCTGTTATTGCTCTCCCCCTCCTCGTCCTCCTCCTCCTCATCTTCAAATGGATTGTAGGGTTTGGGTGTTACCGCTTGGCTCTGGATGTCCTCAGCGGACGCAGAGAGTTTTTCCGAGTTATCCTCCTGCTTCTCTCCTGCAGGGGGCGGCGGGGGCGCGGCTCTTCTCTTGGGCTCTGCTGCAGGAACCAGGGTTATCCATGGGGGCTCCTTCTGCCTCTTATCTTTCTCTTCCCTAAATAAGACCGAGAGGTGTCAGATACACAAATAAGGACGAAACACGTAGAAAACCAACATTTAAAGGACTTCTGCACTTGGAGAAAGGAGCACGAAAGTTTCCATAACTTATTGTTACAGTACAGGGGTAATATTATATTATTATTATTATTAATACCACATATGAGCCATTACATTGATGATGATCATCAGGGATCCGAGTTACATACAAATCCGACCTAAAGACGTTCTCAGGAAGGAATCTCGTCCAAAGTTTGTCTCAATTAAAGTGTCCGGGTCGCAAAGTCTTGTCCAGTAATCTCTACATGACCTCGCCGTGCTTTCGTGGCCAATTTGTTGTGCAAGTTTTCTTAAAGGAAAGTTACGTTTTACCCAAGAATATGTAACGCAAACTCCATGACATGCGGATAACAGATCATCTATAACTTCCATGGCTCTTAAATAATATAATGTTCTTCTTTCCTATCTTTTAAGACGTAAGATCAGTGTAAATAATAAATTTATTGTGATTAAGAAAAAGTTGAGGAGAAAAAATAATGGGTCACAAGCCGAAAACGTTCTATTAAACTTTAAATTATTATTATTATTATTATTGTTATTATTGTTATTATCGTTTATTTTTAAAGCGCCAACATATACCGTAGCGCTATTCATAAGGTGTGATCAAGCCAAAACAATATTAACACATTACAAAGATGGAGGACCCGTCTTTGAGCTTAGAATCCGGTGCCCATAGAGCTTCCCCAAAGCGCTGCGCAAGACTGAAAACTCACAGCCTTATTAAATTGTAATTCAGCCAATTGAATAGGGCTCTATATAAGCACACAGCATAATTTTTTTACAGACGTTTTTAGTTAGTGAAGACCTTGCTTTTGGATAGAAGATCAGTAACTAAAAACTGTAAAAAAAAATTCCTGTGTGCTTATATAGAGCCCTATTCAATTGGCCGAATCACAATTTAATAAGGCTGTAAAGGTTTAGGGCGTGTTACAGGAGGGGGAGAAATGCTGTGTGCATGTTAAGGTTATAGGCTTCTTTACACGGAGCGTTTAGTATGGAAGATGAGTCTAGCGGAGGCGTTCATTATGGATTGATATGGGGATAGACGGGTGGTGGGTAGCCCAGTCAGGAGTGAGTTGCAGTAGTCTAGACGAGATATGATGAGGGGATGTATTAGGATCTTAGTTGGGACATATTTTGGAAATGTTGTTTAAATTGAAAAGGCAAGATTTTGTTAGTGACTGTATGCGAGGAATGAAAGCGCGCAGGGTCCAGTAAATGAATGGCAAGACGAGCACAATCTTATTGTAAAGCTCCTTTTCCCGTATATTTTCAGTCCCGCTGTCTCACTTTAGTGCAGCTTTTCTGCTCTATAAGCCACTTGTTTCTCATACAAAATATAATTTAGATTTGTTTTTACTGCAGTGACCCTTTAATAATGAAGGATTTTGGTTTCCTCCTTTAACAACCTGGGGTGGAATGTGTTTGAGGTTTACCTGCCAGTAAAGCTGTGCAGCACATTAGGCAGTTGCAGGGAAATATACCCCATACTCTGATAAACTCCATGATAAGGAATGTGGGAAGATCCGCTATATCTAAACTGAAATGTTGTTACGAGTAAAATGTACGGGAGCTTGGCAGGACTGCGACCCTTTAAAGGAACATTGACGTGTCTGTTACAATATGCTCCGAGGAAGACGCAGACTTGGTAACGTGAAAAACACGGTTAGAAACGACATTAATATTGTAATTACTGCACTCCGTTTTGCTTTAATGCCAGCCGACATTAGGACTTTATTAAAATTAGCAGAAACCTGGTAGGAAATGTAGAAACGGTGGATTCAGCCAAGATCTCTATTCAGTTCTGTTGAAATACTATCTACTATAAATTATCACTTGACAATAGAAATAAACAGAATGATAAACCTCCCCCTCAAGCTACAAGTAGTCTAGTTGTCCAAGATGCAAGCTTCAAGACATTAGCAGTACCACCTAAATTAAGATTTTCTTTAAAAATGTTGTCATGCTCATAAGCACAGCTGCGAATGATCTTATTGTGTTACATACCAAACTACAGTGATCCTCTAAGTGCGACACATGGATACACGGGAGGTTCTCCATTGCCCTTATATGTATAATACGTATAACTACCATCTTCTCATTCCCATTTTATGTCCTGGCACCAGATTGCGGTCTGTATACAGGAGGCTCATATTGTTTAAACATTTCAGTGCCAGGGTAATTTGTAAGTGGCAAATACACCATCTAAATATGGCCAAGTGCTTGTGTAAACACCGCTCTAAATAACCGTTTACTTTTAAAGAGATAGCGCTCCAATAGTAATAACGACTGTAACCCGTCTCTTTTAGACTAGAGGATGCAACTCGCGTCTCCTCCGTGACGCAGCTGGTGCAGTGTCTTGACACATCCAAATTAAAGTTTTACAGAAGGACGTGCAGCAATAATTCATTAAAAGTATGTTGTAATGTGTAAGACCAACGCTTGTAAATGCACTATACAAAATTTCCCATGAAATATTTGTCATCTAATGAGATGGCGGCAGGTAATGTACGGGTACCCGGCGGCGCCCGCATCGCACTGACGGACCATCTCATTATCACAGATACAATGTTTAAAAGAATAAACGGGGTGTGGGAAATGTGAAGGACATTTAGGGTCCATGAAACTGAAGCCAAACATAAGCTTTACATACTTCTGTTTATTATCTGCTGATAATGCCCCTTTTTAAAGTTACAGTACACATATTTTTATGGACGTTTCGTGCCATAACTTGAATCCTAATAAGCACACGTTATCTTGCAGCACAGCTTGTGCCTCTTACAATACATTTAAGAGGATTTCCAACAAACCGGACCCTATTTAGAGAACTGTTGGTAATGGAGATGAAACCATTTTGTTACTCTATAAATTAGAACGGTTATTAATAGACAAAATGCTTTAATAAATCTAATATACACAAAATGTAATGTATGGACTATCAGGGGTTTGTGTTTATCGAGGGCATCTATTACTTTGTTTACTTTCCTAGCATAAAATATTAGTAGCAAAAAAAAATCCTTGCTGAATTTGTACAAGAACACAACCTTATCCTGCTTCAACTTTATCCTTACTGAATTTCTAAAAGGTATATGGTCTTCAATAAATGTGAATTTGATTGACTTTCCCATTTGTATGTGACATTATCTGACCACTAGCGGGCAAATAACATATTACACACTAGAGCCTTCCACCTCAAATGACTTTCTATCAGATTCCTTCCCTCTCCCACTAATTAAAAAAACCTTTCTAACTTTGCACACCTTCCTTGCTATTCCTTATCGGTTATTCTTGTCCAGGTTTCTGTCTCTTCTATTTCCTTTAGATTGTAAGTAGCAAGTTTCCAATCTTGTAGGGTGCTTTGGAAAAAAGCACGTTCTACAAAGATTCTAAGCTCAAAACAGGGCCTTCCTTGTCCTTTTCCCTTGTATAGTGCTACAGAATATGTTGGAGTGTTCCAAATAAAAGTTAAAAATAAAGTCTGTGCATCCATCCCAGGTGACTGGATTTTTCACTTGAAATATGGCATTAGACTTTTTTCATGTAAACTAATTATATATATATATATATATATATATATATATATATATATACACACACACACATATACACATTTTAAATAATTCAAATGAAATATGTCTTGTTGTGACCTACAGTATTCTCATTGCAATCTTTTCTGCGTCCCTTTAATACATTTAATTTCCCTTTGTTTTCTAAGCACATCGATACCAAATATGTCTATGTTGATAAACTGGTCTGACAAGTCCAGGTCCATATTGCATAAGATTCCATGCCTGGATATGTTTTTCACAGACAAATCCAAGGAGATGTTCAATGTCAATGTTAGGATGACCGACTTAATTGTAAAATATATTTTGAGGTATAAAAACAATATATATAAATAACTTTGTATAAGTTGCATTGGACATGTAATGTTTCAGCGATGAACAACGCTTACCTGTCAGTGGATGATGGTCGGCCTCTCGGTTTTGGGATAGGTGGAACTGGTGTAAGCTGCTCTCCTGCAGATATAAGGAGGACACGCGTTACTGGCATTGACAAGATTGGAGAGGCATCCAGGGGCTGATCTCTCTCTGATACTCACCATTGAGCAGTGTGGTTGGTCTTGCTGGGCTGTGATCTGCTGGTGGTCGCGAGCGTGGCAAAGGCTGTGGCACCACATCGCTTGTCCTTCTTGGTGCCGGCACTGGTCGGGTATCTGGTGTGGTTTCTGGCTCTGATGGAAGGTGAGGTTTGTTCGGGAGTGGGGGCTTTGGAGGGGTACGCGGTTTGGGGGGAGGCTGAGAAGGCTTCTGGCCAGTACTCTCTTCTCCAGATTCAGGACTGCTGGTGATTGGTCTTGGCCAGTGATGGGTGCACACGAAGGAGCCAGACTCAGGACCAGGGCGATACGAGCCAGGAAGAAGAGTACTGGAGCATTCCTTACATCTAACACAGAGTGAAATAAAAAGTCAGGGAGAACAGAGAGACAGAGGGAGAAAGAAAGAGAGAGAGAGAGAGAAAGAAAGAGAGAGATAAAGAAAGAAAGAAAGAGAGAAAGAAAGAAAGAAAGAAAGAGGGAGAAAGAAAGAAAGAAAGAGGGAGAAAGAAAGAAAGAAAGAAAGAAAGGGAGAAAGAAAGAAAGGGAGAAAGAAAGAGAGAAAGAAAGAAAAAAAGAAAGGAAAAGAGAATGAGAATGAGAAAGAAAGAAAGAGAGAAAGAAAGAAAGAGAGAAAGAAAGAAAGGAAAAGAGAATGAGTAAGAAAGAAAGAAAGGAAAAGAGAATGAGTAAGAAAGAAAGAAAGAAAGAAAGGAAAAGAGAAAGAAAGGAAAAGAGAATGAGAAAGAAAGAAAGAGAAAGAAAGAAAGAAAGAAAGAAAGGAAAAGAGAAAGAAAGGAAAAGAGAATGAGAAAGAAAGAAAGACAGAGGGAGAAAGAAAGAAAGAAAGAGAGAGAAAGAAAGAAAGAAAGAGAGAGAAAGAAAGAAAGAAAGAGAGAGAAAGAAAGAAAGAAAGAGAGAGAAAGAAAGAAAGAAAGAAAGAAAGAGAGGGAGAGAGGGAGAGAGAAAAGAGACAGAGAGAGAGACAGAGAGAGAAAGAGAGAGAGAAAGAGACAGAGAGAGAGAAAGAATGAGAGAGAGAAAGAATGAGAGAGAGAAAGAAAGAGAGAGAAAGAAAGAGAGAAAGAAAGAGAGAAAGAAAAAGAAAGAGAGAAAAAAAGAGAGAAAAAAAAAGAGAGAAAGATAGATAGAAAGAGAAAGAAAAAGAGAAGGAGAAAATGAAAGAGAAAGAGAGAAAGAAAGAAAGAGAGAAAGAAAGAAAGAGAGAGAAAAAAAGAGAGAAAGATTGATAGAAAGAGAAAGAAAGAGAGAAGGAGACAAGGAAAGAGAAAGAGAGAAAGAAAGAAAGAGAGAAAGAAAGAAAGAAAGAAAGAGAAAGAAAGAAAGAAAGGAGAGAGAAAGAAAGAGAGGAGACAAGGAAAGAGAAAGAGAAAGAAAGAAAAAAGAAAGAGAGAAAGAAAGAGAGAAAGAGAAAAAAAGAGAGAGAAAGAGAGAAAGAAAGAAAAAAGAAAGAGAGAAAGAAAGAGAGAAAGAGAAAAAAAGAGAGAGAGAAAGAGAGAATGAAAGAAAAAAGAAAAAGAAAGAAAGATAGATAGAAAGAGAAAGAAAGAAAGAAAGAGAGAGAGAGAAAGAAAGGAAGGAAGAAAGAAAGAAAGAGAGAGAGACACAGATATCTAGAGGTCATAATATGAAGTTGGTAATTTTCTGAGTACTTTGCAGAAATAAAACCAAAATACACAGAGAATAAATGGACCCAAAACAGAATGCCCAGAAGGTAAAACATCCAAAATGTGCTGGAGGTCTGGGGGAAAAATACAGTGGACAGAGGTCTCGATTCAGACCCAGGTCCGGCTAATGGCTGTATTATTAGGAAAACATGTCAATGCAACCCGTGGTCCTCTGTATTATATACTTTCTTCTGATAACAACGGTCCTTTAAGAATATCTTGGATCTGATTAAAGGCATATCCAAGTTCAATTGATCTATACATTTCTGCACTCTATTGGCAAAAAACATCCTTACTATATGCAGCACATCTCAGAAACCTTTTTATTTTTCTTAATATGTTAAAATCCCTCTAATGATTATGTTGACACCCCCAGGGCCGACTACTCAGGCCCCTGACCCCCACCCAATCAAGATGCAGCATTCAGGGACCAATTTTAACCATTATTCACCAGATATTTCTTCCTCAGCCAATAGGAGAGCAGTGATGTCAGCCCCCAAGTAAGTCACTGCTTGGATATGACTCCATGCTGCCCCCAAGTAAGTCACTGCTTGGATATGACTCCATGCTGCCCCCAAGTAAGTCACTGCTGGGATATGACTCCATGCTGCTCCTTGTCTGTGCTGTGTGCTGCCATATCACCCAACATAATGCCACCCTGCATATCCCAGGCTGCTTTGCAGCACAAACATGAACCCCAGAGTTGAACTCAAATGTTTCAGCTAACCTGAGTGGCCAAAACAAATTATGGAAACTGAGATATGCCTTTGTTTTGACGTGTAGATATACATTTTAGGCAGGAGAATGGGCAATGGAAGTCAGAGTCTGTTTCTATGAAGCATGGGCAAGTTGACGGGCCACAGGAAGTGTGTGCAGAATAGAGTTACGGACATGATAGCATTACACAGACATACCTGAAGCACTGGCGATGATAGAGCTTCCCATCGGCCATGTACCTCTGCACTAGGTGTACATGCTGCTTACACAGGGAGCACGTACTGCTCAGAGAGGACGAGCCATTGGAATCCAAACTACCCTGAGGAGGAAACAGTATGAAGGTGGTGTTCAGGTCAGCCATTACTAGTATATTTCACTGCCAATAATACACTTTGTACCTAGCAGGGGCAAGTTTTAATTACTGCATTTTAATATAAATCACCAACCATGGGCTGTTATCAGCGCCATGATTATAATTACCCTCAATGCACTGCTTTCAGTGTAAAACCCTATGATATCGAGAAGAATGAACACACCCACTACGTTACACAGGACATTCTGGTCTGCCCACTACCCCTTTATCCCCACTTCAATCCATAATGACCCCTCAGACTCATCTACCGTACTAAACGCTCAGTGTCTGTAGCGCCTCAGTCACTCCACTGGCTTCCTACATCCTGAAGAATAATATGACCATAACTTACAAAGCCTTCAACAACAGCAATTCACCCCCTTTATATCTCTGCCCTCATCTGCAAATATTCCCCCATCCGCCATTTTTGCTCTGCTAATGACCTTATTCTTTCCTCCTCTCTTATCACCTCCTCTCACTCCCGCCATCAGGACTTTTCTCGTGCTGCCCCTATTCTCTGGAATTCCATGCATGGCTCCCCCAGATTATCCTCCTGCTTCAAATCCTTTAAACCCTCACTAAAAACACATCTATTTAAAGAAGCCTATCACCTGCCTCATTAACATGCACAAGGCATCTATCACCCTCCTGTACCACACCCAAAACCTTTAGATTGTAAGTCTGCGAGTTTTCAATCTTGTAATGTGCTTTGGGGAAAATCTTTGGGCATTATAAGTTCAAAGATAGGGCCCTCCATCTTTGTAATGCGTTAATATTGTTTTGCGTTGATCACAACGTATGTATAGCGCTACGGAATATATTGGCGCGTTAATCCAGACACCAGGGAGTAAACCGTGTATTATTTATTGCAATGATTATCAAAATAGAAAAAGTATTTGTACCACAGTTCCAATATTATACGTGTTTAGTCCTATTAAACCCATGTTACTATGTGGTATAGCTTGGCATCCAATTTGGCTACTTTAGTAATAGCATTATATTTTCTACATATTTACTGTAGTTCTCATATAATTAGGTTTCCTTAGTAAAACACTAAAATCAGGATTGGAAGAAAAACAATCCCGTGTAAATCTCAGAAGTTATATGTGACCTTTACAGCTCCAGGGTCCCCATCAGATGAGCCTCTCATACTAATTTCACTGTTAATAAGTTATTTAAAAAAAAACTAAACCCTTGTAAGCACATTAGTGATCTTTTAATGGTTAATTCTACATATCAGCTTAAGATAGTAGGGCTATAGTTGGCATTTAGTACAGCGTAACTTTAAAAACTCAGTGATTTAAACATAGTGTGTTCAAAAGTGAGATTAAATATTAGGTGTTTAATAAATTGGAATGTTTTCGTTAAATTCAGAAGATATAATCCTATAATCCTCTCCAGTATGTGCATATAAATAAGATAAAATAACAAAATATCAGAAAACGTCACTGTGCATAACTATTCACCCCCCTAACGTCAATACTTTGTAGAGCCACCTTTTGCAGCAATCACAGCTCCAAGTCGCTTTGAATAAGTCTCTATGAGCTCGCCACATCTTACCACTGGGATTTTTGCCCATTCCTCCTTGCAAGACTGCTCCAGCTCCTTCAAGTTGGATGGCTTGCACTTGTGAACAGCAATCTTTAAGTCTGACCACAGATTTTCTATTGGATTGAGGTCTGGGCTGTGACTCGTCCATTCCAACACATTTACATATTTCCCCTTAAACCCCCCAAGTGTTGCTTTAGCAGTGTGTATGGGGTCATTGTCCTGCTGGAAGGTGACCCTCCGTCCTAGCCTCAAATCACGTACAGAGTGGTACAGGTTTTGCTCAAGAATATCCCTGTATTTAGCACCATCCATCTTTCCCTCAACTCTGACCAGTTTCCCCACAGCACGATGCTGCCACCACCATGTTTCACTGTGGAGATGGTGCTCTTTGGGTGATGTGAGGTGTTGGGTTTGCGCCAGACATCGCGTTTTCTTTGATGGATGAAAAGTTCAATTTTAGTCTCATCAGACCAGAGCACCTTCCTCCATACATTTTGGGAGTCTCCCATGTGCCATTTTGGTTTTTGCTGAAAGTAATGGCTTTCTTCTGGCCACTCTGCCATAAACCCCAACTCTATGGAGCGTACGGCTTATTGTCGTCCTATGTACAGATACTCCAGTCTCTGCTGTGGATCTCTGCAGCTCCTCCAGGGTTACCTTAGGTCTCTGTGCTGCCTCTCTGATTAATGCCCTCCTTGCCCGGTCTATGAGTTTTGTTGGGCGGCCGTCTCTTGGCAGGTTTGCTGTTGTGCCATGTTCTTTCCATTTGGTTACGATAGATTTGATGGTGCTCCTGGGGATCATCAAAGATTTGGATATTTTTTTTATAACCTAACCCTGACTTGTCCTTCTCAACATTGTCCCTTACTTGTTTGGAGAGTTCCTTGGTCTTCATGGCAGTGTTTGGTTAGTAGTGCCTCTTGCTTAGGTGTTGCAGCCTCTGGGGCCTTTCAAAAAAGGTGTGTATATGTAATGACAGATCATGTGACACTTAGATTGCACACAGGTTGACATCATTTCACTAAGTGACTTCTGAAGGTAATTGGTTGCACCAGAGCTTTTTATGGGCTTCATAACAAAGGGGGTGAATACATACGCACATGCCAATTTTCTGTTTTCTATTTCTGAAAAATAGTTTTATGTATATATTTTTCTCATTTCACTTCACCAACTTAGACTATTGTGTTCTGATCCGCCACATAAAATTCAGATTAACAAAACATTGAACTTAAGGCTGTAATGAAACAAAATAGGTAAAAAGTCATGGGGGTGAATACTTTATATATATATATATATATATATATATATATATATATTTGCATCAGTGTAGCAGCCTCTGTCATTAAAGTCACAATATCATAAAAAACCCCATAGGGCCCTCTAGCTTAGCATCACATATATAGTTGTGGACCAAGAACGCTGTGCGTAACGCTTACGATGTTGGTAACGCAGTTGCAAAGCGAGGCGAGCCAGCGGCGCGGTCACACATGCGAGCCTTGCAAAGCAGCCGCTCATCACTTAGGCTGCAATGAGCACCAAAATCGCTCATTGCAACCAGCAGTGCTATTATACATGCGAGCCTCGCAAAGCGAGGCGAAGCAGCCACACAGCACTTGGTCTGCAATAAGCAGCCTTTATAAACTGATTTTGTTAACTGCTTCCTCAGAAGGGCATGTCCATAAAAACTAATGAACTTTGCATGTTGAAAGCACTGGCAGTTTTAACTGCCATGATCCTGTCGTACAGAGAGAACTTTCCACAGCAAGGGAAGCTTCTTCCTAACTCAGGAATTTGCTCATCAGAAACCAAAACTGTAGCGAATAGGATATATTTTTCTTTCCATTTTCAGGTGTCTCTCTCGATGGTTCCATATTCCATATAAATGTTGATCTATAATTAAGTCCATGGATTGATTATGAATGTGAAATAATAATATAAATTGCATACTATGGGCTTCCGTTCTGGATCGTTATCTTGTTGTAGGGGCTTGTGTACCTCAATAAAGCTGTGAGTGGGTTCTAGCTGTATTGTTGGTCTTATTGATTAGCACAAGAAGACACAAGATGTGCCTGGCGAGCCGCGGCCCATGGGGTCACAAAGAGTTGGATATAACTGAACGACTAAACAACAACAATAATGAGCTGGGAACATGAGCTATATGTTTTAATAGGAATAACATTCATATTAATTGCTTTATAAAGTAATATTCAATATCAAAAGTCAAAGCTGCAACTGGTCTCCACCAACTCACTAGAAGGTTCATGGTGGAGGAGGCTAATGACCTCTTACCTGAACTCTCTCTCAGCAAAACTCACTTTTGATGACCGTATGAGGGTGGAGACTGTCGGCTCATACTCTAATCTTTAAAAGTTACTTTAATATTGCTTATATTAATAGAATGTTATTAATGATCAATGAATAATTAAAACTGGGCCATTTGGTCCTTTAAAATGGTGCACCTTGATTAATAAAACGTTATTGTGTGAGATATATATATATCTCAGGTCTGCTTGGGGGGTGTGCTATACTAGGCAATAGTTTCTTATACCTGATCCCTCCTCCCCCGGCGCATCCTGTAATTAGATGAGATAATTATAGGAAACAAAGACACTGAGTGTGTGATCTGGGATGGTCATTATATCTGTACAGAGCGCAGTCTGGAAATGGAATGGCTGCTGATGAATATCTCTAATGCTGAAATGTAAGATAAGGTGGATGATAAGGTGGATGATAAGGTAGATGATAAGGTGGATGATAAGGTGGATGATAAGGTGGATGATAAGGTGGATGATAAGGTGGATGATAAGGTGGATGATAAGGTAGATGATAAGGTAGATGATAAGGTGGATGATAAGGTGGATGATAAGGTGGATGATAAGGTGGATGATAAGGTGGATGATAAGGTAGATGATAAGGTGGATGATAAGGTGGATGATAAGGTAGATGATAAGGTGGATGATAAGGTGGATGATAAGGTGGATGATAAGGTAGATGATAAGGTGGATGATAAGGTGGATGATAAGGTGGATGATAAGGTGGATGATAAGGTGGATGATAAGGTGGATGATAAGGTGGATGATAAGGTAGATGATAAGGTAGATGATAAGGTGGATGATAAGGTGGATGATAAGGTGGATGATAAGGTGGATGATAAGGTGGATGATAAGGTAGATGATAAGGTGGATGATAAGGTGGATGATAAGGTAGATGATAAGGTGGATGATAAGGTGGATGATAAGGTGGATGATAAGGTGGATGATAAGGTAGATGATAAGGTGGATGATAAGGTGGATGATAAGGTAGATGATAAGGTGGATGATAAGGTGGATGATAAGGTAGATGATAAGGTGGATGATAAGGTAGATGATAAGGTGGATGATAAGGTGGATGATAAGGTGGATGATAAGGTGGATGATAAGGTGGATGATAAGGTGGATGATAAGGTGGATGATAAGGTAGATGATAAGGTGGATGATAAGGTGGATGATAAGGTGGATGATAAGGTGGATGATAAGGTGGGGTAATCTACGGCTCTAACAGACGGGGACGTTTCTTACCTGTGGTGAGGAGTCTGTGCTGGGAGTTTTCATTGTGGGCTCAGATGTGGGAGACGGTTTGAACTGGGGGGTTCCAGCTGTACAGACAGAGAAAAAGGTGAGAGACATGTAGAGGCTGCAGATAGAGACGGGGCACGGGGGGGGGGGGGACAGAGAAAAAAGGTGAGAGAGACATTGAGAGGCCGCAGATAGAGACGGGACACTGTGGGGGAGAGAGAGAGACCACAGAAAGAGACGGGACACTGTGGGGGAGAGAGAGAGACCACAGAAAGAGACGGGACACTGTGGGGGAGAGAGAGAGACCACAGAAAGAGACGGGACACTGTGGGGGAGAGAGAGAGACCACAGAAAGAGACGGGACACTGTGGGGGAGAGAGAGAGACCACAGAAAGAGACGGGACACTGTGGGGTAGAGAGAGAGACCACAGAAAGAGACGGGACACTGTGGGGGAGAGAGAGAGACCACAGAAAGAGACGGGGCACTGGGGGGGAGAGAGAGGCCGCAGAAAGAGACGGGGCACTGGGGGAAAGAGAGGCTACAGAAAGAGACGGGGCACGGGGGGAGGGGTGGGGGGAGAGAGAGGCCACAGAAAGAGAGACAGGGCACGGGGGGGAGGGGTGGGGGGAGAGAGAGGCCACAGAAAGAGAGACAGGGCACGGGGGGGGAAGAGAGGCCGCAGAAAGAGACAGGGCACGGGGGGAAGAGAGGCCGCAGAAAGAGACAGGGCATGGGGGGGGGGGAGAAAGGCTGCAGAAAGAGACGGGGCACTGGGGGAAAGAGAGGCTGTAGAAAGAGACAGGGCACTGGGGGAAAGAGAGGCTGTAGATAGAGACAGGGCACGGGGGGGGGGGGGGGAGAGAAAAAAGGTGAGAGAGACATCGAGAGACCGCAGAAAGAGAAGGGGCACGGGGGGGAAGAGAGGCCACAGAAAGAGACAGGGCACGGGGGGAAGAGAGGCCACAGAAAGAGACAGGGCACGGGGGGGGAAGAGAGGCCACAGAAAGAGACAGGGCACGGGGGGGGGGGGGGGAAGAGGCCGCAGAAAGAGACGGGGCATAGGGGGGAATGAGAGGCCGCAGAAAGAGAAGGGGCATGGGGGGGGGGAGGCCGCAGAAAGAGAAGGGGCATGGGTGGGGGGGGGGGGGGGAGAGGCCGCAGAAAGAGAAGGGGCATTGGGGGGGGAGGGGGGGAGGCCGCAGAAAGAGACGGGGCATGAGGGGGGGGAGGCTGCAGAAAGAGACGGGGCATGAGGGGGGGGAGGCTGCAGAAAGAGAGACGGGGCACTGGGAGAAAGAGAGGCTACAGAAAGAGACGAGGCACGGGTGGGGGGGAGAGGCCGCAGAAAGAAAAGGGGCATTGGTGGGGGGGGGGGGAGGCCGCAGAAAGAGACGGGGCAGGGGGGGGGGCTGCAGAAAGAGAGGGGGGGCACTGGGAGAAAGAGAGGCTACAGAAAGAGACGAGGCACGGGTGGGGAGGGGGAGACCGCAGAAAGAGAAGGGGCATTGGTGGGGGGGGGAGGCTGCAGAAAGAGAGACGGGCCCCAGGGAAAGAGAAAGACGGGGGCCCCGGGGGAATAGAGGCCACAGAAAAAAAAGGGGCACATGCGGTGGTAGAGGTCGCAGAAAGAGAAGGGGCATGTGGGGGGGGGGGGGGGTGTAGAGGTCGCAGAAAGTGACAGGGTGCTTAGGCAGAGTCTCAGCAGAAATATAGGGCACATTTGGAAAAGATATGGGATGACTGTGGGAGAGGAGACAGAGAGAGAGGCAATGACTTGGGATAGAGAGGTAACCAGATGGGGAACAAAGGCAGCAGAGAGATAGTGGGGGCAGCTTAAGAGACAGGAGTCAGAAAGTCAAGAGACTGGGGGAAGAAACTGGCAGAGAGGAAGCAGTCATGGCAGAGAGATAGTACAGAGCGGCAAGAGATTGGGCAGAGAGATAAGATGGCTTCAGACGGCTCTCACCTGGGCTAGAGTTGCGGAAGTGATTGTAATACTGGGACACATAGGTCATTATGCTCAGGCGGTCCGGCACTTTCATTGATACCATGTCTTCAGGGTCCAGCAGCGCCGGAATACCCAGCTCACGTTCTGCCACATCGAAGGCCTGAAGTGAATAAAAAGTACAAGAGGGATAAAATAAATGCAAAAAACACAAGCAAAGAAAAGCAAAGAACAAACAATAAAATAAAAGACAAAGGGCTGAGAAAGAAAATAAGGGGAGAAAGAACAAGAGGATGGGGGAGAAGAAAGAAAGTGTAGAAAGCAAGAATGAAGAGGAGTAAACAAGGAGGCAAAAAACTTTCTTTTATTCCGAGCCCAGCATTAGTTATGAAGTATTTATAAGCTGTGACAAGGCATGGAAGACCGTGTGTATCCCCCGAGGAGAGGTTGCCAGGAGCCCCCTGTCCAGGATGGATTCACGTCACCTACTGGGAAAAAAAGGTTTGGAAACTCCGACTAAGAGCGTAATGAAGCAGGAAAGGTCACGCAAATCCCCGCCATTCACGTACGAGTTAGCCAGGAACGTAGCAGATACAAAATATACCATTACAACGGACAGAAAACGCTCACTAGCCAAGTAACACATACAATTCTAAAATGGCGCTTCACACGCCTAAACAAACGGTTTGGCCTCGCGCACGCAGCCTATTTACACTGCACACTTGGCACATTGCTGACACTTTCTCCTCAGGTGATCAACAGTCCAACTGTACATTTCCAGATGCAAGAAAATCCAAATAGATTGCTAGCTCTTCAGGATATTGATTGCTGCATATTAAATATAAATAGGTAAAGTATATTCATTTATTAATTGATATTATTTTTTTAATTCACTGTACTAAAAAATTTTTATATAATTTTACATATTATATATATCTGGCTTCGCGATAAGCGCCGAAGGTGATCGTTGCACAGCAGGAAACTACACGAGGGGAGAGGCTCGCAATGAGCGCCGAAGATGCTCAGGGCAAGGATCGCAATGAGCGCCGAAGATCCTCGGAGGAGCAAAAACCTTACATTGTGTGGCAAACCGCATTCCCATGGTTTAAAATGTTATTTTTGACGGGCAAGTCGCTAGTATATATATTTTTTAAACATCATACTTATGTACTTTTTCTCTCACTGTCCCAGGCGATCCCCAGAATGTATGTGTACGCACGCACGCACGCACGCACGCACGCACATACTTCACCAATGTATCATGGATCTCTCCAGTGTCCTGCAGACGTCTCAAATATTACTTTTCTTAGTAAACTAGATGTATTACTTTTTTCCTGCCCAATTATGCCAAAGTTTCCAAGCAAATATTTTGCGCTGGCCCTTTAACATCAGCGCGAATCACATATAAGATCCACACAGACATCAGTGGAGAAAGGAAGGGCTTTGTGACCACTACCTGTAAGAAAAGTGACTATAGCCTTGGAAGCTTGCAATCTAATCATATTCAGTTAATCACTAAGAGGTACGTTCTGCACTAGATTTGATTTACGTGCTTATAAACTGGCCAGTGAAAGGTCACATTTATTGGCCACTCCACTCCTCATCTTTTCTAATTGAAATGATCATGAGCGGCTTAGAAAGGATCCGTGGAATGGCGTTCTGTGGCCGTACAATGTCACAATCTGCTTTTTGTCTGGGATCTCTAAATAACAGAAATCACATTAGAGGGGACACTGGGGCCCCTTTCTTTATCACGCACCCTATAAGTTCCATTACAGGGCCCCTCTAATCTCTTCAATGTGTAGGGTAAGTAACAATCTAACAACATTAGCCCAATGGGAGCCATGTGCAGCATCTTTAGTTATTGTGTTCTTAGGAGATTCCATGTTTATTACCCTTATAAGCTTGGAGCTTGAGGGTGTGTGTTCTTTCTTGACCAGTGGACACCGAGGAGATGTGGATTTATTATATCATTGAGCATGAATATATTGTTTAATATATGACCCCCTACTCCGTTCCTTGCAGGGTTTGCGCCAAACACGGCTCCATTAATGTAAATGCCTCTCTCACACATGCAACCGTCACCAAGTTATCATGGATGCCTCCAGGCACCTACATCTATTATTTTTTTTCTACATTTGGGGGTTGCCAGTTTTTTCTCCCCCTTAAAAAATTGCAAAAAAAAATGTAAGCAGGTTTGTAACTAAAATGAGGGCGTTTGCGTCCCATTAGCGCGCCACCTTTCCCTCCTTCCACTCCATGTAAGATCGTGACCACCGCAGGAGGCTGGAGAGGCCCGACCTGAGACTTTGCCAAGACACAGTTACAGTTATTCCAAAGTGTAAATAAGAACGCCGGAAGACATATTACACGTGTCCAGGAGGCTTGTATGTTAACTCCTTCACTTCCAGGTATCCTTCTGGGCTGCTAAAAGATTAAAACCCACGCACTGAAGCCAGAAGATCACATTTCTGACTAGAACAAGAGGCGTTTGTATAGCAAGGTCGCTGAAGGTCGCCCAGAAGGTCTGGAAGCCAACAGCTGATATTGGCCTTGAGTGTATCAGAAGAAGGGAGATGTGGGAGGCCGGGATCCGGCCGGGACGTGGGAGAGTAGAGGGAGGATACCGAGGATTTACACAGTGAGAAGAGCTTACCATCTAATTCTGTCATCTAAGATTTATATTACTCCCGGAGCTGCTACATACTGGGATTAATATGACTTATTGGCACATTTCCAACAAATACCAAGAAAGACAAACAACATTATTCTAGCTGAAAGACTCCAGAACACAGCAAGGTCTAATGTTGTGTATTTACAGGTGGCAACACCGTGTCATGGTGAAGGGGCTTGTGTACTTCCATGAAGCTGGGAGATATACAATGTAGGGGCACCCAAGATGGGCATGTCATCGCAGAAAGAGGTCAGACAAATCGTGACCACTGGTGAAGGAACTGGCAACCCACTGCAGTACCTTTGCCATAAAAACGTTACGGATCAGCATAATCAGACACAATATGTGCATGGTGTGCTGTGGATCATGGAGAGTTGGACACAACAATATATATATATATATATATATATATATATATATATAAATAAATATAAATACATATATATATATATATATAAATAAATATAAATACATATATATATATATATATATATATATATATATAAATACATATATATATATATATATATATATATATATATATATATATATATATATATATATATATATATATATATAAAAATACATATATATATATATATATATATATATATATATATATATATATATAAATAAATATAAATACATATAAATAAATATAAATATATATATAAATATAAATATATATATATATATATAAATATAAATATATATATATATATATATATATATATATACATATATACACACACACACAGACAGACGCAAACTTGTGTAGTAGTGAGCCTGGGGAGAGGAGATGAAGAGTAAATCAAATAAGTAAATAACATATGTGAACAGGCGAAGGCGGGTGAGCAAGTCCGGTCCTGGAGGGCCACATACAGTACATGCCTGGATTTGAAGATATCCTTTCTGTGCACAGGTGAGTCAATAAGGAAGACTGAATAAGGGATTGACTCACCTGTGCACAGAAGGGATATCATCAAATCCAGGCATGTATGTGGCCCTCCAGGACCGGACTTGCCCACCCCTGGGCTAAGGGCATTAAAGAAGGTTCTTAAAACTGTATGTGGCCAATATAATTTTGTGTTGGGAGTCACTGCCATATAAAACATTACTTCTGGCTCCTAATCTTGGAGTTACTCTACACATGTCTATGCATGTCCAAGAAAATGTACTCACTAACTAGAACAGTACCACAAATGGTCACAGCGCAGCGCGGGTCCCTCTATGTGTGTACGCTGCCTCCACTACACCAGATCTGATCTGATATGAAGCTGCTGGATCTGGTTTATTCCAAAATACTAAAGCTCCAGAATTTTCCATAGAGCAATTTACAGAACTGCAATAAAGTTGAGGGTTCCCTGGTGGTCCAGTGGTTAGGATTGCGTGCTTTCACTGTTGTGACCTGGTATCATTCCAGTTAGGGAAGCAAGAGGTCCAAACACCCTGAATCCAAGCAAAGTTGGACCTGGTCAGTACTTGGATAGGAGACCACCTAGGAATACCAGGAGCTGTATGCGGTGGCCCACTGGAGAAGGAGCTGACAACCCGCTCCAGTATCTGTGCCATGAATACCAAGTGGATCAGCATGACTATGGACATAAAGATGTCCTGGAGTGTTACGGTCCATGAGGTCACAGAGAGTCGGAATGACTGAACGACGCAAACAATAATAATAATAATAATAATAATAGAGTTGAGTTCCCTACTCTGAAGAGCTTACAATCCGAAGGTAAGGTTACAGTATGAGACGACAGATGCCAATAACTAGGATGAAGTAAGTCTGTAACCCTGTAAGATGAAGACTATGCATGCTAAGACAGGTGATACACTTCTTTAAGCAAACGTAATTTTGTGGGTCTTTAAGACATAATAATAGTCTGAGTAAGTGCCGCACGAGAAAAGTCCTGAAGTGACAAGAAGTAACAAGAGGAGAAGAAAGAAGGTCAATCTAAGAGTGAAGAGATGGTTGGAGACACGGGCAGAGCTATTACGGGCGACGCTGTTTCATAAATTAGGGCCTCATTTAGCTATACAATATTTATTGATAATCTACCGGACAGGCTCATTATGGGATGGATTGGCGACAGATGATTTGTTCGTATTTAACTGAAGTCTAAAAACATACTTTTATTGCCCGTGCAAAATGTTGGGAACTTCCTCTGTCCTATGACAAGTATTCTTAAGGGTACAGCTGTTGCAGATATCAGTAGAGATAAAAATATTAATTGGTTAGTTTATTTTGTGTTGGCAGCCATGTTTACGGCTCATCTGGTGGATGGAGCGGGCTTGTCAAGACTAAAGAAGTTTGTTTTTACGTGGCGCACTCAGGGTAAGGGTTTGTTTTGGCAAGGAAAATGGAATATAACCGTTATTAAATGGTATAAAATAATCCAATATTAAAATAAAATAGGAGCCAAAGAACGGTCACAGAATATTTTGAGTGTCGGATGACTATCCAAAGGCCAACCACCAAGATATGGGCTGCCATCGGATATGCCAGCTATTGCAAAATATACACAGTAAGGAAAGGACACTCCAAGATTTCCTGCAATCTTCAGGTAACCGTATACTTAGAGGCGGAGCCTAGTCTTAAAATGATACTTCTGGCTCCTAAATATTCTCACCATGTATTTTGTATCTTTACGTATACACTTGCTCCCTGGCTCCTAAAATTTTCCTAGAAAATCGAATTGGCTTCTAAGCTTGATATATTTTGTCCACTCCCGTAGCGAATTAGAATAACTTCGAAGCTAACCTATAAATGAGCCAAGCGACAATATGAGAGGATGAAACACAATAATACTACCCGCAGGTGAATATGTAAATGGAATAGATCGGATTACTTGGTTGTTTGGTATATGCAAATTACCCTTAGGGTTTAGTCTCCCTAAGGGTAAAAGGGGACTCCAGACGTGGACACCTTGCTCACTGTGCCTTAGGGAGTTCAGCTGCACCTCACTGACGAAGCCCATAAAGGCCGAAACGCGTCTGGTGAGCTAAAAGAGGCTGCTCTCAGAGTGGCTTATCATGGCTAAAGAACTAATCTATTAAGGTTGGTTCGTTCTCTGATGAGCACCTCAGACTTTGTTGTTTGGTTTTCAAGAAGCAACAACGTCTCACCTTAAAAAATAAGTTCTTTATAGACATCATTGAATTGATCTGTGCTGTTTTTATATAATAAGGGTATTTTATTATTTAGGCAATTCTCTAATTCTTCCACTTTGAGGTTCCCAGATATTGTGTATGGCTTATATGCATGGCTGGGTTATCCATTAGGCCAACTAGGCAGCCACCATGGGGCGCTTCCCTGTGAGGGGTGCCACTTCTAAAAAAATTGGTTCCTGGCTTTAAAAAAAAAAAAAAAGGAATGTTATAGTTCGTAAACTGGCTACTAGGGGGTAACCACCAAGAACAAGACAGTTACAACAGGAAAGGGAACCTAAATGTACAAAAAAATGTACAAAAAAGGCAAAAATGGGTCAATGCATACCTTGCGTACTCACTCGCAGGGGCGCCCTTCCCCAACAAGACTGAGGGGGGGAAGCAGGCAGGCTCCTTCCCCAACAAGACTGAGGGGGGGAAGCAGGCAGGCTCCTTCCCCAACAAGACTGAGGGGGGGAAGCAGGCAGGCTCCTTCCCCAACAAGACTGAGGGGGGGAAGCAGGCAGGCCCCTTCCCCAACAAGACTGAGGGGGGGAAGCAGGCAGGCTCCTTCCCCAACAAGATGGGGGGGGAAGCAGGCAGGCCCCTTCCCCAACAAGACGGGGGGTGAAGAAGCAGGCCCATTCCCCAACAAGAAGGGGGGGAGGGAGGAAGCAGGCAAGCCCCTTACCCAACAAGACGGGGGGGGGGGGGGAAAGCAGGCAGGCCCCTTCCCCAACAAGACGGGGGGGGGGGAGCAGGCAGGCCCCTTCCCCAACAAGACGGGGGGGGGGGGAAGCAGGCAAGCTCCTTCCCCAACAAGACTGAGGGGGGGAAGCAGGCAGGCCACTTCCCCAACAAGACTGAGGGGGGGAAGCAAGACGGGGGGAAGCAGGCAGGCCCCTTCCCCAACAAGACGGGGGGAAGCAGGCAGGCCCCTTCCCCAACAAGACGGGGGGAAGCAGGCAGGCCCCTTCCCCAACAAGACGGGGGGAAGCAGGCAGGCCCCTTCCCCAACAAGACGGGGGGAAGCAAGCAGGCCCCTTCCCCAACAAGACGGGGGGAAGCAAGCAGGCCCCTTTGCCAACAAGACGGGGGGAAGCAAGCAGGCCCCTTTGCCAACAGGATGGAAGAAAGGAGGCAGGTCCTAAAAACAAGACAGAGGGATGCAGGCCTAGCGATTAAGATGCCAACACAGCGAGGTCCGGCCCATACAAAATGTAGTTAGAAGAAAGCTGCTACAGGGGCACGGATGCGCTGGACAAGAGCACACAGGAAGTAACACCCAAACATGACAGGGTCTTAGCTTCTTCTGAGTGCCCTTATCTACAGGCACATTCCATAGAGAATGTTACTCATGTCCGTCGGCCCAAGCGACTGTACAAGGAACTAATAAAGGAGTCAGAGCCGGGTTGTGATGTCATCATCTTGGCATGTCCCAGCGACTCGTCTTCTGCTACCTGCTTCAGGAAGACACACCCAGGCCGCTGACAGCTCCAAAACCTGCCCTTACAAGTCAGTTTTATACCACAAGCAGCATTTAAAATGACATCATTTTGTCCATGTTGCTGTCTGCTTAAGACTACATAACAAGCATACTGTGGCATGACAATATCGCAGGCCTTAGTCTCAAGCGGTGCCTGGTGTAATTAAGATGTCCTCTTAAAACGCATTTATGCTCATGACTACAAAAATGGTTAATTGATGACATCACAAACATGCAAAGTTTTTCTCAAACTACAGTGGTCCTTGAAGGGATTCTGCATTTTTTCTCTACATGGAATGAGCAAAAACATATGAACGAGGAATCAGTGTAGTAAAGAAAGAAAGACATTATAAACTCACCCACAAGGAAGCCATGTCTGCTCCTTCCTCCCCGGCCAGTTCTCCTTAACAGTGAGCGTTCCTTACCAATCACGCCAGGACATTGCGTGGACGCCAAGAGTAACAACACGGGATTGTCACCGTGAATGAGATGTGCCCCAGGGAGGAGGCAGCATTGTGACCTGGCTCCTTGGGGACAGGTTTAGCCGGAGTTTGCAACATCTTAAAAGTAATTTGTTGTTAGTTTCAGACACGGATTCCTTAATGTTAAATATTTTTACTGAGGCAATTGAGAAAAGAAAAGTAGTTTTGCTGCATTAAGTCACAGCCGGGTGGAGGCGCGAACATTAAAGGGACTACTTTATATTATTGGTTTATATGAATGTGTTAACTACATTAATCTAATTGTATCCTCTGTAATTAAGAAATAACATCTGGATTTCACTTCCTTCTATAGAGCCTCCAGATCTACAGCAATGTCACACTATCGGTGTCTTATGCTGCATGTCACTGTCTGCTTCTTAGCAGCATGAGACACTGGGAGTGTGAAGATTAGATCACAGCTGTGAAACCTGGCATCCTATAAGAGAGAGAACAGGGATAAAGGCTTCTTAAAAGTAAGTGGTGTATATTTAAAGTGACGATTGCATCGAGGAGGATACAATGAATTATCAACTAATTAAAAAAATACATAATAATAATAATATACCTAGAGAGTGTCTTTAATTATAGTATGAATATTCATGCTGGTGTGACCTTAGCCAGAATGTAGTGCGGTCACATTGGCAGGACACACAGGAGCAAACAAGGAAAGATGGGGGAGTTCCAGAAGCAGACAGGCTGTTAGTCTGTTGGCTTCTTAAAAGTGAAGTGTAAATTTTATGATAATTCGATTACAGTTAAATCAAATTATAAAAAATCCGCCATTTTCTGATGGCCTGTGCTTTTTTAATCGGAATTCAGGTTAATCTACCATTATTTTAAAGGCATATCTAAATTTCCTGGATTATGAATGCATCTGATAGAGGAGAATTAGTAGTGTATGAAAACTTTTTTTTTCATGAAAAAATACCAACACGTGAAAATATCTGCTACAATTAGCATAAAATTCATAATTTGTTTTGGCCAAACACCGGCAGTTAATACATTGGTTCAATATGTGAAGTCAGTTTGTGCAGCAAAGCATCATGGATCGTCTAGTCTTGTTTTTTCCTTGCACAAGGAAGAAAGGAGGCGCTCAGATATTGCTTTGTGCTGCTGTTGGTTTGAATGTTAGTATTGGGTTAAAATCCGTACCCAAATGCAGGGATTCTATTGGTAGGTACACTGTGCCTATATAAGCAGCTCTGGGGGTGTGGAAAACAAGTTTTCATTTTAAATAAAATAAATCTGTTTGTGTATAGAAAGTTAGTTTAAGGGTGTGCAGACTTATGCAACCACATTATTTTTATTTTTTATTTTTCTTCCCTCCACCTAAAAGATTTCAGTTTGTTTTTCAATTGAGTTGTACAGTTTATAGGTCACATTAAAGGTGGAAACATTTCTGAAATGATTTATCTTTGTCTCATTTTTTTACAGCACAGAAACCTGACATTTTAACAGGGGTGTGTAGACTTTTTATATCCACTGTAAACCAGAGCACATGTATTTAGGATGTAAAAATTAACATAGCCTCCGATGTATTACTATTATATGCAATTAATCATTATTGTACAACGTAAACACCATCAGGGCTGTCCCAAGCAGGCAGATTTCGGCCAGGGAAATGTAAGATTTCTAAATGATTGGAAACTTGTTTTCACAATGTGACAAGTTATCTACAGTTAGGCCATCATTTCTTAACTCTTAAATGCAATTATGCTATGGGGAAATCTACCATTTTGGTTTCTTCTAATTTACTTCCTCGGGTGAGGAAGTAAATTACTGAATGCAGAGGAAGTTTCTAATTGCTCAATGGGGAAAATGCCAGCTAAAAATGACTAAGTAATGAAACACTTATTATTTTGCTTTAAAGAACTCTAAGAATGTAAGTTTTAGGGTTTTTTGTAGAACCATGTTATCTAATCGAGCTTAACTAATAACTCCTATAAGGAATGACTGTATCGGAGACTTCTAATAAAGCAGAAGCAGTTTAGAAACTGCTGACTCCATATATATATTTCTAGAGAATAATGGCAGCCATGTGTTATTAACCACACATGACGCTCAACGCCAATCTATAGGAGGAGGGACCTGCGGCGTTACCAAGTAATACCCAATCAGGGTCTGATCCCTAGAGTGGTCCATCACGGCACCCCCTGGTTCCCCGCTCCCCTAACTCACCAGCCGGTTGTTCTCGAAGACATTTTCTTTGGAGAGAGAGTCAAAGTTTCTGTAGATAAAAGGAGAAGGAATGAGATATGAGTGGAAACAAAAAGGGGCAAGATGGAGCACTCCGTGTAAAGGAAGCACGGGACCCCCAGAGCAAGTCACGGGAGCAACTATACAACAAAGGATAAAAACATAACTATGATGGCAGGCAAGAACCAAAATGGCCCATCCGCTCTACGCTTCCAGATAACCGTATACTTCTTTCAGGCATGCTTACATTCCTTAACATCTGACCTCTCTGTAAAGTAGTACTTTCTCACATCACCCCCTAAATCTTCCTGGAAGATGCTCCGCTCCTGAGCTTTATTGAATGCATCACCCCTCTATCACATCACCCCTCTATCACATCACCCCTCTATCACATCACCCCTCTATCACATCACCCCTCTATCACATCACCCATCTTACTTCTATCTCTAAGACGGGAGTAGTCAATATCTCAGGGACAGGCAACCAGTGTCATTTGATAAGACTCATAATCCATCTCGGAGACCTTAAAAGGCCCTCAAACCTGTGTTTTAATCTAAAGCAAAATTGCTAAAGGGACACAAATGAATTGCTTACAGAGGTATAGATAATGAGGAGAAATATTTAGTGTAATCGGGTATTAGTTGCTAGTGTTAGAGGGATGTACAATAGGATGTTTATTGTGGGATGGTGGCCGCTGCATGGGAATTGCCTGAGAGGTGCATGTGGCCCCGGGTGCAATAAGGGAGCCTGGGTCAGAACCTGGACCTTTGTTCCATTTCTTTTGGACCTCCATTTCATTTACTATAAATCTGTCCTAAAGTTGCCAAATTCTTAAAAACAGTATGAGTTAGTACCATTGAATTCATTTTTACAAACACTTTTGAATATGAATATGTTTGGGGAAAAAAGTTGACTACCGTGCGCTATACGATACATATTCAAGTCATGGAGTATTTTTGGAGTTTTAAAGTCTTCCTTTGATTTGTTTCTAAAAAGCAGAGCAAGGATCGCCCAAAGCAAGGGGCGAAAAGGATCGAATGGGGAATGTCCAGTAATAGAGGGTCCCACAGGAAAGAGAAGGGTGATAGAGAGGGTCTTGAAAGGAAGAGAGGGTGCCACAGTGATGAAGCGCGTGGTTGTTGCAGGATAGGGGGGGGTGAGACCTGCAGCCCAAACACCAGAAAGTGATCCCAGCTCACAGCAGTACATGCAGCCCCTTTATAATCCGTGGTCCCAGTGACAGGTGGGCCCTGCGGCAGCTGCACGGTTTTCCATGATACAAATAGGAGGCCTCATAACCCAAATCTGCCCCAAAATTGAACAAGTGGTCATTTCATTATCAGGGGCTTGTGACCAATTGCAGAAGCCCCTCTAACATACCAAAAAAAAAAAAAAAAACTTCTATTAAAAGGTACAAACACTTGAAAACGAACTACTTTATTCTGACAGGACACAAACCACCATGTCACCCCCAAACTGAACTAACCCTAAACATGCTTCTCTTTGGAGGCCAAATCAGCTTAGGGGGATTTTGCCCAAAACCACCATTTTAGGTCAGCTTCATAATAGGGCCAAATAACGTGGCCGCGTCGGGCTCCCATTCACCTTATGACATCATAATTCTGCTGCATATTTACAAACTTAATCGAAATGACTTAAATATGGAAGTTTTTTATTTTTGCAGAATAAACCGTAGTAATGCAGCACTTCCAGGCTCCTCTCGGAGGGTGAAGGAGAAAGAAAGCAGGTCGTATCACGCAAAGATTAAAGCAAGTCATGATAATATACTCTGCCAAAATAACATGGCAGGCAGTCAAGAGGAAAGTAGAATAATTCATATTTAAAACAATACGGTATTAATAAGATAATTATTTCACTTTTTATAGGTATGGACTTATCATACAAATATTTGGGCAACCTGTACTAACACCAAACACCTTTTATTTCAGTGATATTAATTCAGCAAAAATGTAAAAATGAAATAAAACTTTGCAAATAGCCCATAAAATCACAAGCTCCAAGTTTGCAATAAAGGAAACCTGACTCTGGTGATTCAGCAACATATGATAATGTCCTCCGTCTAGGAGCTATGAGTCAGTAGATGGTAAGCTCTTGGGCCAAAGTGACAATACTTACATCAGGTCCGGACGGTGTCGATGGATGAGCGCGCAGAATGCCAGTCCATCCCGGAATGAGGAGCTGAGGTCAGTGACTTGTACCCCGGGGTAACCCTCGCACTGCTGGGCGCACCACTGCTGCAGAGCCCGGGAGGCAGACATCATCCCCACCAGGGGCAAATATAAGAGGAAGGGGCAAGTCTGGGGGCAAGCAAAGCAATGGGAAGTAAATAGGCAGTGGACTGCTAGGGGCAGTTACAAGGGCAATGCCATGATCTGGGGGCAATGAAAGGTGACCGGGGGGGGAGTACTACTGACCAGGGGGAGAGGGCAGGTAATGAGTAGTGGCAGTTACAAAGGCAGGGGCAATACACAGGGGGCAATACCATGACCAGGGAGCAATACCATGGGCAAGGGGAGAATGAAAGGGGACAGAGGTGGGGGAACTAAAAGTAATGTACTACTGTGAGGGCAGGTGTGTGGAGGCAGTTACAGAGGAAATGGAGGCAATTATACATTTGTTATTGGGACACTTGGAAGTAGTGATGTGAGAGGGCAGATAATAATGAGGGTGCTGGCTCTTGTGGGGGGGTTTCTTATTCTACACTTACAGTGTCCCTGGGGTGGGTAGCCGGGCTGGTGCAGTTACTGGAGCGGGTCTCTGGCTGGTTACTCGGGGCAGCTCTCACGGCCTGCTGTGCCTCTCAGTCCCCGGGCTCTCCCAGTCTCTCCCCGGCTTCCTCTCGCTGTCCCGGGCGGTGTCTCAGTCTCCGTCCCGCTGTCTCCACCTCTCGATGCAGCCGCTCCGCCTACAGAGGGTGGGACAGACACAGACACTACATACACTGTGATAGAGACACAACACACAGACACTACATACAGTGTGATAGAGACACAACACACAGACACTACATACACTGTGATAGAGACACAACACACAGACACTACACACACTGTGATAGAGACACAACACACAGACACTACACACACTGTGATAGAGACACAACACACAGACACTACATACAGTGTGATAGAGACACAACACACAGACACTACATACAGAGTGATAGAGACACAACACACAGGCACTACATACAGAGTGATAGAGACACAACACACAGGCACTACATACACTGTGATAGAGACACAACACACAGACACTACATACAGTGTGATAGAGACACAACACACAGGCACTACATACAGAGTGATAGAGACACAACACACAGGCACTACATACACTGTGATAGAGACACAACACACAGGCACTACATACACTGTGATAGAGACACAACACACAGACACTACATACAGAGTGATAGAGACACAACACACAGGCACTACATACAGAGTGATAGAGACACAACACACAGGCACTACATACACTGTGATAGAGACACAACACACAGACACTACATACAGTGTGATAGAGACACAACACACAGACACTACATACAGTGTGATAGAGACACCACACACAGACACTACATACAGTGTGATAGAGACACAACACACAGACACTACATACAGTGTGATAGAGACACAACACACAGGCACTACATACAGTGTGATAGAGACACAACACACAGACACTACATACAGTGTGATAGAGACACAACACACAGGCACTACACACACTGTGATAGAGACACAACACACAGACACTATATACAGTGTGATAGAGACACAACACACAGACACTACATACACTGTGATAGAGACACAACACACAGACACTACATACAGTGTGATAGAGACACAACACACAGACACTACATACAGTGTGATAGAGACACAACACACAGACACTACATACACTGTGATAGAGACACAACACACAGACACTACATACAGTGTGATAGAGACACAACACACAGACACTACATACACTGTGATAGAGACACAACACACAGACACTACATACACTGTGATAGAGACACAACACACAGACACTACATACAGTGTGATAGAGACACAACACACAGACACTACATACACTGTGATAGAGACACAACACACAGACACTACACACAGTGTGATAGAGACACAACACACAGGCACTACATACACTGTGATAGAGACACAACACACAGACACTACATACAGTGTGATAGAGACACAACACACAGGCACTACATACACTGTGATAGAGACACAACACACAGGCACTACATACAGTGTGATAGAGACACAACACACAGACACTACATACACTGTGATAGAGACACCACACACAGACACTACATACACTGTGATAGAGACACAACACACAGACACTACATACAGTGTGATAGAGACACAACACACAGACACTACATACAGTGTGATAGAGACACAACACACAGACACTACATACACTGTGATAGAGACACAACACACAGACACTACATACAGTGTGATAGAGACACAACACACAGACACTACATACACTGTGATAGAGACACAACACACAGACACTACATACAGTGTGATAGAGACACAACACACAGACACTACATACACTGTGATAGAGACACAACACACAGACACTACATACACTGTGATAGAGACACAACACACAGACACTACATACAGTGTGATAGAGACACAACACACAGACACTACATACACTGTGATAGAGACACAACACACAGACACTACACACAGTGTGATAGAGACACAACACACAGGCACTACATACACTGTGATAGAGACACAACACACAGACACTACATACAGTGTGATAGAGACACAACACACAGGCACTACATACACTGTGATAGAGACACAACACACAGGCACTACATACAGTGTGATAGAGACACAACACACAGACACTACACACACTGTGATAGAGACACAACACACAGGCACTACATACAGTGTGATAGAGACACAACACACAGACACTACACACACTGTGATAGAGACACAACACACAGGCACTACATACAGTGTGATAGAGACACAACACACAGACACTACACACACTGTGATAGAGACACAACACACAGGCACTACACACAGTGTGATAGAGACACAACACACAGGCACTACATACACTGTGATAGAGACACAACACACAGACACTACATACAGTGTGATAGAGACACAACACACAGACACTACATACACTGTGATAGAGACACAACACACAGGCACTACATACAGTGTGATAGAGACACAACACACAGACACTACACACACTGTGATAGAGACACAACACACAGGCACTACATACAGTGTGATAGAGACACAACACACAGACACTACACACACTGTGATAGAGACACAACACACAGGCACTACACACAGTGTGATAGAGACACAACACACAGGCACTACATACACTGTGATAGAGACACAACACACAGACACTACATACACTGTGATAGAGACACAACACACAGACACTACATACAGTGTGATAGAGACACAACACACAGACACTACATACACTGTGATAGAGACACAACACACAGACACTACATACAGTGTGATAGAGACACAACACACAGACACTACATACACTGTGATAGAGACACAACACACAGACACTACATACACTGTGATAGAGACACAACACACAGGCACTACATACAGTGTGATAGAGACACAACACACAGACACTACACACACTGTGATAGAGACACAACACACAGACACTACACACAGTGTTGATAGAGACACAACACACAGGCACTACATACAGTGTGATAGAGACACAACACACAGACACTACATACACTGTGATAGAGACACAGCACACAGGCACTACATACACTGTGATAGAGACACAACACACAGGCACTACATACAGTGTGATAGAGACACAACACACAGACACTACATACACTGTGATAGAGACACAGCACACAGGCACTACATACAGTGTGATAGAGACACAACACACAGACACTACATACACTGTGATAGAGACACTACACACAGGCACTACATACAGTGTGATAGAGACACAACACACAGACACTACATACACTGTGATAGAGACACTACACACAGACACTACATACAGTGTGATAGAGACACAACACACAGACACTACATACACTGTGATAGAGACACAGCACACAGGCACTACATACAGTGTGATAGAGACACAACACACAGACACTACATACACTGTGATAGAGACACTACACACAGGCACTACACACAGTGTGATAGAGACACAACACACAGACACTACATACAGTGTGATAGAGACACAACACACAGACACTACACACACTGTGATAGAGACACAACACACAGACACTACATACACTGTGATAGAGACACCACACACAGACACTACATACAGTGTGATAGAGACACAACACACAGACACTACATACACTGTGATAGAGACACAACACACAGACACTACATACAGTGTGATAGAGACACAACACACAGACACTACATACACTGTGATAGAGACACAACACACAGACACTACATACACTGTGATAGAGACACAACACACAGACACTACATACACTGTGATAGAGACACAACACACAGGCACTACATACAGTGTGATAGAGACACAACACACAGACACTACACACACTGTGATAGAGACACAACACACAGGCACTACACACAGTGTGATAGAGACACAACACACAGGCACTACATACAGTGTGATAGAGACACAACACACAGACACTACATACACTGTGATAGAGACACTACACACAGACACTACATACAGTGTGATAGAGACACAACACACAGACACTACATACACTGTGATAGAGACACAGCACACAGGCACTACATACAGTGTGATAGAGACACAACACACAGACACTACATACACTGTGATAGAGACACTACACACAGGCACTACATACAGTGTGATAGAGACACAACACACAGACACTACATACACTGTGATAGAGACACTACACACAGACACTACATACAGTGTGATAGAGACACAACACACAGACACTACATACACTGTGATAGAGACACAGCACACAGGCACTACATACAGTGTGATAGAGACACAACACACAGACACTACATACAGTGTGATAGAGACACAACACACAGGCACTACATACAGTGTGATAGAGACACAACACACAGACACTACATACACTGTGATAGAGACACTACACACAGACACTACATACAGTGTGATAGAGACACAACACACAGACACTACATACACTGTGATAGAGACACAGCACACAGGCACTACATACAGTGTGATAGAGACACAACACACAGACACTACATACACTGTGATAGAGACACTACACACAGGCACTACACACAGTGTGATAGAGACACAACACACAGACACTACATACAGTGTGATAGAGACACAACACACAGACACTACATACAGTGTGATAGAGACACAACACACAGGCACTACATACACTGTGATAGAGACACAACACACAGACACTACATACAGTGTGATAGAGACACAACACACAGACACTACATACACTGTGATAGAGACACAACACACAGACACTACATACACTGTGATAGAGACACAACACACAGGCACTACATACAGTGTGATAGAGACACAACACACAGACACTACACACACTGTGATAGAGACACAACACACAGGCACTACACACAGTGTGATAGAGACACAACACACAGGCACTACATACAGTGTGATAGAGACACAACACACAGACACTACATACACTGTGATAGAGACACAGCACACAGGCACTACATACACTGTGATAGAGACACAACACACAGGCACTACATACAGTGTGATAGAGACACAACACACAGACACTACATACACTGTGATAGAGACACAGCACACAGGCACTACATACAGTGTGATAGAGACACAACACACAGACACTACATACACTGTGATAGAGACACTACACACAGGCACTACATACAGTGTGATAGAGACACAACACACAGACACTACATACACTGTGATAGAGACACTACACACAGACACTACATACAGTGTGATAGAGACACAACACACAGACACTACATACACTGTGATAGAGACACAGCACACAGGCACTACATACAGTGTGATAGAGACACAACACACAGACACTACATACAGTGTGATAGAGACACAACACACAGGCACTACATACAGTGTGATAGAGACACAACACACAGACACTACATACACTGTGATAGAGACACTACACACAGGCACTACATACAGTGTGATAGAGACACAACACACAGACACTACATACACTGTGATAGAGACACAGCACACAGGCACTACATACAGTGTGATAGAGACACAACACACAGACACTACCATACACTGTGATAGAGACACAACACACAGGCACTACATACAGTGTGATAGAGACACAACACACAGACACTACACACACTGTGATAGAGACACAACACACAGGCACTACACACAGTGTGATAGAGACACAACACACAGACACTACATACACTGTGATAGAGACACAACACACAGACACTACATACACTGTGATAGAGACACAACACACAGACACTACATACACTGTGATAGAGACACAACACACAGACACTACATACACTGTGATAGAGACACAACACACAGGCACTACATACACTGTGATAGAGACACAACACACAGGCACTACATACACTGTGATAGAGACACTACACACAGGCACTACACACAGTGTGATAGAGACACAACACACAGGCACTACATACAGTGTGATAGAGACACAACACACAGGCACTACATACAGAGTGATAGAGACACAACACACAGGCACTACATACAGTGTGATAGAGACACAACACACAGACACTACATACACTGTGATAGAGACACAACACACAGGCACTACATACACTGTGATAGAGACACAACACACAGACACTACATACAGTGTGATAGAGACACAACACACAGGCACTACATACACTGTGATAGAGACACAACACACAGACACTACATACACTGTGATAGAGACACAACACACAGACACTACATACACTGTGATAGAGACACAACACAGACACTACATACAGTGTGATAGAGACACAACACACAGACACTACATACAGTGTGATAGAGACACAACACAGACACTACATACAGTGTGATAGAGACACAACACACAGACACTACACACAGTGTGATAGAGACACAACACACAGACACTACATACACTGTGATAGAGACACAACACACAGACACTACATACACTGTGATAGAGACACAACACACAGACACTACATACACTGTGATAGAGACACAACACACAGACACTACATACACTGTGATAGAGACACAACACACAGGCACTACATACAGTGTGATAGAGACACAACACACAGACACTACATACAGTGTGATAGAGACACAACACACAGACACTACACACACTGTGATAGAGACACAACACACAGACACTACATACAGTGTGATAGAGACACAACACACAGACACTACACACAGTGTGATAGAGACACAACACACAGACACTACATACACTGTGATAGAGACACAACACACAGACACTACATACAGTGTGATAGAGACACAACACACAGACACTACATACAGTGTGATAGAGACACAACACACAGACACTACACACACTGTGATAGAGACACAACACACAGACACTACATACAGTGTGATAGAGACACAACACACAGGCACTACACACAGTGTGATAGAGACACAACACACAGGCACTACATACAGTGTGATAGAGACACAACACACAGACACTACATACAGTGTGATAGATACACAACACACAGACACTACATACAGTGTGATAGAGACACAACACACAGACACTACATACAGTGTGATAGAGACACAACACACAGGCACTACACACAGTGTGATAGAGACACAACACACAGACACTACATACAGTGTGATAGAGACACAACACACAGACACTACATACAGTGTGATAGAGACACAACACACAGACACTACATACAGTGTGATAGAGACACAACACACAGACACTACATACAGTGTGATAGAGACACAACACACAGGCACTACACACAGTGTGATAGAGACACAACACACAGGCACTACATACAGTGTGATAGAGACACAACACACAGACACTACATACACTGTGATAGAGACACCACACACACAGACACTACATACACTGTGATAGAGACACCACACACACAGACACTACATACAGTGTGATAGAGACACAACACACAGACACTACATACACTGTGATAGAGACACAACACACAGACACAGGCACTACACACAGTGTGATAGAGACACAACACACAGACACTACATACACTGTGATAGAGACACAACACACAGACACTACATACAGTGTGATAGAGACACAACACACAGACACTACATACACTGTGATAGAGACACAACACACAGACACTACATACACTGTGATAGAGACACAACACACAGACACTACATACACTGTGATAGAGACACCACACACAGACACTACATACAGTGTGATAGAGACACAACACACAGACACTACATACAGTGTGATAGACACCACACACAGACACTACATACAGTGTGATAGAGACACAACACACAGACACTACATACAGTGTGATAGAGACACAACACACAGACACTACATACAGTGTGATAGAGACACCACACACAGACACTACATACACTGTGATAGAGACACAACACACAGACACTGTGATAGAGACACCACACACAGACACTACACACAGTGTGATAGAGACACAACACACAGACACTACATACAATGTGATAGAGACACAACACACAGACACTACATACACTGTGATAGAGACACAACACACAGACACTACATACACTGTGATAGAGACACAACACACAGACACTACATACACTGTGATAGAGACACAACACACAGACACTACATACACTGTGATAGAGACACAACACACAGACACTACATACAGTGTGATAGAGACACAACACACAGACACTACATACACTGTGATAGAGACACCACACACAGACACTACATACAGTGTGATAGAGACACAACACACAGACACTACATACACTGTGATAGAGACACAACACACAGACACTACATACAGTGTGATAGAGACACAACACACAGACACTACATACAGTGTGATAGAGACACAACACACAGACACTACATACACTCTGATAGAGACACAACACACAGGCACTACATACAGTGTGATAGAGACACAACACACAGACACTACATACACTGTGATAGAGACACAACACACAGACACTACATACAGTGTGATAGAGACACAACACACAGACACTACATACAGTGTGATAGAGACACAACACACAGACACTACATACACTGTGATAGAGACACAACACACAGACACTACATACACTGTGATAGAGACACAACACACAGGCACTACATACACTGTGATAGAGACACAACACACAGACACTACATACAGTGTGATAGAGACACAACACACAGACACTACATACAGTGTGATAGAGACACAACACACAGGCACTACATACACTGTGATAGAGACACAACACACAGACACTACATACAGTGTGATAGAGACACAACACACAGACACTACATACAGTGTGATAGAGACACAACACACAGACACTACATACACTGTGATAGAGACACAACACAAAGACACTACATACAGTGTGATAGAGACACAACACACAGACACTACATACAGTGTGATAGAGACACAACACAGACACTACATACAGTGTGATAGAGACACAACACTCAGGCACTACATACAGTGTGATAGAGACACAACACAGACACTACATACAGTGTGATAGAGACACAACACACAGGCACTACATACAGTGTGATAGAGACACAACACAGGCACTACATACAGTGTGATAGAGACACAACACACAGGCACTACATACACTGTGATAGAGACACAACACACAGACACTACATACAGTGTGATAGAGACACAACACACAGGCACTACACACAGTGTGATAGAGACACAGCACACAGACACTACACACACTGTGATAGAGACACAGCACACAGACACTACATACACTGTGATAGACACCACACACAGACACTACACACAGTGTGATAGAGACACAACACACAGACACTACACACACTGTGATAGAGACACAACACACAGACACTACACACACTGTGATAGAGACACAACACACAGACACTACATACAGTGTGATAGAGACACAACACACAGACACTACACACAGTGTGATAGAGACACAACACACAGACACTACATACACTGTGATAGAGACATAACACACAGACACTACATACAGTGTGATAGAGACACAACACACAGACACTACATACAGTGTGATAGAGACACAACACACAGACACTACATACAGTGTGATAGAGACACAGCACACAGACACTACATACACTGTGATAGACACCGCACACAGACACTACATACACTGTGATAGAGACACAACACACAGACACTACATTCAGTGTGATAGAGACACAGCACACAGACACTACATACAGTGTGATAGAGACACAACACACAGACACTACATACACTGTGATAGAGACACAACACACAGACACTACATACAGTGTGATAGAGACACAACACACAGACACTACATACAGTGTGATAGAGACACAACACACAGACACTACATACACTGTGATAGAGACACCACACACAGACACTACATACAGTGTGATAGAGACACAACACACAGACACTACATACAGTGTGATAGAGACACAACACACAGACACTACATACAGTGTGATAGAGACACAACACACAGACACTACATACACTGTTATAGAGACACAACACACAGGCACTACATACACTGTGATAGAGACACAACACACAGACACTACATACAGTGTGATAGAGACACAACACACAGACACTACATACAGTGTGATAGAGACACAACACACAGACACTACATACACTGTGATAGAGACACCACACACAGACACTACATACAGTGTGATAGACACCACACACAGACACTACATACAGTGTGATAGAGACACCACACACAGACACTACATACAGTGTGATAGACACCACACACAGACACTACATACAGTGTGATAGAGACACAACATAGACACTACATACACTGTGATAGAGACACAACACACAGACACTACATACACTGTGATAGAGACACAACACACAGGCACTACATACAGTGTGATAGAGACACAACACACAGACATAGACACTACATACAGTGTGATAGAGACACAACACAGACACTACATACACTGTGATAGAGACACCACACACAGGCACTACATACAGTGTGATAGAGACACAACACACAGGCACTACACACAGTGTGATAGAGACACAGCACACAGACACTACACACACTGTGATAGAGACACAGCACACAGACACTACATACACTGTGATAGACACCACACACAGACACTACACACAGTGTGATAGAGACACAACACACAGACACTACACACACTGTGATAGAGACACAACACACAGACACTACACACACTGTGATAGAGACACAACACACAGACACTACACACAGTGTGATAGAGACACAACACACAGACACTACACACAGTGTGATAGAGACACAACACACAGACACTACATACACTGTGATAGAGACATAACACACAGACACTACATACACTGTGATAGAGACACAACACACAGACACTACATACACTGTGATAGAGACACTACACACAGACACTACATACAGTGTGATAGAGACACAACACACAGACACTACATACACTGTGATAGAGACACAGCACACAGGCACTACATACAGTGTGATAGAGACACAACACACAGACACTACATACAGTGTGATAGAGACACAACACACAGACACTACATACAGTGTGATAGAGACACAGCACACAGACACTACATACACTGTGATAGACACCGCACACAGACACTACATACACTGTGATAGAGACACAACACACAGACACTACATTCAGTGTGATAGAGACACAACACACAGACACTACATACACTGTGATAGAGACACAACACACAGACACTACATACACTGTGATAGAGACACAACACACAGACACTACATACAGTGTGATAGAGACACAACACACAGACACTACATACAGTGTGATAGAGACACAACACACAGACACTACATACACTGTGATAGAGACACCACACACAGACACTACATACAGTGTGATAGAGACACAACACACAGACACTACATACAGTGTGATAGAGACACAACACACAGACACTACATACAGTGTGATAGAGACACAACACACAGACACTACATACAGTGTGATAGAGACACCACACACAGACACTACATACAGTGTGATAGACACCACACACAGACACTACATACAGTGTGATAGAGACACAACACAGACACTACATACACTGTGATAGAGACACAACACACAGACACTACATACACTGTGATAGAGACACAACACACAGACACTACATACAGTGTGATAGAGACACAACACACAGACACTACATACAGTGTGATAGAGACACAACACACAGACACTACATACACTGTGATAGAGACACCACACACAGGCACTACATACAGTGTGATAGAGACACCACACACAGACACTACATACAGTGTGATAGACACCACACACAGACACTACATACAGTGTGATAGAGACACAACACAGACACTACATACACTGTGATAGAGACACAACACACAGACACTACATACACTGTGATAGAGACACAACACACAGACACTACATACAGTGTGATAGAGACACAACACACAGACATAGACACTACATACAGTGTGATAGAGACACAACACAGACACTACATACACTGTGATAGAGACACCACACACAGGCACTACATACAGTGTGATAGAGACACAACACACAGACACTACATACAGTGTGATAGACACCACACACAGACACTACATACACTGTGATAGAGACACAACACACAGACACTACATACACTGTGATAGAGACACAACAAACAGACACTACATACAGTGTGATAGAGACACAACACACAGACACTACATACACTGTGATAGAGACACAACACACAGACACTACATACAGTGTGATAGAGACACAACACACAGACACTACATACAATGTGATAGAGACACAACACACAGACACTACATACACTGTGATAGAGACACAACACACAGACACTACACACAGTGTGATAGAGACACAACACACAGACACTACATACAGTGTGATAGAGACACAACACACAGACACTACATACACTGTGATAGAGACACAACACACAGACACTACATACAGTGTGATAGAGACACAACACACAGACACTACATACAGTGTGATAGAGACACAACACACAGACACTACATACAGTGTGATAGAGACACAACACACAGACAATACATACAGTGTGATAGAGACACAACACACAGACACTACATACAATGTGATAGAGACACAACACACAGACACTACATACACTGTGATAGAGACACAACACACAGACACTACATACACTGTGATAGAGACACAACACACAGACACTACATACACTGTGATAGAGACACAACACACAGACACTACATACACTGTGATAGAGACACAACACACAGACACTACATACACTGTGATAGACACAACACACAGACACTACATACACTGTGATAGAGACACAACACACAGACACTACATACACTGTGATAGAGACACCACACACAGACACTACATACAGTGTGATAGACACCACACACAGACACTACATACAGTGTGATAGACACCACACACAGACACTACATACAGTGTGATAGAGACACAACACAGACACTACATACACTGTGATAGAGACACAACACACAGACACTACATACACTGTGATAGAGACACAACACACAGACACTACATACAGTGTGATAGAGACACAACACACAGACACTACATACAGTGTGATAGAGACACAACACACAGACACTACATACACTGTGATAGAGACACCACACACAGGCACTACATACAGTGTGATAGAGACACCACACACAGACACTACATACAGTGTGATAGACACCACACACAGACACTACATACAGTGTGATAGAGACACAACACAGACACTACATACACTGTGATAGAGACACAACACACAGACACTACATACACTGTGATAGAGACACAACACACAGACACTACATACAGTGTGATAGAGACACAACACACAGACATAGACACTACATACAGTGTGATAGAGACACAACACAGACACTACATACACTGTGATAGAGACACCACACACAGGCACTACATACAGTGTGATAGAGACACAACACACAGACACTACATACAGTGTGATAGACACCACACACAGACACTACATACACTGTGATAGAGACACAACACACAGACACTACATACACTGTGATAGAGACACAACAAACAGACACTACATACAGTGTGATAGAGACACAACACACAGACACTACATACACTGTGATATTGACACAACACACAGACACTACATACAGTGTGATAGAGACACAACACACAGACACTACATACAGTGTGATAGAGACACAACACACAGACACTACATACACTGTGATAGAGACACAACACACAGACACTACACACAGTGTGATAGAGACACAACACACAGACACTACATACAGTGTGATAGAGACACAACACACAGACACTACATACACTGTGATAGAGACACAACACACAGACACTACATACAGTGTGATAGAGACACAACACACAGACACTACATACAGTGTGATAGAGACACAACACACAGACACTACATACAGTGTGATAGAGACACAACACACAGACACTACATACAGTGTGATAGAGACACAACACACAGACACTACATACAGTGTGATAGAGACACAACACACAGACACTACATACACTGTGATAGAGACACAACACACAGACACTACATACACTGTGATAGAGACACAACACACAGACACTACATACACTGTGATAGAGACACAACACACAGACACTACATACAGTGTGATAGAGACACAACACACAGACACTACATACACTGTGATAGACACAACACACAGACACTACATACACTGTGATAGAGACACAACACACAGACACTACATACACTGTGATAGAGACACAACACACAGACACTACATACACTGTGATAGAGACACAACACACAGGCACTACATACACTGTGATAGAGACACAACACACAGACACTACATACACTGTGATAGAGACACAACACACAGACACTACATACACTGTGATAGAGACACAACACACAGGCACTACATACACTGTGATAGAGACACAACACACAGACACTACATACACTGTGATAGAGACACAACACAGACACTACATACACTGTGATAGAGACACAACACAGACACTACATACACTGTGATAGAGACACAACACAGACACTACATACACTGTGATAGAGACACAACACACAGACACTACATACACTGTGATAGAGACACAACACACAGACACTACACACAGTGTGATAGAGACACAACACACAGACACTACATACACTGTGATAGAGACACAACACACAGACACTACATACACTGTGATAGAGACACAACACACAGACACTACATACACTGTGATAGAGACACAACACACAGACACTACATACACTGTGATAGAGACACAACACACAGACACTACATACAGTGTGATAGAGACACAACACACAGACACTACATACAGTGTGATAGAGACACAACACATACACTACATACAGTGTGATAGACACAACACACAGACACTACATACAGTGTGATAGAGACACAACACACAGACACTACATACACTGTGATAGAGACACAACACACAGACACTACATACACTGTGATAGAGACACAACACACAGACACTACATACACTGTGATAGAGACACAACACACAGACACTACATACACTGTTATAGAGACACCACACACAGACACTACATACACTGTGATAGAGACACCACACACAGACACTACATACAGTGTGATAGAGACACCACACACAGACACTGCATACACTGTGATAGAGACACCACACACAGACACTACATACAGTGTGATAGAGACACAACACACAGACACTACATACACTGTGATAGAGACACAACACACAGACACTACATACACTGTGATAGAGACACAACACACAGACACTACATACACTGTGATAGAGACACAACACACAGACACTACATACAGTGTGATAGAGACACAACACACAGACACTACACACAGTGTGATAGAGACACAACACACAGACACTACATACACTGTGATAGAGACACAACACACAGACACTACATACAGTGTGATAGAGACACAACACACAGACACTACATACACTGTGATAGAGACACAACACACAGACACTACATACAGTGTGATAGACACCACACACAGACACTACATACAGTGTGATAGAGACACAACAAACAGGCACTACATACACTGTTATAGACACACAACACACAGGCACTACATACAGTGTGATAGAGACACAACACACAGACACTACATACACTGTGATAGACACAACACACAGACACTACACACACTGTGATAGAGACACAACACAAAGACACTACATACAGTGTGATAGAGACACAACACACAGACACTACATACACTGTTATAGAGACACCACACACAGACACTACATACACTGTGATAGAGACACCACACACAGACACTACATACACTGTGATAGAGACACAACACACAGACACTACATACACTGTGATAGAGACACAACACACAGACATTACATACACTGTGATAGAGACACAACACACAGACACTACATACACTGTGATATATACAACACACAGACACTACATACAGTGTGATAGAGACACAGCACACAGACACTACATACAGTGTGATAGAGACACAACACACAGACACTACATACAGTGTGATAGAGACACAACACACAGGCACTACATACACTGTGATAGAGACACAACACACAGGCACTACATACACTGTGATAGAGACACAACACACATGCACTACATACACTGTAATAGAGACACAACACAGACACTACATACACTGTGATAGAGACACAACACACTACACTACATACACTGTGATAGAGACACAACACACAGGCACTACATACAGTGTGATAGAGACACAACACAGACACTACATACAGTGTGATAGAGACACAACACACAGGCACTACATACAGTGTGATAGAGACACAACACAGACACTACATACAGTGTGATAGAGACACAACACACAGGCACTACATACAGTGTGATAGAGACACAACACACAGACACTATATAGTGTGATAGAGACACAACACACAAACATACATACCCTACACACAGTGTGATAGAGACACAACACACAGACATAGACACTACATACAGTGTGATAGACACAACACACATACACTACATACACTGTGATAGAGACACAACACACAAACACTACATACACTGTGATAGAGACACAACACACAGGCACTACACACACTGTGATAGAGACACAACACAGAGGCACTACACACAGTGTGATAGAGACACAACACACAGGCACTACATACAGTGTGATAGAGACACAACACACAGACACTATATAGTGTGATAGACACAACACACAAACATACATACCCTACATACAGTGTGATAGAGACACAACACACAGACATAGACACTACATACAGTGTGATAGAGACACAACACACAGACACTACATACAGTGTGATAGAGACACAACACACAAACACTACATACACTGTGATAGAGACACAACACACAGACACTACATACAGTGTGATATAGACAAAACACACAGACACTACATACAGTGTGATAGAGACACAACACACAGACACAACATACAGTGTGATAGAGACACAACACACAGGCACTACATACACTGTGATAGAGACACAACACACAGACACTACATACAGTGTGATAGAGACACAACACACAGACACTACATACACTGTGATAGAGACACAACACACAGACACTACATACACTGTGATAGACACCACACACAGACACTACATACAGTGTGATAGAGACACAACACACAGACACTACATACAGTGTGATAGAGACACAGCACACAGACACTACATACAGTGTGATAGAGACACAACACACAGACACTACATACACTGTGATAGAGACACAACACACAGACACTACATACACTGTGATAGAGACACAACACACAGACACTACATACACTGTGATAGAGACACAACACACAGACACTACATACACTGTGATAGAGACACCACACACAGGCACTACATACACTGTGATAGAGACACCACACACAGACACTACATACAGTGTGATAGAGACACAACACACAGACACTACATTCAGTGTGATAGAGACACAGCACACAGACACTACATACATTGTGATAGAGACACAACACACAGACACTACATACACTGTGATAGAGACACAACACACAGACACTACATACACTGTGATAGAGACACAACACACAGACACTACATACAGTGTGATAGAGACACAACACACAGACACTACATACAGTGTGATAGAGACACAACACACAGACACTACATACACTGTGATAGAGACACAACACACAGACACTACATACAGTGTGATAGACACCACACACAGACACTAAATACACTGTGATAGAGACACAACAAACAGACACTACATACAGTGTGATAGAGACACCACACACAGGCACTACATACACTGTGATAGAGACACAACACACAGACACTACATAAACTGTGATAGACACCACAACACACAGACACTACATACAGTGTGATAGAGACACAACACACAGACACTACATACACTGTGATAGAGACACAACACACAGACACTACATACACTGTGATAGAGACACAACACACAGACACTACATACACTGTGATAGAGACACAACACACAGACACTACATACACTGTGATAGAGACACCACACACAGATACTAAATACACTGTGATAGACACAACACAGACACTACATACAGTGTGATAGAGACACAACACACAGGCACTACATACAGTGTGATAGAGACACAACACACAGGCACTACATACACTGTGATAGAGACACAACACACAGACACTACATACAGTGTGATAGAGACACAACACACAGACACTACATACACTGTGATAGAGACACAAAACACAGACACTACATACACTGTGATAGAGACACAACACAGACACTACACACAGTGTGATAGAGACACAACACACAGACACTACACACAGTGTGATAGAGACACAACACACAGACACTACACACAGTGTGATAGAGACACGACACACAGACACTACATACAGTGTGATAGAGACACAACACACAGACACTACACACACTGTGATAGACACGACACACAGACACTACATACAGTGTGATAGAGACACGACACACAGACACTACATACACTGTGATAGAGACACAACACACAGACACTACATACACTGTGATAGAGACACAACACACAGACATTACATACAGTGTGATAGAGACACAACACACAGGCACTACATACACTGTGATAGAGACACAAAACACATGCACTACATACACTGTGATAGAGACACAACACACAGACACTACATACACTGTGATAGAGACACAACACACAGGCACTACATACAGTGTGATAGAGACCCAACACACAGGCACTACATACAGTGTGATAGAGACCCAACACACAGGCACTACATACAGTGTGATAGAGACACAACACACAGGCACTACATACACTGTGATAGAGACACAACACACAGACACTACATACACTGTGATAGAGACACAACACACAGACACTACATACAGTGTGATAGAGACACAACACACAGACACTACATACACTGTGATAGAGACACAACACACAGACACTACATACAGTGTGATAGAGACACAACACACAGACACTACATACACTGTGATAGAGACACAACACAGACACTACACACAGTGTGATAGAGACACAACACACAGACACTACACACAGTGTGATAGAGACACAACACACAGACACTACACACAGTGTGATAGAGACACGACACACAGACACTACACACAGTGTGATAGAGACACGACACACAGACACTACACACACTGTGATAGACACGACACACAGACACTACATACAGTGTGATAGAGACACAACACACAGACACTACATACAGTGTGAGAGAGACACAACACACAGACACTACATACAGTGTGAGAGAGACACAACACACAGGCATTACATACACTGTGATAGAGACACAAAACACAGACACTACATACACTGTGATAGAGACACCACACACAGGCACTACATACAGTGTGATAGAGACACCACACACAGACACTACATACAGTGTGATAGACACCACACACAGACACTACATACAGTGTGATAGAGACACCACACACAGACACTACATACAGTGTGATAGACACCACACACAGACACTACATACAGTGTGATAGAGACACAACACAGACACTACATACACTGTGATAGAGACACAACACACAGACACTACATACACTGTGATAGAGACACAACACACAGACACTACATACAGTGTGATAGAGACACAACACACAGACACTACATACAGTGTGATAGAGACACAACACACAGACACTACATACACTGTGATAGAGACACCACACACAGGCACTACATACAGTGTGATAGAGACACCACACACAGACACTACATACAGTGTGATAGACACCACACACAGACACTACATACAGTGTGATAGAGACACAACACAGACACTACATACACTGTGATAGAGACACAACACACAGACACTACATACACTGTGATAGAGACACAACACACAGACACTACATACAGTGTGATAGAGACACAACACACAGACATAGACACTACATACAGTGTGATAGAGACACAACACAGACACTACATACACTGTGATAGAGACACCACACACAGGCACTACATACAGTGTGATAGAGACACAACACACAGACACTACATACAGTGTGATAGACACCACACACAGACACTACATACACTGTGATAGAGACACAACACACAGACACTACATACACTGTGATAGAGACACAACAAACAGACACTACATACAGTGTGATAGAGACACAACACACAGACACTACATACACTGTGATAGAGACACAACACACAGACACTACAGACAGTGTGATAGAGACACAACACACAGACACTACATACAGTGTGATAGAGACACAACACACAGACACTACATACACTGTGATATTGACACAACACACAGACACTACATACAGTGTGATAGAGACACAACACACAGACACTACATACAATGTGATAGAGACACAACACACAGACACTACATACACTGTGATAGAGACACAACACACAGACACTACACACAGTGTGATAGAGACACAACACACAGACACTACATACAGTGTGATAGAGACACAACACACAGACACTACATACACTGTGATAGAGACACAACACACAGACACTACATACAGTGTGATAGAGACACAACACACAGACACTACATACAGTGTGATAGAGACACAACACACAGACACTACATACAGTGTGATAGAGACACAACACACAGACACTACATACAGTGTGATAGAGACACAACACACAGACACTACATACACTGTGATAGAGACACAACACACAGACACTACATACACTGTGATAGAGACACAACACACAGACACTACATACACTGTGATAGAGACACAACACACAGACACTACATACACTGTGATAGAGACACAACACACAGACACTACATACAGTGTGATAGAGACACAACACACAGACACTACATACACTGTGATAGACACAACACACAGACACTACATACACTGTGATAGAGACACAACACACAGACACTACATACACTGTGATAGAGACACAACACACAGACACTACATACACTGTGATAGAGACACAACACACAGACACTACATACACTGTGATAGAGACACAACACACAGGCACTACATACAGTGTGATAGAGACACAACACACAGACACTACATACACTGTGATAGAGACACAACACACAGACACTACATACACTGTGATAGAGACACAACACACAGACACTACATACACTGTGATAGAGACACAACACACAGACACTACATACACTGTGATAGAGACACAACACAGACACTACATACACTGTGATAGAGACACAACACAGACACTACATACACTGTGATAGAGACACAACACAGACACTACATACACTGTGATAGAGACACAACACACAGACACTACATACACTGTGATAGAGACACAACACACAGACACTACACACAGTGTGATAGAGACACAACACACAGACACTACATACACTGTGATAGAGACACAACACACAGACACTACATACACTGTGATAGAGACACAACACACAGACACTACATACACTGTGATAGAGACACAACACACAGACACTACATACACTGTGATAGAGACACAACACACAGACACTACATACAGTGTGATAGAGACACAACACACAGACACTACATACAGTGTGATAGAGACACAACACATACACTACATACAGTGTGATAGACACAACACACAGACACTACATACAGTGTGATAGAGACACAACACACAGACACTACATACACTGTGATAGAGACACAACATACAGACACTACATACACTGTGATAGAGACACAACACACAGACACTACATACACTGTGATAGAGACACAACACACAGACACTACATACACTGTTATAGAGACACCACACACAGACACTACATACACTGTGATAGAGACACCACACACAGACACTACATACAGTGTGATAGAGACACCACACACAGACACTGCATACACTGTGATAGAGACACCACACACAGACACTACATACAGTGTGATAGAGACACAACACACAGACACTACATACACTGTGATAGAGACACAACACACAGACACTACATACACTGTGATAGAGACACAACACACAGACACTACATACACTGTGATAGAGACACAACACACAGACACTACATACAGTGTGATAGAGACACAACACACAGACACTACACACAGTGTGATAGAGACACAACACACAGACACTACATACACTGTGATAGAGACACAACACACAGACACTACATACAGTGTGATAGAGACACAACACACAGACACTACATACACTGTGATAGAGACACAACACACAGACACTACATACAGTGTGATAGACACCACACACAGACACTACATACAGTGTGATAGAGACACAACAAACAGGCACTACATACACTGTTATAGACACACAACACACAGGCACTACATACAGTGTGATAGAGACACAACACACAGACACTACATACACTGTGATAGACACAACACACAGACACTACACACACTGTGATAGAGACACAACACAAAGACACTACATACAGTGTGATAGAGACACAACACACAGACACTACATACACTGTTATAGAGACACCACACACAGACACTACATACACTGTGATAGAGACACCACACACAGACACTACATACACTGTGATAGAGACACCACACACAGACACTACATACACTGTGATAGAGACACAACACACAGACATTACATACACTGTGATAGAGACACAACACACAGACACTACATACACTGTGATATATACAACACACAGACACTACATACAGTGTGATAGAGACACAGCACACAGACACTACATACAGTGTGATAGAGACACAACACACAGACACTACATACAGTGTGATAGAGACACAACACACAGGCACTACATACACTGTGATAGAGACACAACACACAGGCACTACATACACTGTGATAGAGACACAACACACATGCACTACATACACTGTAATAGAGACACAACACAGACACTACATACACTGTGATAGAGACACAACACACTACACTACATACACTGTGATAGAGACACAACACACAGGCACTACATACAGTGTGATAGAGACACAACACAGACACTACATACAGTGTGATAGAGACACAACACACAGGCACTACATACAGTGTGATAGAGACACAACACAGACACTACATACAGTGTGATAGAGACACAACACACAGGCACTACATACAGTGTGATAGAGACACAACACACAGACACTATATAGTGTGATAGAGACACAACACACAAACATACATACCCTACACACAGTGTGATAGAGACACAACACACAGACATAGACACTACATACAGTGTGATAGACACAACACACATACACTACATACACTGTGATAGAGACACAACACACAAACACTACATACACTGTGATAGAGACACAACACACAGGCACTACACACACTGTGATAGAGACACAACACAGAGGCACTACACACAGTGTGATAGAGACACAACACACAGGCACTACATACAGTGTGATAGAGACACAACACACAGACACTATATAGTGTGATAGACACAACACACAAACATACATACCCTACATACAGTGTGATAGAGACACAACACACAGACATAGACACTACATACAGTGTGATAGAGACACAACACACAGACACTACATACAGTGTGATAGAGACACAACACACAAACACTACATACACTGTGATAGAGACACAACACACAGACACTACATACAGTGTGATATAGACAAAACACACAGACACTACATACAGTGTGATAGAGACACAACACACAGACACAACATACAGTGTGATAGAGACACAACACACAGGCACTACATACACTGTGATAGAGACACAACACACAGACACTACATACAGTGTGATAGAGACACAACACACAGACACTACATACACTGTGATAGAGACACAACACACAGACACTACATACACTGTGATAGACACAACACACAGACACTACATACAGTGTGATAGAGACACAACACACAGACACTACATACAGTGTGATAGAGACACAGCACACAGACACTACATACAGTGTGATAGAGACACAACACACAGACACTACATACACTGTGATAGAGACACAACACACAGACACTACATACACTGTGATAGAGACACAACACACAGACACTACATACACTGTGATAGAGACACAACACACAGACACTACATACACTGTGATAGAGACACCACACACAGGCACTACATACACTGTGATAGAGACACCACACACAGACACTACATACAGTGTGATAGAGACACAACACACAGACACTACATTCAGTGTGATAGAGACACAGCACACAGACACTACATACATTGTGATAGAGACACAACACACAGACACTACATACACTGTGATAGAGACACAACACACAGACACTACATACACTGTGATAGAGACACAACACACAGACACTACATACAGTGTGATAGAGACACAACACACAGACACTACATACAGTGTGATAGAGACACAACACACAGACACTACATACACTGTGATAGAGACACAACACACAGACACTACATACAGTGTGATAGACACCACAACACACAGACACTACATACAGTGTGATAGAGACACAACACACAGACACTACATACACTGTGATAGAGACACAACACACAGACACTACATACACTGTGATAGAGACACAACACACAGACACTACATACACTGTGATAGAGACACAACACACAGACACTACATACACTGTGATAGAGACACCACACACAGATACTAAATACACTGTGATAGACACAACACAGACACTACATACAGTGTGATAGAGACACAACACACAGGCACTACATACAGTGTGATAGAGACACAACACACAGGCACTACATACAGTGTGATAGAGACACAACACACAGACACTACATACAGTGTGATAGAGACACAACACACAGACACTACATACACTGTGATAGAGACACAAAACACAGACACTACATACACTGTGATAGAGACACAACACAGACACTACACACAGTGTGATAGAGACACAACACACAGACACTACACACAGTGTGATAGAGACACAACACACAGACACTACACACAGTGTGATAGAGACACGACACACAGACACTACATACAGTGTGATAGAGACACAACACACAGACACTACACACACTGTGATAGACACGACACACAGACACTACATACAGTGTGATAGAGACACGACACACAGACACTACATACACTGTGATAGAGACACAACACACAGACACTACATACACTGTGATAGAGACACAACACACAGACATTACATACAGTGTGATAGAGACACAACACACAGGCACTACATACACTGTGATAGAGACACAAAACACATGCACTACATACACTGTGATAGAGACACAACACACAGACACTACATACAGAGTGATAGAGACACAACACACAGACACTACATACACTGTGATAGAGACACAACACACAGGCACTACATACAGTGTGATAGAGACCCAACACACAGGCACTACATACAGTGTGATAGAGACCCAACACACAGGCACTACATACAGTGTGATAGAGACACAACACACAGGCACTACATACACTGTGATAGAGACACAACACACAGACACTACATACACTGTGATAGAGACACAACACACAGACACTACATACAGTGTGATAGAGACACAACACACAGACACTACATACACTGTGATAGAGACACCACACACAGACACTACATACAGTGTGATAGAGACACAACACACAGACACTACATACACTGTGATAGAGACACAACACAGACACTACACACAGTGTGATAGAGACACAACACACAGACACTACACACAGTGTGATAGAGACACAACACACAGACACTACACACAGTGTGATAGAGACACGACACACAGACACTACACACAGTGTGATAGAGACACGACACACAGACACTACACACACTGTGATAGACACGACACACAGACACTACATACAGTGTGATAGAGACACAACACACAGACACTACATACAGTGTGAGAGAGACACAACACACAGACACTACATACAGTGTGAGAGAGACACAACACACAGGCATTACATACACTGTGATAGAGACACAAAACACAGACACTACATACACTGTGATAGAGACACAAAACACATGCACTACATACACTGTGATAGAGACACAACACACAGACACTACATACACTGTGATAGAGACACAAAACACATGCACTACATACACTGTGATAGAGACACAACACACAGACACTACATACAGTGTGATAGAGACACAACACACAGACACTACATACAGTGTGATAGAGACACAACACACAGGCACTACACACACTGTGATAGAGACACAACACACAGACACTATATACAGTGTGATAGAGACACAACACACAGGCACTACATACACTGTGATAGAGACACAACACACAGACACTACATACACTGTGATAGAGACACAACACACAGACACTACACACAGTGTGATAGAGACACAACACACAGACACTACACACAGTGTGATAGAGACACGACACACAGACACTACACACAGTGTGATAGAGACACGACACACAGACACTACACACACTGTGATAGACACGACACACAGACACTACATACAGTGTGATAGAGACACAACACACAGACACTACATACAGTGTGAGAGAGACACAACACACAGGCATTACATACAGTGTGAGAGAGACACAACACACAGGCATTACATACACTGTGATAGAGACACAAAACACAGACACTACATACACTGTGATAGAGACACAAAACACATGCACTACATACACTGTGATAGAGACACAACACACAGACACTACATACACTGTGATAGAGACACAACACACAGGCATTGCATACAGTGTGATAGAGACACAACACACAGGCACTACATACAGTGTGATAGAGACCCAACACACAGGCACTACATACAGTGTGATAGAGACACAACACACAGGCACTACATACAGTGTGATAGAGACACAACACACAGGCACTACATACAGTGTGATAGAGACACAACACACAGACACTACATACACTGTTATAGAGACACAACACACAGACACTACATACAGTGTGATAGAGACACAACACAGACACTACATACAGTGTGATAGAGACACAACACACAGACACTACATACACTGTGATAGAGACACAACACACAGACACAACATACACTGTGATAGAGACACCACACATATACACTACATACACTGTGATAGAGACACAACACACAGACACTACATACACTGTGATAGAGACACCACGCACAGACACTACATACAGTGTGATAGAGACACAACACACAGACACTACATACACTGTGATAGACACCACACACAGACACTACATACAGTGTGATAGACACCACACACAGACACTACATACAGTGTGATAGAGACACAACACACAGACACTACATACACTGTGATAGAGACACAACACAGACACTACACACAGTGTGATAGAGACACAACACACAGACACTACACACAGTGTGATAGAGACACAAAACACAGACACTACACACAGTGTGATAGAGACACAATACACAGACACTACACACAGTGTGATAGAGACACAACACACAGACACTACATACACTGTGATAGAGACACAACACAGACACTACACACACTGTGATAGAGACACAACACACAGACACTACATACAGTGTGATAGAGACACAACACACAGACACTACATACACTGTGATAGAGACACAAAACACATACACTACATACACTGTGATAGAGACACAACACACAGACACTACATACACTGTGATAGACACCACACACAGACACTACATACAGTGTGATAGAGACACAACACACAGACACTACATACACTGTGATAGAGACACAACACACAGACACTACATACACTGTGATAGACACCACACACAGACACTACATACAGTGTGATAGAGACACAACACACAGACACTACATACACTGTGATAGAGACACAACACACAGGCACTACTTACAGTGTGATAGAGACACAACACAGACACTACATACACTGTGATAGAGACACAACACACAGACACTACATACACTGTGATAGAGACACAACACACAGACACTACATACACTGTGATAGAGACACAACACACAGACACTACATACACTGTGATAGACACAACACACAGACACTACATACACTGTGATAGAGACACAACACACAGACACTACATACACTGTGATAGAGACACAACACACAGACACTACATACACTGTGATAGAGACACAACACACAGGCACTACTTACACTGTGATAGACACCACACACAGACACTACATACACTGTGATAGAGACACAACACACAGACACTACATACACTGTGATAGAGACACAACACACAGACACTACATACACTGTGATAGAGACACAACACACAGACACTACATACACTGTGATAGACACCACACACAGACACTACATACACTGTGATAGAGACACCACACACAGACACTACATACAGTGTGATAGAGACACAACACACAGGCACTACATACAGTGTGATAGAGACCCAACACACAGGCACTACATACAGTGTGATAGAGACCCAACACACAGGCACTACATACAGTGTGATAGAGACACAACACACAGGCACTACATACAGTGTGATAGAGACACAACACACAGACACTACATACACTGTGATAGAGACACAACACACAGACACTACATACAGTGTGATAGAGACACAACACACAGACACTACATACACTGTGATAGAGACACAACACACAGACACAACATACACTGTGATAGAGACACCACACATATACACTACATACACTGTGATAGAGACACAACACACAGACACTACATACACTGTGATAGAGACACCACGCACAGACACTACATACACTGTGATAGAGACACAACACACAGACACTACATACAGTGTGATAGAGACACAACACACAGACACTACATACAGTGTGATAGAGACACAACACACAGACACTACATACACTGTGATAGAGACACAACACACAGGCACTACTTACAGTGTGATAGAGACACAACACAGACACTACATACACTGTGATAGAGACACAACACACAGACACTACATACACTGTGATAGAGACACAACACACAGGCACTACATACACTGTGATAGAGACACAACACATACACTACATACAGTGTGATAGAGACACAACACACAGACACTACATACACTGTGATAGAGACACAACACACAGACACTACATACACTGTGATAGAGACACAACACACAGACACTACATACACTGTGATAGAGACACAACACACAGACACTACACACACTGTGATAGAGACACAACACACAGACACTACATACACTGTGATAGAGACACAACACACAGACACTACATACAGTGTGATAGAGACACAACACACAGACACTACATACACTGTGATAGAGACACAACATACAGACACTACATACAGTGTGATAGAGACACAACACACAGACACTACATACACTGTGATAGAGACACAACACACAGACACTACATACAGTGTGATAGAGACACAACACACAGACACTACATACACTGTGATAGAGACACAACACACAGGCACTACACACAGTGTGATAGAGACACAGCACACAGACACTACACACAGTGTGATAGAGACACAGCACACAGACACTACATACACTGTGATAGAGACACAACACACAGACACTACATTCAGTGTGATAGAGACACAACACACAGACACTACATACACTGTGATAGAGACACAACACACAGACACTACATACAGTGTGATAGAGACACAACACACAGGCACTACATACACTGTGATAGAGACACAACACACAGACACTACATACACTGTGATAGAGACACAACACAGACACTACATACACTGTGATAGAGACACAACACACAGACACTACATTCAGTGTGATAGAGACACAACACACAGACACTACATACACTGTGATAGAGACACAACACAGACACTACATACACTGTGATAGAGACACAACACACAGACACTACATACAGTGTGATAGAGACACAACACACAGGCACTACATACACTGTGATAGAGACACAACACACAGACACTACATACAGTGTGATAGAGACACAACACACAGACACTACATACACTGTGATAGAGACACAACACACAGACACTACATACACTGTGATAGAGACACAACACACAGACACTACATACACTGTGATAGAGACACAACACACAGGCACTACATACACTGTGATAGAGACACAACACACAGACACTACATACAGTGTGATAGAGACACAACACACAGACACTACATACACTGTGATAGAGACACAACACACAGACACTACATACACTGTGATAGAGACACAACACACAGACACTACATACACTGTGATAGAGACACAACACAGACACTACATACACTGTGATAGAGACACAACACACAGGCACTACATACAGTGTGATAGAGACACAACACAGACACTACATACACTGTGATAGAGACACAACACACAGGCACTACATACAGTGTGATAGAGACACAACACAGACACTACATACACTGTGATAGAGACACAACACACAGGCACTACATACACTGTGATAGAGACACAACACAGACACTACATACACTGTGATAGAGACACAACACACAGACACTACATACAGTGTGATAGAGACACAACACACAGGCACTACATACACTGTGATAGAGACACAACACACAGACACTACATACACTGTGATAGAGACACAACACAGACACTACATACACTGTGATAGACACCACAACACACAGGCACTACATACACTGTGATAGAGACACAACACACAGGCACTACATACAGTGTGATAGAGACACAACACAGACACTACATACACTGTGATAGAGACACAACACACAGACACTACATTCAGTGTGATAGAGACACAACACACAGACACTACATACACTGTGATAGAGACACAACACAGACACTACATACACTGTGATAGAGACACAACACACAGACACTACATACACTGTGATAGAGACACAACACACAGACACTACATACAGTGTGATAGAGACACAACACACAGGCACTACATACACTGTGATAGAGACACAACACACAGACACTACATACACTGTGATAGAGACACAACACAGACACTACATACACTGTGATAGAGACACAACACACAGGCACTACATACACTGTGATAGAGACACAACACACAGGCACTACATACAGTGTGATAGAGACACAACACACAGACACTACATACAGTGTGATAGAGACACAACACAGACACTACATACACTGTGATAGAGACACAACACACAGACACTACACATAGTGTGATAGAGACACAACACACAGACACTACATACACTGTGATAGAGACACAACACAGACACTACATACACTGTGATAGAGACACAACACACAGACACTACATACACTGTGATAGAGACACAACACACAGACACTACATACAGTGTGATAGAGACACAACACACAGGCACTACATACACTGTGATAGAGACACAACACACAGACACTACATACACTGTGATAGAGACACAACACAGACACTACATACACTGTGATAGAGACACAACACACAGGCACTACATACACTGTGATAGAGACACAACACACAGGCACTACATACAGTGTGATAGAGACACAACACACAGACACTACATACAGTGTGATAGAGACACAACACAGACACTACATACACTGTGATAGAGACACAACACACAGACACTACATACAGTGTGATAGAGACACAACACACAGACACTACATACACTGTGATAGAGACACAACACACAGGCACTACATACAGTGTGATAGAGACACAACACACAGAAATGTTACAGTGTGATACTAGACAGATATAGTGACACACAGACACTACATACAGCTAATATTTTGTGACACAGGGACAACAGCACACAGATCTATACATAATGTGACAGAACTATATAGAGTGATAGAGCTACACACAAACTACACACTGACACAACTGCACAGTGATACAACTATACAGAGCAACACAGCAACTACACAGACACACAGCGCTAAAGCCTAGTGACACAGTGACACAACTAAACACTGCAATGACTTACAGAGTGACACACAACTATATGCAACAACTACACAAAGACATGTAATGTGACAGATCTATATATAAAAAGCATAGAGTGATAGAGCTACACAACTATGCACACAGCAACTACAGACAAATTGTGACAGCTACAGACAAAAATTAAACAGTGACACAACTACACACAATGATACAAATACAAAGTGATACAACTACAGACTTACAGTGACACAGCTATACATAAAGCCATTATACACAGTGACACAAGTACACACAGCAACAACAGTGTGATGAAACTACACACAACAGCTACACACATCAGACATGATGGCCGCACTACACATACCGCAACTACAGTGTGGGCACAGCTATACTAAACTGCTAAACACGTATGGTGGCCCATCTACACACAAAAACTACACAACTGCAACATACAACTACATACAGCCGTGCACCAGTACCACACAAGTAAAAACAATGTAAGTTAGCTAAACAAGTGACGTCAGACTAACCACAACCAGAACAACAAACATTCGGGAGAAAGTGACACCACAGAACCATAGCACACAATTCAAGTACACAGGTATAACTATTGTACAACTACACACACAACAGCACATCTAGCACTCATTCACAGCAGCTTATACACAATGGTTACACACTGTAATAACACAAATATTACACAGAACACAATGTGAGAGGTTACACAGCAAACACTCAGAACCACACTAACAGGTACACACACACAAGACAAAACAACCACAACATCTTAAGCTACTGGTACAAACACCACAACCAGGATGTAACTAAACTCATTCAAAACCACTACACAAAGCACCACAACCACTACACATAGCAGCAAAACCACAATCACACACACTGTACCACACAAAGCTAACAGTAGGCACAAAAGTAACACAATAAACAACAGGCAGAATATATTTATGCACAATACACAACCACCAGTGACTACACACATCACAATAATGTGCACTCTTTGTTGTTGTGTCCTTGTGTCGGTCTTGTGGGTGCCATTGTCTCCCCGGGGTGCACATTATAACATTGTTCATATTTCTGGTGTGTACGGCAGGTGGGAGGCTGGAATGTCAGGCATGCCAACTACCCCCTGGCGCCGCAAGGGCCTCCCCCCCAGAGACATTCTGACCAGCTCCTAATACACACACCCAGCACAGGAAGCCCAATATCATTACACTTGTATTATATGGTGAGATAGCAGAGGTTCCTAATATGGTATAATTATAATATAGGGTTATATATTGTCAATGGGAGATTATTGCCAATATGTTAATTACCCCCAGGATGATCTGAATCTGTTCTGTTTAGTGTAAAGATGTCTAGGCATCCCATGGATTAACTAGGCTGGTTATGGGATTCAGAAAGCCAAATCTTTACTTTTACCCTGAAGATAATGGATTCAGAGTCCTTATTGGCAATGCTTGGCAATGATCTCCCATCAGCAGCAATCTGTCATTAGTGGGTGGCTCAGAAAGGCTGATAAAGTTACACATTGTAATGTGAAATATTTTACTGGCATCTTTTTAATAAACCCCCCCCCATTCCAGAGAAGTCCTATTTGGGCCCCAAATCCCTATTGGATCTCCGCTTGACCCTACGGAGGAGAAGGTTCTGGTTCAAGTCCCAAGTTATTTGGCTTTTGTTGTTGGATCCTCGGCAGACACCTGAGATCTGGAGCCAGGATCAAGACAAACAGCTCCAGGGAGGATTCATCATTTATAAGAGGAACGAACAAGGAGACGCGTGAGCTACAAAAGCACATGGTCATGTTATTGCATTTATACAGAGGACAGGTGCATCGTGGGTAGTGATCCCCTCCATCTGCCATGATCCGGAGTCAGTACCAGAACAGCTGCAGCCTCCCACAAAACCACGCGGCTCAGCGCCATTTCTCTACCTCCTGTGCGACTTCTTACACGGCTTGTTTATATTCAGCAGTCACCGTGTAACGCCGCCGCACGAGAGACATCCCCGGGGATAGTTAGCCTGCGCGGATCACTATAAGGACACGCAGGGGCCAAACGCCTCATGTAGCAGAGGTGGAAGCTGTGCAAGAAAATATATTTTAAGAAAAACTTAGTTTTTGCAAAATGTATAGAATGTTCCATCTTGTCTTGTGTAAACGCTGATAAGGTTGGAACCTGAGGTGCTCTGGCTATCTTATCTATCAGGGAGTGGGAAGGTGGATTTGTTATATCATTGACAGCTACCCATCATCCTGTACATGTAAACGCCTCTCACCGACCCTCAGAGACCACGAGAGGCGTCACAATTATTATATTTGTACATCTTACCTATTTATGCTGATCGAGGTTTCGGGTGTGTATTATATATCCTTCTGAATCGCTACCTTGTCATGGTGAATAGGTTTGTGTACTTCAATGAAGCTGTGAGCTATACCATGTAGGGTTAGCCAACATGAGCAGGTCATAGCAGAGAGGTCAGACAAATCACAGTCTACTGGAGAAGAAACTGGCAACCAACACCAGTATCTTTGCCAAGAAAACCTTATGGATAAGCACAACCAGACACAAGATGCGCCAAACGCGCTGTAGTCCATAGGGTCACAGACAGTGAGACATGACTGAACAACTAAATATTTATATATATATATATATATATATATATGATAGATAGATACACACATACTAGTAACTTGCCCATCATAAATGACAGTATCATAGACACACCGAGAGACATAGACAGAGAGGCCGCACAGAGAGGCACAGACTGCCTGCGGTCTCACTCTTTCCCGTCTATGTATCTGTGCGGCTGTTATGCCTCTTGTTGTGGTGTGTTCTCTCTCTCTGTGCTGTGTCTCTTTGCACTCTCAGATCTCTCTTTGCTGGCAGTCTGTGCCTCTGTGGGCGGTCTCTCTCTGCTGTCTATGTCTCTTTGTGTGTCTGTTGTGCCACTTGTGGTGTGTGGCGGGTCGTCCCTCTTCGCCGTTTGTGTGCTGTGTCTCTCTCTTTGCTGTCTGCCTCTGTGCCGCTTGTTGTGGTGTGTGGTGGGTTGTCCCTCTTGGCCGTTTGTGTGCTGTGTCTCTCTCTTTGCTGTCTGTCTCTGTGCCGCTTGTTGTGGTGTGTGGCGGGTCGTCCCTCTTCGCCGTTTGTGTGCTGTGTCTCTCTCTTTGCTGTCTGCCTCTGTGCCGCTTGTTGTGGTGTGTGGTGGGTTGTCCCTCTTCGCCGTTTGTGTGCTGTGTCTCTCTCTTTGCTGTCTGTCTCTCTCTGCCGCTTGTTGTGGTGTGTGGCGGGTTCTCTCTCTCTGTGCGGTGTCTCTCTTTGCACTCTCTGATCTTTCTTGTTGCTGGCAGTCTGTGCCTCTGTGGGCGGTCTCTCTCTGCTGTCTATGTCTCTGTGTGCCACTTGTTGTGGTGTGTGGCGGGTTCTCTCTCTCTGTGCTGTGTCTCTCTCGTTGCTGTCTGTCTCTCTGTGCCGCTTGTTGCCGTCTGTCTCTCTGTGCCGCTTGTTTTGGTGTGTGGCGGGTTCTCTCTCTCTCTCTCTGTGCTGTGTCTCTCTTTGCCGTCTGTCTCTCTGTGCCGCTTGTTGTGGTGTGTGGCGGGTTCTCTCTCTCTGTGCTGTCTCTCTTAGCACTCTCTGATCTTTCTTGTTGCTGGCAGTCTGTGCCTCTGTGCGGTCTCTCTCTCTCTCTCTGCTGTCTCTAAGTGGCGGTCTTGCCTGGCTAAAGTATTTTAAGCTCGCGTTGCCCGAATGTCTCGCACGCCAGAGGCCGAACATTTCCTATAACAGCAAAACATCCCTTAAAGGAACAGATTTCCCAACGGAATCGATGCTTCTGGTATCAGATAAGACTCCAAGACTAAGGAGACAAACAACTATAGGCCTGTTATACACTGCTCAAAAAAATAAAGGGAACACTTAAACAACACAATGTAACTCCAAGTCAATCACACTTCTGTAAAATCAAACTGTCCACTTAGGAAGCAACACTGAGTGACAATCCATTTCACATGCTGTTCTGCAAATGGGATAGACAACAGGTGGAAATTATGGGCAATTAGCAAGACACCCCCAATAAAGGAGTGATTCTGCAGGTGGTAACCACAGACCACTTCTCAGTTCCTATGCTTTCTGGCTGATGTTTTGGTCACTTTTTAATGCTGGTGGTGCTTTCACTCTAGTGGTAGCATGAGACAGAGTCTACAACCCACACAAGTGGCTCAGGTAGTGCAGCTCATCCAGGATGGCACATCAATGCGAGCTGTGGCAAGAAGGTTTGCTGTGTCTGTCAGCGTAGTGTCCCGAGCATGGAGGCGCTACCAGGAGACAGGCCAGTACATCAGGAGATGTGGAGGAGGCCGTATGAGGGCAACAACCCAGCATCAGGACCGCTACCTCCGCCTTTGTGCAAGGAGGAACAGGAGGAGCACTGCCAGAGCCCTGCAAAATGACCTCCAGCAGGTCACAAATGTGCATGTGTCTGCTCAAACTGTCAGAAACAGACTCCATGAGGGTGGTACGAGGGCCCGACATCCACCGGTGGGGGTTGTGCTTACAGCCCAACACCGTGCAGTATGTTTGGCATTTGCCAGAGAACACCAAGATTGGCAAATTTGATGTGACAGACGTGACAGGGTCTGCAACATCATCCAGCATGACCGGTTTGGCAGAGGATCAGTAATGGTGTGGGGTGGCATTTCTTTGGGGGGCCACACAGCCCTCCATGTGCTCGCCAGAGGTAGCCTGACTGCCAATAGGTACCGAGATGAGATCCTCAGACCCCTTGTGAGACCATATGCTAGTGTGGTTGGCCCTGGGTTCCTCCTAATGCAAGACAATGCTAGACCTCATGTGGCTGGAGTGTATCAGCAGTTCCTGCAAGACAAAGGCATTGATGCTATGGACTGGCTCGCCCGTTCCCCAGACTTGAATCCAATTGAGCACATCTGGGACATCATGTCTCGCTCCATCCACCAACGTCACGTTGCACCACAGACTGTCCAGGAGTTGGCAGATGCTTTAGTCCAGGTCTTGGAGGAGATCCCTCAGGTGACCATCCGCCACCACATCAGGAGCATGCCCAGGCGTTGTAGGGAGGTCATACAGGCACGTGGAGGCCACACACACTACTGAGCCTCATGTTGACTTGTTTTAAGGACATTACATCAAAGTTGGATCAGCCTTTAGTGTGTTTTTCCACTTTCATAATGGGGGTGACTCCAAATCCAGACCTCCATGGGTTGAAAAATGTGATTTCCATTTTTTTATTTTTGTGTGATTTTGTTGTCAGCACATTCAACTATGTAAAGAACAAAGTATTTCAGAAGAATATTTAATTCATTCAGATCTAGGATGTGTTATTTTAGTGTTCCCTTTATTTTTTTGAGCAGTGTATATCGGGGGCACCCCAACTATAGGGCTCCTGAGGAATGCGCTGCGACAAAAGGGTGCCGAAGCATGCACAGGGAATAGCGCGCCAGTCAATAGGGCACCTGTGCGCAGTGATGTCAGGGGTCTGCATGGTCCTGGGAGTGTGGTGCTGTGAGGGAGAAATGCACTGACCAGAGAGGTAAGCAGGTGGAGGTGGCAGATGGGAGCAGTGGAAGGCAGGTGGAGGTAGATCGGGCAGTGGAGGTAGATGGGAGCAGCGTAGGGCAGGTGGAGGTAGAGGGGAGCAGCGTAGGGCAGGTGGAGGTAGAGGGGAGCAGCGTAGGGCAGGTGGAGGTAGAGGGGAGCAGCGTAGGGCAGGTGGAGGTAGAGGGGAGCAGCGTAGGGCAGGTGGAGGTAGAGGGGAGCAGCGTAGGGCAGGTGGAGGTAGAGGGGAGCAGCGTAGGGCAGGTGGAGGTAGAGGGGAGCAGCGTAGGGCAGGTGGAGGTAGATGGGAGCAGCGTAGGGCAGGTGGAGGTAGATGGGAGCAGCGTAGGGCAGGTGGAGGTAGATGGGAGCAGCGTAGGGCAGGTGGAGGTAGATGGGAGCAGCGTAGGGCAGGTGGAGGTAGATGGGAGCAGCGTAGGGCAGGTGGAGGTAGATGGGAGCAGCGTAGGGCAGGTGGAGGTAGATGGGAGCAGCGTAGGGCAGGTGGAGGTAGCAGGGAGGTAGATCGGGCAGTGGAGGTAGATGGGAGCAGCGTAGGGCAGGTGGAGGTAGCTGGGAGCAGCGTAGGGCAGGTGGAGGTAGCTGGGAGCAGCGTAGGGCAGGTGGAGGTAGATGGGAGCAGCGTAGGGCAGGTGGAGGTAGCAGGGAGGTAGATCGGGCAGTGGAGGTAGATGGGAGCAGCGTAGGGCAGGTGGAGGTAGAGGGGAGTAGATGGAGGCAGACGAAGGAAATGGAGAGGGAGCAAGAGACACTTTGACAGAGAGAAGAGGGTGTTGAGATAGTGAAAGAAGAGGCAGAGAGATGAAGAGGGCATGAGAATGATAAAGACAGACAATGTGTTTTGCACGGCCGAGTCATCCGAGGACACCCCAGGGAAGGCAGAACTCTGCTTGCCCCCCGGAGTGGGATCAAACGAGATATCTGGGGGTGGCAATGGAGGCTAAACCAGGGATAAGGATGGGCAAAGGACCCGTATTCAGCCTGTAGCATGGGCCGACATCGCGCACGGGCACGTTTTTGTGTGCGCTGGGTGAAAGATGTGAGTGGGAGCGCTATTGATGGCCGCGATTTTCTGTGTGCGCGCGCATTCCTCAGGCGCCCTATAGTCATGCTACCATTTATTGGGTCATTATCCAAAATAGTGTGATTTACATAATTTGTGATCAAAAATATTTTATGTGGCACAGCCGAGACCTCAAATATGAAGTTATTTAAAAACTTGTTATAGGTATTTTATCAGGAATGTTATTTAATAAATTGCATTTTCTGACAGTAAACTTATAATTACATTTCCAGTTGTAAAGTCGGCCTTTCTGAACCGCACACTAAGACACGGCCGTAACTCTTGCAAATGAAGAGATCACTGCCAATAATTGCCAAGTATCCCCTGGAGCGTTGAATCCATTGTCTTCAGGGTAGGCTTACTCCGATTACTCCTTGGGCTCGGAGCGTGCCCAGTCTTGCGTTTCCCCATGGCTCACACTGCGCCGAGTCACTAAGCAGCATACAAATAGCTGAAAGCAGTGTGTTTGTTCTGGATTATTTCCACTAGCGACCCGAGACAAACCTGAGAGTTTGTGGGTCTAGAGCGATACACTGAGCCCTCTATTTGCTTAGCTTGTTTTACATTCACAAGCAGAACACCACATGAGAAAGTGTTTGCAAAGACTTAAAGGAGCCTTCCACTCGTCAGGTAACAGACCAAGACAAGTCCAATGACTTGAGATGGTTTGTGTTCCTCATATAAACCACACACAGATCCATGTGCATGACCATGTATGACTAGATGGTCATTAATTATATCATTTAGTTATTTCAAGAGTGTATGTTTTAAAATAGGACTACAGCGATCATTTAAAGGCACTCCGTCTGTAGGACTCTTAGAAACCCCCAAATTATATATTATCATTATTTTTAACGCTTTTGTAAGCCGACTTCTCCTGTTTTAGAGAAAAAGAAGAGAATCTCATGACAAGTCACATGGCCTTCAAGGTCAGATTTAGGGTGAAGCTTGTCATTACATTCCTCTATGGACTGCTCCAAACTCATCTCTAGATATCCGCCATTCTCCTCCAGGCACTTGCCCACTGGCCATGGAAGATGAACCTGGAAAACCCTCTCACAAAACTTACATTATCTGCAAATGACATAGAGCCTGATTATTATTGGGACGGTCCTTGAGCAATCTCCATATTTATACCTCGTGGTTCAGCGTCTCAGCGTTAGCCCGATGTATATAACCAACAGGAGACTCACAAATTCACCAGGTGGTTCTAGATTTTCAGCATTTTATTAAAAGGTTTCAAAGTCCTTAAAGTGAAAGATCTGATCGCTTGACCCTCTGCAGTTATAAATACTCTAGAATTGTCCTCCGCTTCCTCACTCTTCTCTCAAGGCTTCAGACTCATCTTTTTCAGGGTCTTGTTTAGCTGTAAAGAAAAAAAAGAAGGTGATCAGTATATGCCAAGCGCGTCGGTTCAGTTTGCCCATATCCTCCTCGTCCCTCAATCAAATCCAGTTGGGTGATGGACAATATCTTGTATATTATGCAGCAAGAACCATCTTAGAAGTGACTGGCAAGGCAATGGAGACACTTGCTTATTTAATTTATTTATCTTGGGCCTGGTAACCTAAAATGTGGGCTCTGGTATTGAAAGAGTATGTGTACACAAGAAGAAAAAATAAACCTTCACATGTGACGTATGCAAAGTCATAAACCCTTGAGTGGCAAAATAAAAAATTACAATTTTTATTTTTCTGCAATACAATGAAAACTGAACAATTCATAAATAAGATCATTATAAAAACATTTTACTATTTGCGCTTTAGAAAGCTAGTGTTTGCACCGTAACTCATCATTAACACGAAGAGTTAAGAAAAGTAGCATTTTTAAGGTAAGTTGGTCATTTTCGCAGTCTTGTAGTGTGTGGAAGACGTCATGACGGCAACATCTCATTTTCAAGGCATTAGGGGGAGGGTACGGAGCAGGGTTTGCCAGTTTACTGAACCTGTGAGGAAGTGTCGGGGGAAGGTGCCAAATGCTAAAAGCTTATCTGAATGAATCAGTCAGCAAGTCCCCCCCCCTCCTCCTTTCACACCCGAATAGAGAAGATAAGATTGGCAGAACACACCCTTATCACTGGTCAGCAGGTCTGTGAATCGCACAAAGATGAATCCCCCCCAGGCACACGCAAAATGTAAAAGATTTTTCTCTATAAAGGTTTATGCTCATGTTACTAGTAAGTTACGTACGTCACAAACAAATGAAGGGTTTCCAAAACTACAGTGATCCTTGAAGACACAAGAAAGTGGCGGTTACTCGTGACATTTCTGCGATCTACCGTACAGCAAGGATAGTAATATATGGATGTAGATAATGTAAATAGATGTCCCTGTCCCTTGTCCGGTTTCCTCCAGACCTTTACCGTTTCCTGGCACCACGGGAACGATCTGTGAGCTTATTTATAGGAAACAGATGAACATTCCCAAGGGCTGAAACACTAAAGACTTACAAGTAAGACATTAAGTAGAGCCACTTCTCTCCATCCACTGTAGTGTCATGAATAGGTGGGAGCAGTGCTCGTTGGGACGTGGTCTGAGAAGACGTTCTAGAATGTTTCTTAGGATTACCACCTTACCTCAACGCACATTTTTAGCAGGTGCACCCGGCTCCATCCCACTGACCAGTCCCATTGCACCATCTACCATGGCTTTCAGGAAATTCTATATTTACTGTAAAAGCCATTATCCAGGTTCTACAAGCTCTCTATAAAAACAGCAAACTATTTTTATAGCAACTTTGTTTTTCTAATTAAATAAAAACAAAACACTATTTTTGGCACAAAGCATAGATTGTACAACTCTGGTCGTGTTTGGACAATCTCCCAGCCAGTACCACCCCCTCCCTGACATAATGGAACGGAGAGACTTTAAAAATGATTTTCTGAAAAAAAAAAAATCATGCCTTAAATAAACATTTTGTTGTCTTCTGGTCCATATAAATCTACTTTAAAAAGAGCCACTACGATTTTTTTTTTTGGATTTTTTTTTTAATAGTTCACTGCAATGTAGCAGCTTTTTCCCCAAATCTCATAATGCAAAACGCATCATTTTTATTTATTTTGAAGCGGACATGGACCTGCAAACTGAACATGTATCTTTCTGTTACTTGAGAGATCCAGCTAGGACAATGAAAGGAAGTTTGAGTGCTTTTCTTAGATAAGTGTCCATATAGCAAGAAAAACAAAGACAAATTCTACCAACAAGCAAAATCATTTCTTCTGTTGTAGAAGCTAAAATAAAATAACTGTACCCCACAGAGATATGTTTAGCTCCGTCTATGCGTCTAATACTATTTTTGTTTTATAGATGAAGACCCCAGGCTGCTCCTCACCTCCTCAAACTTGTGGATCTGTCGGATGAAGAAATCTCCATAGCGCCGAGCAACTTTGGTGTCTGCGATGTGGATCATGTCCTGGAGAGGGAGAGAGGAGAGCAGAGGATCACGACCTCTTATTTGGGGACTGGCTAGTTATATTCCAGTGCTCATGGTAACTTGTGATCCAGAAGAGTTCCTGAGGCACAAAACTTTTTCATTTAGTTTTTACCCAACTCGAACATAGTAACTGCAGATACGTTCACCAATAATCAATCTACAACAAATAGTAGTGTAATATTTATAGAGTTAGGCTCTCCTCATCCCTCCTTGTTATTAAGGAGCCCCAGATAAGCAGAACCTCAAACAAAAATATGCTATATTTAAGAAAAGGCTGTGAAATGACTGGAGTTTGTAACATGCATTTAAAAAAAAAAAAAGAGTAAACTTTACATATTGCAGATGGTTGGGATATTTTGCTGCATAAAAAAAATGTGTATTAAAAATAAATGTAATTGCTAAAACAGAGCAGATGGGATTTGGAGAGCCAGAGGCCAGTATTTGAGGATCCATGCATCTATTTGAAGTATTGATGGGCTGAGTGGTACCGAGTGAACCGATCCTGCTATTGATCCTGCTCTCTAGAAGGGACAGTCTACCCCATGACTAGACTTCTCCACATAAAAAAAACAAAAAAAAAACACCTGTCTGGTTCAGTAATCGTACACATATTAACCTTTCTAGACTTGTTTTTCATGGGGGGGGGGGGGGGGGATGCTTTGTAATATTTATGTTTATTCTGAGTTCATAGTAGATCTAGGATGCTCATGTACTTTTAAAATGGCATTCTTTCCATGCAATAATGTTCTTTTGTCTTTGTTCTTAAATCTCTCACCAACTTCAGACCCACTCGCATAGATGAACAGATTCTATATCAGACATTTTTAGCCCCCCCCCCCCCCTTCCTTTAATACATAACTTGTAAGTGCTATAAGATGTTATTTACTTTTCCGTATTCCATTAGCAGAACAGTTTTCTGCACACTATTCTTGGGTCACTCCTGCCCTCTAGTGGCCGCATAAAAAAAAAAAAAACAAAAAAAAAAAAATCACCTTGTCTATATAGAAGTCTACTTCAGAAGCGGACTGGAACTCTCCTTCCAAGGCAGAGATGCCACTTGTCCACACCAGGTTCTTCATCTTGTGCTTGAACACAAGCAGCTGGATTCGGAATTCCTGCTCCGGCAGGTCCAAGAAGCCAGCCAGCTTGGCCACGGGCATGGTGGTATAAAGTTTCAGGAAACTGCACACAAATGAAGACATCAGCAACAGAAAAAGCACCAGACCAACCGAGTGTGTACATCTTAGGCTGATACAGACCTGCGGATGGTGGATAGCTGCGCCTGCTGCTGCACCTCGTCCAGAAACACCTTGAGCTGCTGTAGGTACGGCTCCTTGTGATAGTTGGGGTGAACATTGTCATAGTTGGGAACCACGGGAGATAGGAATTTGGGGCAGGCGTAATTGAAGAGTTCTTCATAGATCTGAGCATCCCTGAACGAGAAAAAAACAAAAATTTACAAACTGCTGTAGTTAGGAGGAAAACAAACACATCTGTAAAATATGAGGCAAAATACAAAAATTAGTAGCTATGCAAAACCTTATCAGAAACAAGAAAAGGATTTTAAGAAAAAAAAAAAAAATATATATATATACACACACACACACACATTTTAGTCAACTTTGCTTGCGTTTGAAGACTTTCAGTTTGGATCTTTATAGCTCTTATATATAACTAGCAACTTGCCCGACAAAAATTACAGCAATACATTTTGAAGCTTGGCAATGCGGTTTGCCACACAATGCGAGGCTATGGCTCCTCTGAGCGCTTCACGTGGCTCGCAATGAACTCCTCCAGTAAAGCAAAAACGGAATAGTTAAAAAAAAATTAAAAAAGGTGGTATAGATGTTTTAATAAGCTTGTAAAAACATTTTCTTTTTTGTTAACAAAAAGAAAAAAACAAGGGAGTTCACTAAAATGAACATGCTGTGAGACACCTTGGTGGTCGTAACAAAAAAAAAAAAAATTATGAATTTTTGAAGACAATTTAGGAGTAGAGGAGTTAGATAATTAGAACTTAGTGACATTAACAGACATTTCCCCAAAAAAAGACTCTTTGCATCAGGAAATTGAGGCATTGTTCTCCAGAAATGTAATTCATAATTTTTCATGAACATAATATGGATGCCTTCAGGGTAGAAACACACACATATATATATATATATTACATCTGTGTTCACATTTGAATGTCTAAAGCAAGTTAAAAAACCTGCTTCCAGCTCAGTATTGTGAGGAAAAAAGTTATTACACTGCATTCTGGGAAGCAGAGCTGGGACTTGCAAATGTACCCTCTAATGCCTCGCTCTTCAATCCATAGCCATTATCAAACATGGCTTCCTTTAAGCTTATGCATGCTGTAATGCAAAGCCAAGGTAAATCCATGTACAGCCGTTTCAAGCTTACTGGCTATCATGGGCACACATTTAAAAAGCTTCAAATGCTTTTTGTTATCTTTTTTATAGGTTATTACATTAACATACAATGACAGTGCCGTCCCAGCTCACCCTTTCTGCATGCGCAGCATCTTGTCCCCATACTTCTCACGCAGCTGTGTGTGGATGCTTTCATCGATTCGCATTGGATACATAGTGAGGGCAATAGCCAGGAGGCCGTGCATCTGTTCATTCTGCTTGTTAATCTGAGGAATAGAACCAGGAGCTTAGTGAGAATAAACTGGAGCAATGTCAAAAAAAAAAAAAAAAAAAAAGGACCAAACTCACAGATTTCCCATTATGTGCTGGCAAATATAGAAAATGGGGGCCATTACTCAATTAGGTTTATTTAATGTACAAAAAGGTGCTTACAAAGGAGGTGGGGGGAGAAGAAATTCCAACATAAAAAAAAATTGTGTAACAGTAAAGGGAATTTACATTATGGAACTCACTACCAAATGAGGCTGTGACAGGGGAGAGAGAGAGATTTTATATATATATATATATATATATATATATATATATATATATATATATATATATATATATATATAAATATAAAGGGCATACAAAGGTTGCAGCCAAGATTTATCCAGGGAATGATCAGTCTACTACTTTTTGTGGATCAGGAAGAGTTTTTCCCCCTAAAATGAGCCAAGTTTTTGTGCTGATCCACATGATTTCACATAATACAAAGTAACCCCAAACATGCGGCCGGATAAGATTTAGTCTGTATAAAAATCTGGAGGTACAATCAGTGATTGGCTGCCATCCCACTCTTGTGAAAACATTTTACAAAATGGTTTGAGAAATTAAGATCAAAAGTTATCGCTGCTCAGTGATTATTTCTTCATACAAAAAACAAACAAACAAACTTTTTGGAGTTTATAAACCTGCGGATGACGGCAAGCGGGAGCCGATCACATGAATCAGACAAAGGTGATATGACAGATATGACTCTCACCATTTCATACTTGTAGGTCGTCCTCTGGAACATACTCTTGGTTCTCTGAATATAGAGCAGGATGTTGGCAAACACACGAATGGCGTCCTGATACCGTCGCATCATCAAATAGGCAAATCCAACATAGTAATAAGTGGTGACTTGACACTCTGGTACCCGGGAGTACATGCTCTGCAAGAACAGGACAGCGTTACATTCAGCACAAGAGCTTATCACCTTACAGAGACCGGGGAGTGAACCATCTATTACTGCAAGTGATGTATGGCTTTGTTTTCTGAGGTTTTCTCTACAAAATACGTCCCATTTTGCGCTTAAAATGCAGAAACTGCTTTGGAAACACGAGAAGGGAGCGCAGGCTAGATATAAAATATTTACATAGGTAAGCTATGTTTCTTCTTTCATGTAAGAATAAAAGAACCTAGAATAAGACATTATTGCTTGTTTAAGAGTAAATACTGTAAATTATAGCAGTGTTAAACATTTCCATTATCACAAATATAATTTTGCACAATTGCAGTCATGTAAAAGACCTTGCTTATACACAAACTGTTTGTGGACGGACATGGCTGAATTTGAAATAAGAGGCAGGGTGTAAATAAATTAAAAAAAAGTGGGGCTTATACCTTTTTGTTAAGTTCAATGTTCTCCAGCACCTTGATAGCCTGGTAATAATCTCCTAGCAGTGAGTGGAGACGCAGGAGCCCAACCAAGCTAAAGTATCCCAACATCTTGTAGAGAGAATGTCGCCCGTATTCGCCAGCCACGCTCTCTGGATCACCTGAAAAAAATAAAAATAATAAATACATAAAGTGTCAGATTCTGCTCTTCTAAACAATGCCCTACACGCCATAATAACCGGCGTTCCTTACAGACAAATCTGTTTATTTCTTCCCCCATTTAGTTAGCACCATACTTTATTAGGGTCCCAGTCAGGACGTTTCTCTCTCACCTCCACTGGTGTAAACCTCAAGTTGGCGGTTGATGTTGGACTTATCCACAAGAGAGTGCAGAACGTTGAGCACACTGTGAACATTCCAGATTTTAGGGTTGGACCTCAGGAACTCAATCTCCTCCTCAGACTTCTTGGCAGTTTTACATCTGTACTGACTGAATGACTGGAACTGTAGAAATACAAAATACGTGAGGTGAGGGAGAGGTGAATGGCGGCATTGAATACCGAACTGATAAAGTGTATGTGCGTAGAAGTGGAGGATTAACACCCGCCTGACACAGCCCAGGTGACAGAGTGGAACATTATTTATCTGGAATCTACCATGTCCTGTGTCTATGTATTACAAGGAGCACGCCGCCTTTTGGGCGCACGCGAGACAGAGAGAGAGTACGGAGGGAAGGAGGGAGAGCTGGGGAGAGAGGGCGAGTACTGAAAGGACAGAGGTTGAGCTGGAGGAGGAGGGAGAGGGTAAGTGCAGAGTGCTAAAGTAGCGCTCTGGTGTGGGGGAGCGCATTTGTCAACCGTTGTGGGCGCGCATGAGATGTAGAGCAAGTCTCGTGCACCCAAAAGTCCTGCTGCCAATCCAAGGATTAATTTAAGTGCAATGAGACAGCTTAGGAATATTTACAAAAACAAGAGATTTTCTAGGCTAAAGTACAACAACAACAAGATGGTTAGAACATTTTTTTCTTTAAATACTTTGTTATTGTGACGTAATTTGCTATATAGCTGATTACTACATTAACCATTTTTTTTTTTTTTTTTTTACAGTTGAAGTTATGGGGGGGGTCCTCTTTTGTACAATTAAAAAGTTATTCCAAATAGTTATACCCAACAGCTGACTGGATAATTTCCTTCACATTAGATTAGCAAAGAAAGGAAATCGAAATATTACCTGATATATAAACTCATCAATAATGTCCCACAGCCACTGGTTTGGAAGCTCTAGAGGAGCCGGGCCATCTGCATCTGAGAAGAGAGAAATTAAATAAAAAAAACTTAGAAAAAAAAATGCTCCCAACACAGACTTTTATTAGATTATCCTACACCACACAAAGATGGGGCCTGAACACAACATGCTCCACTTCTGTATGAATCACAATAGGACAGTAAAAATAAAATGTAATTCTACTGTTCCACACAAAAGGACGCAGCCCCCTCTGTTTACTCTTCTAACAAGGTGTCCATTGAGTTACAGGCACTTACTGAGAATGTAGTTGAAGAGGTTGCAGTAGTTGTAATAGGACTCAAAGCGCTGCTCTAATGTGGGTCCTCCCTGAAAAAGAATAACATGTCACTACAAAGTATAATAAAAGTGAGCAATTTATACCATTTGTAATTTTACTGCATCAGATCTCCATGACTGGATTATTTTTAAAACCAAATGTCATTAATTCAGAATGAAATATTTTGAAAGGAGGTTTGTTACATTATATAAACCTTTTGAACTCATTTTCAATTGAGAGAGAAAGAATGACATAAAAAAAAAAAAAATTGTGCTATAAAAATAAATCATTGAGTGTTGACCAATTTTATGAAGTGGAGAACAGACCGTGACACAACATTATATGAGTGTCAGTACATAGTGTATAAGACAAAATAACCAAAACACTGAAGGTCACAGAATGGTCTAAACTCACAGACCACCTCTCTATACCCCGGGGTCGGGCAGATACTTACACTGACTTTTGCATAGATGTGTCTATAGTACAACTCTTTGTACAGAATCAGGAACACAGCATCTGAAAGAGTAATTTAGACCCATTGAGCTGTTGGCAAAAATCTGTAAACCCCATTATAAGGTGCCCGAGTTGTGTCAAACCCCAGGAGAGAGAAAAAGCAACCAGAGCACGGTCTGTCTCATCACCTATAGCAGGGAGAGCACAGACTAGGTCACAAGAGACAAAACTGCAATATTTTAGAAGTGGCCATAAATGTGATAATGTAACTTGTCCTTTACTTTGCACATTCACTAGTTGTCAATACAATGTATAACCCATAGTTGTCTTATAAATACCCCTCACAGTTTATTCCTGTTTTGTTTGGTTCATTTGGTGAACGCAAACAAGTTGAGAAGTATGCAGGTAACGGCTTTATCATGTATTATCTATATATGACCCAAACTACGTAAAAGATACGTATAGCAGCAATAGTAGCGCTCACGCCTGTGGAGAAGGTCCTAGTGCTTCGGTTTTTGGAGCCTCATTATAAAAAGGTGGTTCAGTGACAGTCATGTGAAGATCAGTTGTGCGGCCAATTGCTTACTATGCTTATCTTCTGCAGCTTGGGTGGGGCAAACCCACAAACACTACCCTATCTTATGATGCACTAGTTACCATTTCCAACTTGTGGTGCAATAGCTTCTGCTTCAGGCCAGGGGGAGTTCTTGAAGAAACGCTCTGTCAGCTTGGCCCAACTGTGAGAAGGAGAGAATAGATTTGGAGAATTTGTCAAAGCAACATGAACTAATGATGCAAATACTTTGTTAGTCGACCTTGCAGAGTTGTAACAAGGTTATTGGTAGTGTCATGTTGTAAATATATTTAACATTAGTACTTCAGAGTAAAGGGTCACCGTATGAGTCATGCAATAGGGTTGCATTTTTATTTAGTAATTCATTAACAAAGAAAACTAATTTTATGTCTTAAAATTTACATTTGATCTTTAGTGTTTCAGGGACAAGCAGAGCTGCTTCAATCCACCTCATATTTGGTGTTTGTGTGAAGGGGAGGATGTACTCATTTTTATTTCTGAATGTTCGAAATTTGTAGTGTACACTGCATGGAAGAGAGATAATCTCTCCCATCCCTGGACATGTAATAAGGGGTGGAGAGAAGCAGGATCAGCTGAATTCTGATACGTTAAAGTTCAAATGTAAGTTTTAAAAGTTAAAAAAAAAATGTTGCCAAAAAATAAACAAAATACTGATTTTATTGCTAACTTGGTATTAAAATGAAACCTGTTGCACATACACTATAAATGCCATCTCAGGTAACTGCCCTATAAGAATTCTACTTGTATTTCAGTGTGAAGATACCCGCGTTAGGCTGCAGTCCTCACCTATTCTCATAGATGTCCTGAATCTCATATACTTTTTGGTCGATGACATCACTGGACACTCTGCTGGCCTGCAGCTCATACACTTTCTGATCAATCAGGTCTGATACGGTCTTGTGGAAGTACTGAATGAAGTTCTTGATGACCTCGGGGATAACCTGATAGGTCTGCTGTTCATATTGCCGCTCATAGGCCAAGTCTTGCTTAGGGTCACCTGGGAGGGAGAAAGTGGATGGAAGAGCAAAGGATAATCAGCAGCTTGTTTTTTTCCCCCATTACATATTGTCATAATATCAATTTTCATTTAATCCATTAATATGTTTAAAGTAGTTAATAGACCATGGAAGAATCAATGACACTTTGGCAAAGGTTGTGGGTGTATGAGGTTAGTTTATAGTTTTGGAGGAGGGAGGTAAGGGAGGGTAAGGTAAGGGAGGGTAAGGTAAGGGAGGGTAAGGTAAGGGAGGGTAAGGTAAGGGAGGGTAAGGTAAGGGAGGGTAAGGTAAGGGAGGGTAAGGTAAGGGAGGGTAAGGTAAGGGAGGGTAAGGTAAGGGAGGGTAAGGTAAGGGAGGGTAAGGTAAGGGAGGGGAAGGAAGGGAGGGGAAGGAAAGCTGCAAATATTGGACTTCAGAGGTGCTTTATATTTATTGGTCTATTAACTATAACTTTCTGTCAGTTATGCTCAGTAACAAAACACTGTCAGTCCTGGAAACAAGACACTGGGAATAGTCACCCTTGAAAGTGAAAATATATTTAAGGTATTTCTGCCTGTTTTCTCTCCAACCACCCCCATCTTTATAAACACCCCTTTATAAACAAAATGGTGGTGTCCTCTACTCCGTTTTAAAAAAAAATAATATTTTCTAAATAAAAAATATATAATGTGTTGGGTCCATGGTTATACAGCTGCTAATATTGGTAACTTGGTGTATAACACAAAGCATCTTTTCTTGAACTGCTGAGGCCTTTTAATGGTGTAAAACCAATATATCAGTGTTGTATTAACCATCCTGTCTCCTGCAAAGCAGAGAAAAGTGACACTTTTTGCAAACTGTCAAAAGGCTAAGTTGGATCAAACAAACTGCTTATGGTATTAAGAAAATGAAGCCAACACTGACGCAATACTGTATTATATCATTTATTTTTCCAGGACAAAAATAAATAACTAAATAAAAATAAAAGGCTAAAAACGTTCTTTGGACGCAAGTGACCACTCAAACCAGTAAGAATGTATAAGACAATAATATAAGTGTAAGTCTCCTGAATATTATCTCCCATAAAGATGCGAGTGGGATATACATACCTGTGTGTGCATCAAAATCCGAGTGGTACGTGTATGGATCAGCTGTTGGGGCCTACAGGAACACAATGCAGATTGTCAGTTTATAGATATATTATGTGAAGTCACAACAGTACCATACATAAGCATGTACTATAATCATACCAAGATAATTAATTCTTAAGGGAATGTTTTGGAATAATTTCTTATAAGACGCCCCTTCCATTAAATGACAGGTATTGAAAAAAAAATCTGATCCTGAATTTTTCCTGAAATAAGATTAGCAAAGGAGCACAAAAGTCCCGTATGTGCTTTGCACCATCAGCTAGATGTAGAAAAACACATTTATATTTCAAGAATGGATCAAGAATTCCCATAATGTGATTTTAGTTCATCCCTTGAAGCCATAAGGATGGAGCCTATAATACAATGGGCAACAGTTACAGACATACACCAAACGCCAGGGCAGACTGTGGTGGTAAGCATTCGGTTTTAAAACATTGTTTCCCCGTTGGCAAGTCTCATAGGTTCAAGTACCCTGGATTCCACTTCTTTTTCTTTTTAATGCAGTGTGTGTAAATAAAATACCAAGTTCACATAATTATTAAATTACTAGCGACTTGCCCGTCAAAAATGACGGGGCAATACAATTTTAAGCCATGGGAATGCCGTTTGACACACAATGTAGACCGTTCTGTACTCTGACGACCTTCGGCGCTCATTACAAGTCTCTCCTGTCGTGTACTTTTAGTCCTCTGAGCACCTTCATGAGTCATGATAAAGAGATATATTTTTATGTATATGTAGTTAAGTAATAATGAATTATTTATTGAATAAATTAATATACTTTAAGTATTTATAATGAATATATGCAGCCAGCAATAGGCTGAAGAGCTAACAATCTGTTTGTATCTTGCGTCTGCATAGAATATATACGGCTTATAAAGTGTAATGAATGTTCCAAGTGTGCATTATACATCGGCTGCGTGCGCGAGGTAAAGCCGCTGGTTTATGGTGTAAAACGGCACTGTATATTCGTAATGAGATTAATGCAGTACGCGTCTCGTGAACATTTTTGCGGCTTTTGTAATAGTATGTTTTCTAGTTCGTTGTTTGATATGTAAGTGCTACGAGTTTGGCAGTGTTTTGCGCGGTCCGGGGTCGTGAAGCCTCATTTTTATTTTTTTCTGCGGCCATTTTTTTCCCCCTCGCTTAGGCGATTTGAGTGGCAAAATTAGTCTAATTGGGCTAAATTTGCGTTCCACCTCACTCCCAGATGTCCTGGCTGTTGCCCTGTGCTGTCTGTGATGTTTTTGTTTGGTGTATTTAGTGGGTTTTTATTGTTTTTTCATTTTTGCAATTCGTCCATTAGTCTCATAAGTTCTGCATCTCGTCGATTTTTTTTTCTAAGTCCCGCGTTTGTCAACCATTTGCAGGCCAAGGCGATCCCGCGTTTAGGAAGTGTTTTGTGGCTAAGTCCCTCGTGTTGCATTGCCTCATCGTGTTTGTGCTGATAGTTGTAGCGCGTTGTAGGGCCTTAACGGCTCATCGCCTAAGTGCTACGCGTTAACGGCTTGCTTTGCGAGGTTCACTAGCGATGAGCGCCTGTGGTCCTCATCGCCTAACTCGTACGCACCACACAAAGAGTGACGACGTCTCGCAGTTTCACAACTATTATATGTGATTTTTCAATAAACAAAAAGAAAACAATTACTTCATATTGACATTTGCTTTATTATACGACCTAAAAGGACATATTTATATTAATTTTAAAACCGTAAAATACCTGTCCCTGTAGGAACTTAAAGCCAGGACCTTTAGCATCACAGACTTCTGCATTGCCTATGAGCTATCCAACCAGTTGCTATACTCAGTGCTAGAATATAAATTAAGTAGTTGTAACTCAGCCACTGCCTCATTCAAACCTTCTACATTTGGTTCTAATTAATATTCATTATGTTCTACGAGGTACAGCTCATAACTCATTTGGGCAGAGGCAACGCACAGAAATAGCATGACTTCTATTGATCAGAACGCCATGAAATTAGCACAAAATTTTAAAAAATAAAACGCCTTTCCACCCTCTATCTAATGGTGCAGAGCACATATGGGAACTTTGTGGCCCTGTAAGCTTTGAAGACACTGAAATGGTAAAGCTTTATTGACTTTCAATAATATCAGAACAAAGTACTTTTCAGGGATAAAATAATTGATCTTTTTTGAGAAAAGATTACGAAAATAGCAGGTCAATTACAATGGTCCTTCAGTTACTGAGGTTTACCACTTTACATATGCAAAACATCCTCCATCACTTTATTGGAGGGGATTAAGGAAGATAATTATAATCACCTTAATGACAGCAGCTTGTTAGTGTTAGAACTACTTTTGATATTCTGGCTTATAAAAACTGGCAGGGTCCCTCCTGCTTATTCCCAGCATGATAGTTAATCACCTCTTAATTTCAGAGAGAGTGTATCTTTTTATATCATTTTTGTCTAAAACTGCTAACATACAAAGCTCAACTATCTAATGTCCCCACTCAGATTGGTTATTATTGTTGTTCAGTCCTTCAGTCATGTCTGACTCTCTGTGACCATATGGGAGCAGCACATCTGTTAGTGTTTCTGGTTGTGCCTTATCCATAAGGTTTTCTTGGCAAAGACACTGAAGTGAATTGTCCGTTTTCTTCTCCAGTGGACTATGATTTGTCTGACCTCCCCATCTTGAGTGAGACTAAATGGTATAACTCACAGCTTCCTTGAGATACACAAGTCCCTTGACCAAGACAACATAGCAATCCAGAAGATGAAACAGATTTGAACAAATATCCAATTACTATTATATTTATTGTGTACACTTCCATACAATTGTTTGTTATAGTTAGAAAAAAATTAAAATTTTAGATCTGTCCATTCCTTGTTGTCCAAGTAGGTAAACTTCTTTGATTTCATTTTTTTTTTACACGATTAGCCATTTTCCACAGCCATAATTGGTATAATAAGATTTTTCTGGGTAATTGGTGTTTTTTGGAAATATATAGAACTAGCGAATTGCCCGTCAAAAAATGACGGCAATGAAATTGTAAGTGAGCTCAGGGTGTTTGGTGTATATAATGTGGCTGATGTAGCGTCCTTCGTTTTCTATGTCGTGCAAGTTTTTCGGAATATCCGTAGCTGTTTGGGGGTGTTTTGCGTGTTTAGGGACCTTTAGCCTCGTTTTCGTTTTGTTCGGCGGACATTTTTTGTCTCGCTTAGGTGATTTTCGGGTGTCTAAACTCCGAAATTTGTGGTTAAATGGAGGTGTAACGTCACTTGCAGAGGTCCTCGGTGCCCCCCTTGCTGTGAGTAACCTTTTTATGTGTTTGTTGTTTGTATTTGTAATCTCGTAGGTGTTTTTCGGCAAATGCGTAGGCATTTGGTGGTGTTTTGCATATTTAGACTGCGGTAGCGTCGTTTTCTTCGGCGCCCATTTTTTCTCTCGCTTAGATAATTTTTTTGTGTGTAAACTGCTTTAATTTGAGTTAAATTGAGGTGTAACTTTAGTTTTCGAGGTCCTGGATGCTCCCTCTTGCTGTGGGTAAGCTTTTTATGTATTTGTTGTGTGTATTTGTTGGATTTTTGACGTGCACGTTTTGCGGACGTTTTTTGCGAGGTCGTAACGTGTCTTGTATTTTGTTTGTGTTACGACGTAAATTTTGCGAGGGTCGTAGTTGCTGCAAATGCGACCCTCGCCAGGGCCGCAGGCTCCCTATGCGAGCCCGCAAGCGTTAGCAACAACTCATATGCTCACAACTATATATGTGATAAAGCCATTTCCAGGGTAGCTTTAAAAAGTTTTTGTATTGTTAGAAATATGGAGAAAGCTTCGCTTCCAAAATTCTTGGATCTTACTACAATCCCATCATATATGTATAAGCAGCCCTTTGACCACAATGTCTCCAGTATCTAAATTTTCATCTTGTGTCATCTTTGCTAACTTGATAAGTACTAACAACCACCTTTGTATTCCTTTAAAATAACCCTCCCTACATGAGAGGCAGTTGAGTGGCATGCCCACCATGAACTAGCTTATTGCTGTGACGGAGGGTGTCAGATGCAGCTCATTATACTGTGCCAGCTCCCCTCCTCCATTAAATGCATGCAGTATGCGAAGGGTTAACTTATTGATATGTCTTACAGTTTGTTTTATAATTTGTACATTTTTATATATACAAATAAATAAACGATTGAAAGAGTATATGTACAAATGGCCACTACATATGGCACTTAGAACTAAAGACAAAGTCCCCTCCATCTTATCCCCATCTACACAGCACGTCCAAACGAAATAACACAGGAGGCGCAGCGGCCATGACAGTCCCGGCGCTCACTCAATGCTCGCTCTCAGATACTTTTATACCCGCCATACTGCGCTATTGTACCACATATCTTCCTACCTTCAACGTACTCACTTCAAATTCCTCAGTGGGGAAAGACATGGCGGCCCCGCAGCGAAAACCGGTAACCAATCACCAGCACAGACAGCGCACACTTGGAGCTCACAGGGAGGAAAGAGAATCGCATTTCCGGCGGCTCTCTATTGCGTCAGTTCCAGGTTTACAATCAGCCAATCAGAGACTCTCTAGCAACCAAGAACATAAGAATGCTTTCTTACTCCAACACTGATTGGTTGAAAGGATTGCTTAGCAACTAGACCGCCATATTGGTATTCCTACAGTGGGACGCATGGTGATTTTATCTAGTACAAGCTAGGCCGCTGTTCAGTGAGCGGGTGGTTGTGTTCTTTAGCTCACTCTTAGTATACTCATACATAATGTACTTTTTATTATTATGAAACAGCATGAGATGTTTTGTGTGCTATATATAGTTCTATTTTATAATTAAAGAGTAATTATACATTTATTTTGTTCAATATATAATTTTGGTTTAGAGATTGTACTTCATACTAGTACCACTGAATACATTTGATAAAAACTACAGATTTATGGAACGTATCTTCATATGTGATGGACTTGTGATCTCTTCCCTCTAAGCCGCGCGTACACATACCCTGAGATGAGCGCACACAACTAAACATGGCGCGCACACAGATCCCTAGGGGGATATTTAATCTTCGTTAACTTTTTCCACACAGAGAGAAACAGATCTCCATTGACCATTTTTCTTTTGCCCTGTGTGACTCTTTTATTTATGTGAACTGAAATACTATTTACACTGCAGGGAAGGGTGAATGACACCGATGCTCCTTTTGAGAGCGCTGGTAGGCTGAAAAACGCATTAGGGCAAATCCGGACGTCCGGTTCTGACGTCAGACGCCGACGTCCGACATTAGCTTGCTCTCTCAAAGCATCTGCATCATTCACCCTTCCAGCGTTTCAACAAATAAAAGGATCACACAGGGCAAATGGAAAAGAGTCAATGGAGATCTATTTCTCTCTGGGAGGGAAAAGTTAATGGGGAAAATGTTATGTGTACATAACAAAGAAAAGAATCATACATTGCAAAAGGATATAGTGTCAATGGATATCTACTTCTCCCAGGATGGAAAAAGTTCACTGGAAATCTAAGATTAAATATCCACCTATAGGAAATTAGAAATGAATGTTCTTTCATATGGAATTAGCGCCTTGGTCGGAACAAAGAACAGAATCTGTGGCTAAGTGACTGAAGGACTCCCCATATTAAGAATATCTGAAGGAGTTACTATTTCTTAAAACATAGTGCACTTTGACGGTATACTATGTAAGTTATGTTTAAGTGTGCTCTGATATTTGGACTAATACCCCTCATATTTATCATCATCAAAACACTTAAAATGAATACAGTATAAAAGCCTTTATTGTATAATTACTCCCACTCTAATTCGCAACTCAATCCTATCAAAATGAACAGAGTGATAGTGAAGTAAAAGATCATTCTTATTGACATGATTACAGCAACCAGAATTCTCAAGCAACCAGAAAAAAATGAATCCTGTACTTAAAATAAAAATTAACATTTACAGGGCTCAAAAAATCCCAGGAGCCAGGTTGTCATGCAACAAAATGCTTACAGGCACCTAGATTTCATCCACTGTACATCTCTGCAATTCAATGTTATCTGGAAGCAGACAGGCATGAGTGACTGAGCCAGGCAGTGTTGGGGTTACATTCCCTGGGCATGAGTGACTGAGCCCGGGCAGTGTTGGGGTTACATTACCCGGGCATGAGTGACTGAGCCAGGGCAGTGTTGGGGTTACATTCCCTGGGCATGAGTGACTGAGCCAGGGCAGTGTTGGGGTTACATTCCCTGGGCATGAGTGACTGAGCCAGGGCAGTGTTGGCGTTACATTCCCCGGGCATGAGTGACTGAGCCAGGGCAGTGTTGGGGTTACATTCCCCGGGCATGAGTGACTGAGCCAGGGCAGTGTTGGTGTTACATTCCCCGGGCATGAGTGACTGAGCCAGGGCAGTGTTGGGGTTACATTCCCCGGGCATGAGTGATTGAGCCAGGGCAGTGTTGGAGTTACATTCCCCTGGCATGAGTGACTGAGCTAGGGCAGTGTTGGGGTTACATTCCCCGGGCATGAGTGACTGAGCCAGGGCAGTGTTGGAGTTACATTCCCCGGGCATGAGTGACTGAGCCAGGGCAGTGTTGGTGTTACATTCCCCGGGCATGAGTTAATGAGCCAGGGCAGTGTTGGAGTTACATTCCCCGGGCATGAGTTAATGAGCCAGGGCAGTGTTGGAGTTACATTCCCTGGGCATGAGTGACTGAGCCAGGGCAGTGTTGGAGTTACATTCCCCGGGCATGAGTGACTGAGCCAGGGCAGTGTTGGGGTTACATTCCCCGGGCATGAGTGACTGAGCCAGGCAGTGTTGGTGTAGCATTCCCCATGTTCAGCACCGCACCCTCCAGCCGAACGTACCTGTGTGTAAGTGAGTAGTGAAAGCTGCTGCTGCTAGAACAGCCCTCACTGACAAATATACTTAGCAGAGCATCCTATGTGCAGCTCATCTAGGTTTCTTGTAGTAGTGACTCTCAAGCAACCAGAAACTACATTTATCCGGCATCTACCAATCCCCATGGGTGCCGGTTGAGAATCTATTGTAAATTCAATAGGTCTGCAGCACACATACTCCAAATAATTAGAGGGAACATATCTTGTTATCTAATACAGTTTCTTTTTAAATATTGTGTTACTCATAAGTTGAAGCTGATAAATGAAACTTTTTCAGATGATCCAGAAACTTTATCATTTCACAGAAAAGATACCCCTACATAATAATGTTCGTGTCTCACTGTCTTCTTGTTGCTAATTGGATTATTGTTAGAAGATGGAAACAAAAACAGATACCCAGATGGAAAAGAGTAATCTCAATTATGAATAGAAACAGAATTAGAACTGGGCCCAATTAATTCAAATCATTCATTATCTTATGTGATTGTGAAATGGGAAATACTGGATTCTTCTAGAGAAACTATACATCTATAGACTCAGAAATCCTTTTTTTCCCTTTTACTTGATTATTTCTGATTTTTAATGTGATTTTCTGTATTTTGTATTTTTGAAAGCCTATTCTCTAAATAAGAAAAACAGCAGAAAAGTGAACTACACTTAAAAACATACTAACTGCTTTAGAATGTAAATGAATAATATGGCCTTTATTTTTTACTTTTTATATTAATTCCGTTGAATCTACCATTAATATTCTGACAATCACACATTGTTTTGATTCCCCCAAAATAGAAGTTATCTGATCCCAGAATAAAAGTTGTACTAATACATGTGTGCGGAGCTGTACTAAGATGACTTTATTACTTTAGATATCCAAAATCCTTCAGCCTTCTCCTGTAGGTATCCTGAAGGTTGATTTGGGCACTGAGAAGACTTCCAGACCCGACACAAGGACCTAACCATCGGGAGTTACGGACATAAATATATTGCACCATATACTTCATTTGGAACTTCCACTGCATCCCTATAAATGTAATGCACCATGTAAAAACCTATAGAAGTATATCCTCTTCCACCTGCTACACTGAGTGACAGGAAAAATACTACCGGATAATGTATGGAAATGCAGGAATAAAATGTAGACATGTTTTACCGGAATCACCAAGGTACGAATTTCTTTATGAGTAGTAAATTCAAGGTTTGCAATTGTTTGATAAAAAAAACACTTATAAAATTATCATAAGTTTAGAAATTGAAGGTTACCAATAGAATAATAGAAAAGAAACATGGATTCTTCTTTTTCTTATCCTTTATTTGTAATGCTCCAAGATATTCAACATCTTCCTTAGAACAATAAAGTACCAAGTACCAAGGAAAATACAATATTAAACTGTCTTGTCTTTGAGCTTAAACTCATATATACATAGTGTTTTTTTTTTTTTAAAGCACCTTTCAAGATTTAAAGCTCATAAACTTACAGTTTAAAGGGAGTGGGAGACGCAGGAAGCTGGGTATGTGTAGCAGAAAAGAATTTGGATTGGCCATGAAGGGAGTGAAAGGTGATGAAAGAGAAGAGATAACAATTCCATATCTGTAAGACTGGTGTATGTTTTACCTGGGTAGACAATGTGTGATGTTGGGAAGATGTTTTATTTAGTAGCACAGAGTAGACATTGGATAGGAAGGTATTGAGGAGTGGTACTAGTATGCACTTATTATCTTCACCTAGTGGATGTTCTGTGTCCAAGCACTGGAGTGATGGGAGGTAATTGTGGGTGTGGTGGGCGACATATTATGATAGCTTATGTTGCTCATGGGCCCGGTGAAAGTGATTGCCATTGTCAGGATCCACTCCCTGGTCAATCTCATGTTAGATCTCATGGCTTAGCACATTTGTGACATGGGCTCATCTTGTGCCATAGCAGCTACAGCCAAGTGTTTTAGAGACAGATCAGTCAGAAATATCTCTCCTGGCTTTTGAAGCTGTTTCTCCTGATTGGTTGTTGTTAAGCCCTGGTCTTTCTACCAACCAATCATATCTCATCTAAAACTATTTATTGCTGCTCCGGCCTGCTCTGTATTGAACTGGACTTCCTGACCTCGTTGGGTTTCTGCTGGCCCCTGATCTCTGGCTTGTCTGCTCATTATTTTGCCTATGCTCTTGGACTTGCCATCCTCTGCATTTTGCCCCTGAAGGGTTTCACTTTGCAGGTTTGCTGTTGTGCCATGTTCTTTCTAATTGGTTATGATAGATTTGATGGACAATGTTGTTGAGAAGTACAAGTCAGGGTTAGGTTATAAAACAATATCCAAATTGTTGATGATCCCCAGGAGCACCATCAAATCTATCATAGCCAAATGGAAAGAACATGGCACAACAGGAAACCTGCCAAGAGACAGCCGCCCACCAAAACTCACGGACCGGGCAAGGAGGGCATTAATCAGAGAGGCAGCACAGAGACCTAAGGTAACCCTGGAGGAGCTGCAGAGATCCACAGCAGAGACTGGAGTATCTGTACATAGGAGACAATAAGACGTACGCTCCATAGAGTTGGGCTTTATGGTTGAGTGGCCAGAAGAAAGCCATTACTATCAGCAAAAAACAAAATGGCACGAAACAAGAAACACTTGGGGGGTTTAAGGGGAAACATGTGAATTTGTTGGAATGGCCGAGTCACAGCCCAGACCTCAATCCAATAGAAAATCTGTGGTCAGACTTAAAGATTGCTGTTAACAAGTGCAAACCATCCACCTTGAAGTTTTGCAAGGAGGAATGGGCAAAAATCCCAGTGGTAAGATGTGGCAAGCTCATAGAGACTTATCCAAAGCGACTTGGAGCTGTGATTGTTGCAAAAGGTGGCTCTACAAAGTATTGACTTTAGGGGGGTGAATAGTTATGCACAGGGACTTGTTCTGTTATTTTGTCCTATTTGTTGTTTGCGTCACAACAACAAAAAAAACATCTTCAAAGTTGTGGCATGTTCTGTAAATTAAATGATGCAAGTCCTCAAACAATCCATGTTAATTCCAGGTTGTGAGGCAACAAAACACGAAAAATGCCAACGGGGGTGAATACTTTTGCAAGGCACTGTACATAGTGCTGGAATTATTATTGTTTATTTATAACGCGCCAACATATTCCATAGCACTGGAATGTGAATAGGAGGCATACTCTACCCTGTATGTACTTTTTCCATGGATTTTTGACATAAATTAAAAAATAATTTATTTACGGATTTGAGTGTAGGGGAATGTTGTGCTATTTTTGCTAACACCTACAATCACTTTATATTCTCCTCAGAGTGCAGGATGGCTTTATTTCGGCTTTATAATGTGCTTAATTGGTGCTAGCGGGACCTTTTTGCTGCAAGTAAGTTGCGGCTCGGTTTTAGCCTTGCAGAGAGGGTTCCCGGAGCAATAGAATAGCAACCAGGCTTTTCTTGCGGCCTAAACTCTTGCGGCCGTTTTAGATCAAAGGCTTTCCTCCGGCGCGAGCGGCCGCAAGAGATAGCAAGGCGCCGGCCGCAAGCCTGCCGGAATCCCCGGCCGGAGGGGAATAGAATAGCAGAATAGCTTGCGGCCGGTCCTTGCGGCCCCGCATCTCCTACGGCCGATAATAGAATGAGGCCCATGTCATTAAAGTCTGGGCACTGCTGCAATGAGTCTAAGCTAAAGACTAACAGCCTTAGTAAATTGTGATTTGGCCAATTGAATAGGGCTCTATATAAGCACAGAGCATATTACAGAAGTGTTTAGTTGGTGATCTTCTATCCACATGGAAGATCTTCACTAACTAAAACCTTCTGTAATGCGCTCTGTACTTATATAGAGCCCTATTCAATTGGCCAAATCAAAATTTAATAAGGATGTAAAGTGGGAAAACTCCTGAATTGGGCATCAACAAAATTCAAATTATGATGGGAAGAGTAGGAGGAACATAACGCACAGGGGTGGCCAACTTGATCGTATGTGGGCTAACAGTTCTGGATTTCAGCATCTCACTGCTTGAGCCAGGGTGTACCAGTCAGTTGAACGAAACTGAGCATCATTGGAGAGAACCTAAAGTGGAAAGACTCTGAAATCCTGGATGATATTGTGGATCTGTAACATTTTATTATGAATGTCAGCTAAGGAAATATTTCCAAGCCCTTTTACCTAAGCAGCCTGCACAGATCTTAACCCTAAATCAAGTACAATAAGAGTTCCAGACTTTTTTTTTTTACAATAAAACAAGAACTAAAACAGATTGCAAGCTCTCTGACCAGTCTGCATGAAATAAAAGCAGATGATACATTCTCTTGAAGAAGGAAAAAGAATGTGACCTAGCAGTTACTATGGTATCTTTTCAGTAAGGTTATAAAGATTGTATGTTAATTACATTTAAACAACATTTGGACCTATCCTGTTATATGTACGCACGCATGCTGGACTGACCTGCGCCGCCGATGTCCCGATGTAGCTGTCTCCAAGTGCCCGGTAAGTGGTTAGGGGTTTTCGGTTTAGGTTTAGAGGGTTAGGGGCTTAGGGTTAGGAAGTTACTTTTAGGGGTTAGAGTTAGGCTAAGAAGGTTAGGAGGTTAGGGTTAGGGCCGGCAAGGGTTGTAAGGGGGGGGGGGGGGTAGGGGCTTAGGGTTTGGTTTATGGCAGATAAGTGATGTAGGGGGGTAAGGTTAGGGCTGGCAAGCGGTGTAGGGGGCTAGGGTTATGGAGTTAGGGGGTTAGGTTTAGGGTTAGGGCTGGTAACTGGTGTAGGGGGTTAGGGTTAGGCCCGGCAAGGGGTGTAGGGGGTTTGGGTTATGGAGTTAGGGGGTTAGGGCCGGTAACTGGTGTAGGGGGTTAGGCTTAGGCCCGGCAAGGGGTGTAGGGGGTTAGGGTTATGAAGTTAGGGTTAGGTTTAGGGTTAGGGCCGGTAACTGGTGTAGGGGGTTAGGCTTAGGCCCGGCAAGGGGTGTGGGGGTTAGGGTTAGGGGCTTAGGGAGTACATTGGGATGCGAGCTCGCCCAGCACCAGGAGGCTTCTTGTGCTGTGTGTGCACATAACAGGATAGATCCCAACATTTTATTCACTTTGAGGAGTACACTCTCAGTAATTGGTTGCAATTATAACTGCATTTCCTTTAAATAACTGGATGGAAATTCCTTCAAAAGGACGTTCCATGGTTAAATATTATTTGAACAAATATTAAGATGGAGCACTGAGCTTTCTGACAAGTGTATTATTTATTAAGCACCGCCCTTTGTATGTTTTATTGCTCATTCTATTGTCTGAGGAAGCCTGTTGTCTTGTCCTCTGCAGAGATGTCAGAATGTCTCAGCTCTGATTGGTGAAAGTGAATATCACTCTTAAAACTCTTACGATTATTGGCTTCTGTGTATACCTGTAATATAATGACAAGAAATAGTTGGGCGCGTCACTAGTTGCTATGGGTATACTCTCTGCTGATTGGTTCAATTTTCCAGCATTTTATCTGGTTGGCCGTCACATTTTGTTGTCATGGCGATTGCGGCCTAGAGGTCTTCCCGGAGCCTGCGGAGCGAATGGAGCTGGAGGAACAGGGGAAGCAGGCTCTGTCCTCGGAGCTGTGCCCGGCGAGTCCGCCCGGGGAGCTGTGTGTGTCCGCAGTGCCGGAGCTGCTGAGAGCACTGTGGGAAGAGCCGCAGCGGCCACTAAGGAGCCTTGAAGGCCGCGTGAGGAGTCATCGACATCATAGACACCGACCTGGGCCCTTGGGGAGGGAGAGCTACGGTTAGAGTCCTGGGGTCTGAGGGAGAGGGCTGGATGTCCCTGACAGCCATATATTTATGCATTAACTTAACTAGTTGTACTAAGGGTTTTAGAGCTGATTATTAATTATAAAATAATTGTACAAGGTCAGATTGTCAGTTCAATAAACCTAACTTGGCCCATCACCCTCTATTAATAAATGAGTAAGATACGTATATCAAAGGTTCACCCTGCGGTACCCAGACCCCCCATGATCTATTAGTTATATACTCATTTATTATTATTATTATTATTATTATTATTATTATTATTATCGTTTACTTGTAAAATCCTCACCCCGTCTCTTGGCGTACCCCAAGGTTCAGTCCTTGGCCCCCTCCTCTTTTCCATCTCCACATCCTCACTTGGTACCCTAATAAACTCTTTTGGGCTTCATTATCATCTCTATGCAAATTACACCCAAATCTACCTCTCCGCACCAGACCTATCTCCCTCTCTTCTAACACACATGTCCACCCACCATCTCAAACTCAACACGTCTATGACTGAACTCCTAATCTTCCCTCTCCCACAGCGTCAATTCCTCACATCTCTCTCACTGTCAACAACAATATCATCACCCCCTCCTCCCAAGCCCGCTGTCTTGGGGTACTACTGGACCCCGCTCTGTCCTTCATCCCTCACTCGTGCGCTCACTAGCTGAAAGGGGCAAACACCCCCCCCAGCATAGTTAAATATTTTAATCTGCTCTGAGACCATCATCTGAAAAAAAAAAAAAAACACACTCTTCCATAAGAGAAAATACTCTTCCAGGTGTAACACAAAACAAAACAAAAATCTAAATTCTTTCCATGTCCATATAAAGTGGTTGGCAAAGGCTGTCGCAACGTTGTAGGCCATCTGTCAAAGAAATAGTCTATGATCCAATGAAAAACAAAACTAAAAAAGGGAATTAAAATGAGACTGATGACTAGAAGCAACAACCTGACTTCAAACGGAAATAAAAAAAAAACAACTAACATTGAGAACTTCAGCTTTCTTTGAGGGTCAGGGTGTATCCAACAGCACGGGCCCTCCAGGTCCACCCACATTTGCAATGCTCATCTTCCATCTTTCTGAAGTGTCCGTGTCACCTCCTGGAGATCTAACAGATCATAATATACATTTTAGTTACTACTGATTTAGATGCTAGGTGTAAGGGGGAAGATTTTTTGCATGTCTTGACCTAATTAAAATCATATTTCTCAAATATTTTTCCTTTCTCTGCAGCACTTAGAAAATTACGAGAAGCAGCCAATGGAAATGACTTGGATACAGGTGTGTATTGTATGTGATGAGCACAGTATTCATATCTTGTCTTTATTCCAATTAACCCCACTGCTGTTTTGCCTTTTTTAGTACAACGCCTATTGGATGAAGGAGCAGATCCTTGTGCAGCTGATGACAAGGGCCGCACAGCACTTCATTTTGCATCCTGCAATGGCAATGACAGAATTGGTAATTTGCATTAAATGTGGAAGGGTATATACTGGGGTCAGCTTCAAAATTTAAAGGCATATAATGTGAAATGTGTGTGTGTATATACTGTATGTATATATATATATATATATATATATATAATGTATGTGTGTATAGAGAGAGATAGCTGTGAGTGTCCAGTAATCCAGATAAATAATCAGAGTATTGCAATATATAGCAATACCTTTTTTATAGGATAAACATATTCATAAATATATGATAAGCTTCGAGAGCTTCCTCTCTTTCTCAAGTCCGGAGCTATAAAGAGAGGAAGCGCTTGAAAGCTGTACCCCAGTGGGACACCACTTTTCACAAAACAACCACTCCATCCAACACCTAAAAATAAAAATGCTCAGAGGTCATTTTAAAAACACACAAGAAAGAAAGACATTTGAAATCAAAATAACACATTTTAATACGATAAATACGGGACTTAATGTAAATATGGACTTTTTATTGCGTTATCTTAACTTCTTATAACCTTCTATATTCCTTATATTGGGCCTCATTCAATTGTGATTTGGCCAATTGAATAGGGCTCTAAATAAGCACATAGCATATTTTTTTTACAGAAGTTTTTAGTTAGTGAAGACCTTGCTTTTGGATAGAAGATCACTGACTAAAAACTTCTTTAAAAAAATATGCTATGTGCTTATTTAGAGCCCTATTCAATTGGGCAAACTGCAATTGAATGAGGCCCATTATGTTTTTCTCTGGTTTCTCTCTGACCTGCTTCTAGTCCTCCTCACAGCTTTATGTTAAACCCTATGATCTTATAATATTTACAACTCTGTCTTCTTCACAGCTAACCGACTAGAACATTCTTTTTTTTCGTTGCTGTTGTGCGTTTCATTTGGGAAATCGTATATCAGTGTTCCTCCAGACTTAGGGCCTCATTCAATTGTGATTTGGCCAATTGAATAGGGCTCTAAATAAGCACATAGCATATTTTTTTTAAAGAAGTTTTTAGTTAGTAAACGTCTATCCAAAAGCAAGGTTTTTACTAACTAAAAACTTCTTTAAAAAAATATTGCTATGTGCTTATTTAGAGCCCTATTCAATTGGCAAAATTGCAATTGAATGAGGGCCTTAGAGAGGAAGCTCTCGAAAGCTAGTCTTATATTCATGAATATGTTTGTCCAATAAAAAAGGTATCAATATATACTGCAATACTCTGATTATTCATAAAGATTACTGGACACTCACAGCTACCTCACTCTTCATACATATATATATATATATATATATATATATATATATATATATATATATATACATATAATGTATATGAGAGAGCAAGAGAGAACAGATCTCCCATAGTGCTAGTATAAGGCCCTAGTTTCACCCTCTCTCAATTTTATGCTCTCTTCACTTTATAAGCCAGTATCTGTTTATATGGATTCCCTGGTGGTCCAGTGGTTAGGACTCATGCTTCCAATGACCTGGGTTCGATTCCAAGTCAGGGAACCAAAAGGTCACACCACCCTGAAGCTGAGCAGACCATCTAGAAATACCAGTATGCTGTGGCCCACTGGAGAAGGAACTGGCAACCCACTCCAGTATCTCTGCCATGAATACCAAGTGGATCAGCATGACCATGGACATAAAGATGTTCTGGTGTGTTATGGTGCAGGAGGTCACGGAGAGACGGGCACAACTGAGCAACGCAAAAATAAATAAATCTGTTTATAACCATGATTTTTCACCATGTCAGACAGACCAGAATGTCTAAGCTCTTTTTTTCTAATTTTCTTTAGTAAGCTTGCTCCTTGATCATGGCGCTGATCCAAATCAGAGGGATGGCCTTGGAAACACACCCTTACACTTAGGTAAGAGAATAGTTGTAATTCCGAAGATTCATCCAAACAAAATAACAATGTTATGTTAAAGCACTTTTTCTCGACTTCCTGCTAATCGATTTCTTGCGGTTTCCTTCCCAGCTGCCTGCACCAGCCATGTGCCTGTCATCACGACTCTACTAAGGGGAGGTACGAAACGCATCTTGCACACCAAACATTTGAAAATGAATAACCAATATAAATAGCCTATTTTAAGTTGCATTTAAAGAAAAATAAAAAAATTGCCTTTAAGTAAAGAAAAAATTAAGTTTTCCAGGCTACAGATTATGCAGAAAGTGTGTCCGAATTTATAATTCATGCTCTTTAAACACTTTTCCCCCTTTTTTTCTGCATTACCATGTAAAATTACAAATGGATAGTATGTTGTTTTAAAGATGATACAATCTTCCTGATCTTTCTTCTGAAGGTGCTCGAGTGGATGCACTTGACCGTGCAGGAAGAACGCCTCTGCACCTCGCCAAGTCAAAATTAAATATCCTACAGGATGGAAAATCTCAGACTCTGGAGTCATTACGGTTGGAGGTGAAACAGGTGAGTAAGTTGTAGAAGAGACTAAACATACAGCTCATGCTATGGCACACTGAAATTGTCTCTACCAGATGGCCACATCTTCCTCAAAGTGACATTGTAATGTATATGTCAAGTACTATGACGTGGCCAATATAGAGCTGGGATTATGCTCCGTGATTTTAGACTAATATAATTTGTATTATTTTATGCCAATAACTAAACTGACAACTTGTTACTTCAAAACAAGATAATTGTGAGATCACGTGAAAAAAAAGAACCCAGAACTTAATTCAATAGTTACTTTTATAATTTAAGTAGATTCATAGAATAGATACCCAAAATAGAGTTCAGTAATGTAGCTACTTATGATTCATAGCAACATCTGCAATTAGAATCAAGTGATAAGTATCACAATGGAAGTGTTTACCAATGTGGACAGATACCATCTCACTATATAGTGATTCAAGAATAAGAAAAAAAATAGTTAAATGATCCAGTAAGGGTTTTAATAAAATATAACCTCACATAGATGTACCAAAGGCCAATTTCAATAATTAAATTACATTTTTGTTTTTAATAATTTAGTATAATTTTACAAATATGTGATTGTCTGATAAAAATGTTCTCATTATTTAGCACTTGTTAGCTTAGCCTTTCCCCTGAGGCAAAATCCTCAATACGTAGTTCTTCTACTGCAGGTTGCTGAAACATCAGTAAAAATATTCCCAGCAACCATATCTAAAATTTGAGCAAATTTCTTACTCTTCAGCAAGTGCTGCCGCTCAGTGTGCCACAGAGTCTGACGTCACCATTAGGACAACGTTTGTACACTCATAGGCCTGACGTGCGCGTTTCACATTCAGGGCTCCTCCGTAGAATTCCTGAACAAAAAACACATTGAGTGTTCCTGCAGACGACTCTAATGTAGTTGTGCGAGATTGCTCATATATAATCTTTTTTTTAGCATGATGCTATAACCTGTGCTGTTCTGATGTTTCTCCCTGTAGATCATCCAGATGTTGAGGGAATACCTGGAGAAACTGGGGGCGCAGGAGCAAACCGAACAGCTAGACCAGCTCTGCTCAAGGTTGCAGCGAACAAGCACCAAGGAGCAGGTAAAGGCATTGTGATAAACTAGACTGGCTACCCTCAATTGTGCCATGCTGTTATGATAATACTTTGTGACCATGACTGTACCTGTTTTTTTTTTTTTTTTTTACATAAAAAAATATTGCTGTAAAGGGTACATAATAATGTTTAAAGCCTTTATAAAGCTGTCTCTTGAATTGTTCGGATCTTCCTCTTAAAAAAAGTTAGAGGATATTTCCTTGTTTGAGAACACCAGCAGTGGCAGCAAGGAGTTTGTAAGCGCTGCTGAGAGCGTACACAATTTCCAAGCTTAATCCGTTAACCTTACCCTAAGCCTAAAGCTATTATATTGGCAGCATAGACTTGGCAGCGACATCTAGTGGATGCTCACCACCTGTGCTGGCGGTGTGCTTGAGTACTCCTCAAAGGAAAGGACCAAGTTAGACTTGGGCAGCCAGTCACTATACAGTAGGGTTGGTCATAGAAACACCTTCAGTTTATTCCACAACTTGCATTATAGAGACTGTGACTGTAAAAGCACCACACTTTATCTAAAATGCGTCTAATTCCATAATTTCAGCAGCAATTTCAAAAAGGAAAACACATTTTTATATGCTTTTTATCCTTTTATATCAGGGTGGGCAAGTTCGTCCTGGAGGGCCACACACTCCAGGATTTCAATATATCCTTTCTGTACACAGGTGAGTCAATCAATGACTGAAGAAGTGATTGACTCACCTGTGCACAGCAGGGATATCATCAAATCCAGGCATGTATGTGGCCCTCCAGGACCCAAGTTGCCCACCCCTGTTTTATATGATGGTGCAGAGCACAACTTGTGACTTCAGTGGCCCTTTAAAGAAATGGAGTGAAAGCCCAAGGCTCTGGTGCAAAACTGTGCCCTTTTCTCTCTGCCGGGCTTCCTTCCCCATCTTCCCTCTCCTTAGCCTCCAACCAATCCTTGAGACAATTTAAATGCTTAACATACACAGTAATTCATCAAAACTAAGGGGAATCGTGATGCCCGGTGTCGTGTACAGCTCTTATACCACCAGCAAAACTAAGATATTGTACTTCTCAATCTTAGATGTTGGGTGGGTATACTTTTTATATATGTTTAATGATACATACTATTTGGACAACGCAGTGCGCATAGGGTTTACTTTGGTTATTTAATAACTTATTAGCAATAAAATGACATCATTGCAGCCTGTAAAACTTACATTTGAACTTTAGTACAAACATCTTTCTATCATTTAAAAGAAAATGTTTTAAACATCTCAAAAGCGTTTCAGTTTGCTTTTCAGTTTGCTATTCTCTCTCTCTCGCGATTCATTTTCATAATCTGATTCATTTTTCAATTGATAAATATATTTTGTGATGTTATGCTGCGCCATGATGGAAATGGTGGGGGTGTAGTGTCTGAAGTCCTCTGCTACGCGGCTTCATATTAAAGCAACGGATACAACATTACGCCCTGACACTGCCGTCTCTTTCCCTGCAGGTGGATGAGGTAACTGAACTCCTGGCAAGCTTCACCTCTCTCAGCCTTCAGATACAAAAGATGGAGAACAGGTAGCCAGAGCGACAGGATCCGGTGTCATCACATAAAGGGGTGCTGGAGTCTCCCCCTCTTCCTGCTCAGAGGGTCTCACCAAGTGACCGCAGAGCATCTGTAACAGTAAAGACGCATCTCATTCATGCCCTTCTTCAATTACATTACCCTAAAAATATGGTAAAAGTCAGTTTGGAGATGCTGCTTTTCAGCAATCCAATACTATAAATATAGTTTAAAATCCGACAAAGGGCGAAGTTTAGGCATAAATTAGTGTGTCTGCTAATAAGTTTATCTCAAGTGATTAGTTATGTGTGGGATGGCAAGCCACAAGAGCATGCCCAGTTGGATAAATAATAATAGTCACAGATGCTCGTAAGTGGTAACATATTATTATAATTATTCTTATTTTGAAGACTGGGCATAGTCTTGAGGCTTATCACACGCCATAAGAGATCATGTGAGAGAGTCATTCAAGATGTTATCGCGTACGAGAAAACATTAAGCTGGAGGACCACTGTATGATGAGCAAGATATATGTCCCTGACACATACGTGTCTCGCATAGCTGCAGGAACACGCCATAAACACATCTGCTGAAAACTGGAGGCATCAATGTGTGTGGGAGACGGTGGCTTGCAGTTATAACTGCAGGCTGCCTGCTTCTGGGCATGTACCAGTGAAGGGGGAAAGGGACAAATTATAAATAACCAATGATTAAACAAATCCCATAAGCTCTGAGCTGTAGGAAGCAAAAATGGAAATGTTCTGTAAATATGGGTTTCTATTCATGCATCACATATGTGAGACTTTTCCTAAAATACAGTGGTCCTTTTCAGTGTTTCTTCTAATTTGGCGCAACTTGTTCTGTATGAAGAGCCATTTCCGCAGGATACTCCATGTCCAGACCTCACGGGATCACCCCAGGAGATCAGCAAAGAGCCTGCACGTAATACAATAAATAATCTCACCAGGTCACTGGCGGCAAAAAGACAGAATCGTATAATGTACTTGTAACGGAGCTGGGACACGCAGTCCAAAATCTCCGCTGGTATACGATAAAATACCCACGAGGCACTACAGTTTCACCATCCCCGACCTCCCATATTGGACGACACACAATTTGGGAGTCAAATGAATACTGACTTTATTTTGTTATGGCAGAAATATTTATACATCTCTTCCCACAGGCAATCCACATCCCCCATATTTGGCTGCACAATACCCATAAAGAGAACAATAGGTGGGTCACACCTCCCTGGCAACTTTGATACAATCAGACATTGATTCAATTACACCTCTTTGTTCTTATCAGAGAATTAAAACACTTTGGAAAATGCAAGGATCCTTTACAACTTTCTTATCTCTTGAATCTCTGTAATAGGATTATCTATTAGCCTAGGTCTGCAAAAGTCTGGCTAATATTCTGCAGAGCATCAACCAGCATACATATTGTAGGATCATATTTTAACCAAGAATAATCATAAAACAGGGTAAAACAGTGATGGGTTCCGCTACACACCTCCCCCGTGACCATAAGCCGGCATACACGGTCTGATCCCAACGGATCGGCCTGGGGATGTCCGGGCAAAAGTATTTGTTGGTCAATTCTCTAGTTTGACAACCCATCAGCATTACTGCAATTCACATTTCCCATATCCCCAGATAGCTGGGATCTGCGCGCACAAAACCACCGAATAGCGCTCAGATCCTCTTCACACAGTTCAATTGCCATGTAGCTAAAGTCTTTCCCATAGTCTTTCATTATATGAATGGGCTCCATGGCACAGTTATCTGGGGTATCATGGTTCACACAGGGCAAGTACAGAATGCCCCCCCTGTATGTAAAGGGCCAGAATGAGTGACTTACACTCTGGTATGGCCGAACACTGGTTCCAAAGGGCAATATGTACCAGGGCCATAGTCGCAGGGCAGGAGGCTGGCAAACAGTCCTCTCCAAGCCAAGGTGGCGAAGGGCACTTCGTCACACATCTCTCCTTTGGGGGGAAGTCTAACCAGGCACCTGGATATTTTGCTGTGGTGAGGGGGCAACACGCTGAGGGGACTTGAGGGGCAGAGGCCAGCGGCACTCTGCCCTGATGCCAGCTCTTCTGCTGGTATAACCTGCAGGACCTCCTGCTCTGTACCAGGGACAAAGGGAGGGCAGAGGCCGACTGCACTCTGCCCCGCTGTCAGCTCTTCTGCTGGGGTACTTGGAACATATTCCGGCTCAGTAGCCAGGGAAACCTGGGGGTCAGTGGGGGTTAACATTTCCTCTGTTAACCCTGGGGCCACATTAGAAGTTAGCTGGGGAGGGGAGTTTTTACTTACCCCCTCCTCCGGTTGTCCCAGTGACGGTAGTTGGGGATCTGGACAAGCTGTGGGCACAGAGACCACGGTCCCATCTGCGCCGTCTGGGAGATTGGTGTCTCCCCTGGTTAGGGTAAACTGTCGCTGGGGGGGAAGGATGACACGTTCTGCCCCCTGTGTTTCACACTGCCGCTGGGGGGGAAGGACGACACCTTTGGCCCCCTGGGGTACCCACTGCCGCTGTGGAGGAAGGTAGACACCTTCTGCTCCCTGGGGTACACACTGCCGCTGGGGGGAAAGGACGACACCTTCTGCCCCCTGGGGTTCACACTGCCGCTGGGGGGAAAGGACGACACCTTCTGCCCCCTGGGGTTCACACTGCCGCTGAGGGGGAAGGAAGACACCTTCTGCCCCCTGGGGTTCACACTGCCGCTGGGGGGAAAGGACGACACCTTCTGCCCCCTGGGGTTCACACTGCCGCTGGGGGGGAAGGACGACACCTTCTGCCCCCTGGGGTTCACACTGCCGCTGGGGGGAAAGGACGACACCTTCTGCCCCCTGGGGTACACACTGCCGCTGGGGGGAAAGGACGACACCTTCTGCCCCCTGGGGTTCACACTGCCGCTGGGGAGGAAGGACGGCCCCTTCTGCTCCCTGGGGTACACACTGCCGCTGGGGGGGAAGGACGACACCTTCGGCCCCCTGGGGTACACACTGACGCTGGGGGGGAAGGCCGACACCTTCAGCTCCCTGGGGTACACACTGCCGCTGGGAAGGAAGGACGACACCTTCAGCTCCCTGGGGTACACACTGCCGCTGAGGGGGAAGGACGACACCTTCTGCCCCCTGGGGTTCACACTGCCGCTGGGGGGAAAGGACGACACCTTCTGCCCCCTGGGGTTCACACTGCCGCTGAGGGGGAAGGACGACACCTTCTGCTCCCTGGGGTACACACTGCTGCTGGGGGGAAATGATGACACCTTCGGCCCCCTGGGGTACACACTGCCGCTGGGGAGGAAGGACTACACCTTCGGCTCCCTGGGGTACCCACTGCCGCTGTGGAGGAAGGTCGACACCTTCTGCTCCCTGAGGTACACACTGCCGCTGGGGGGGAAGGACGACACCTCCTGCCCCCTGGGGTTCACACTGCCGCTGAGGGGGAAGGACGACACCTTCTGCCCCCTGGAGGGCCGGTAGAGAGACCTCGGTCCCATCTCTACCTGCCATCTGGAGGTCATCCCAGGACCAGTCAATGAAGTCTGGTTCTGCTTGTCGAGTAGGTTGGGGCTGCACAAGGCTGAGCAGGTGTTGGTAGTCCTGCTCCAGCTCCCACTCTCTCGTTACCAGGTGGGTCATGTCTTTGCTCACCTCGCCTTCATCATTCCAGACATACATGCCCATCCGGTAGTCGTAGATGTCCCAAAACCTAGACCCCTCCGTGCTGCCAAGATCAATATCGTCCTCCAAGGCATCCCATAATAAACCCGGGCCATCATAATCATCCCCCTCCGGTAAGTCGTGTTCAGCCGTCCAGGGGGTAAGTCGAACGGTATACCACCAGAGGGCCTGGTATGTGTTGTCTAGCCAGATCTCTCGCCATACCAGGGTCTCTAGTCTTGTAACCCACTCATCCAGGGGCTGCTCTCCCAATAGATACATCCGCATCGCCACACGCTTCTGTAGCCGCTGCTCATCACTGGGGAGACTTTCACCTCGCCGCCATTGGGCATCTTGCAGGGCATCATACCAGAGTTCCATTCTGTCTGTTTCCCTGTAGTCTGCGGCCGCCTCCTCCTCCTTATGATGGAACGCTGTCCGAAAAATAGCCGGTTCCATCCTGCTGTAGCCAGGGGCGCTGTACGGATACTAGCGTTGCCCTCAATCTGTACTTCACGGAATGGTGTCTCCTGTAGCTGTCCTTCTGACCGTGGGAACAATTCCACCACTTGCCAACAAATGTAACGGAGCTGGGACACGCAGTCCAAAATCTCCGCTGGTATACGATAAAATACCCACGAGGCACTACAGTTTCACCATCCCCGACCTCCCATATTGGACGACACACAATTTGGGAGTCAAATGAATACTGACTTTATTTTGTTATGGCAGAAATATTTATACATCTCTTCCCACAGGCAATCCACATCCCCCATATTTGGCTGCACAATACCCATAAAGAGAACAATAGGTGGGTCACACCTCCCTGGCAACTTTGATACAATCAGACACTGATTCAATTACACCTCTTTGTTCTTATCAGAGAATTAAAACACTTTGGAAAATGCAAGGATCCTTTACAACTTTCTTATCTCTTGAATCTCTGTAATAGGATTATCTATTAGCCTAGGTCTGCAAAAGTCTGGCTAATATTCTGCAGAGCATCAACCAGCATACATATTGTAGGATCATATTTTAACCAAGAATAATCATAAAACAGGGTAAAACAGTGATGGGTTCCGCTACAGTACTGTAGGAGATGTCCGGTGGGCTCTGGCTGTCCCATGTACGCTTGTGTTGTAGAGTTTGTTTTATAGAAGCAAACTGACACCAGTTCCATTTCACAGCTGTAACCTGAGAAGGCCAAGACGCTTGTGATTGTTGGTCATCCAGACGATGGCTGCTCCCCGGCGCTGCGCGTCTAGCTATCACATTTAGGGTGGCAGAGGAGCCATTGTTGGCCATAAGACGCCATCTATATATATAAAACCAGTGGCTTCTCTTGTCTCGTGTCCTTTATGACAATGTCCGGCCCTGTGTTGTGTGCTCCAGGATCACTTAGGGTCTGTATTAATAAGTTGTTGTGTTTGCCCCATTGGTGTAGGAAGTCGGGGGGACGAGGGGGATTACCCCCCCATATTTTCCAATGTGTGTTTATGTTTTGAGATGCAGTTGTGTTGTGTTTGTATACTATATACCCCCCCCCCGATACACCTACGGTCGCCCCAAGTCATGTTAGTAGTTTGTGTACAAGTGCATTATGTATGTCTTTGGTTTTCAATAAAAACAAAGAAAATTTGAATTTGGTTGTATTTTGGTATTTTTTTGAGCGGACATGACCGGTCCCCAGGTACACGATGCCGCCATAGAGCGGAATACGCACTAACATGGATTAAAGCCGGTCATGTTTATTCCCCTCGATAAGAAGAAATGTATATAATGGTGCAGGAAAGACGTGGTCCGGTCCTGGGGGGCCAAACACAGGCCTGGATTTGGGGATATCCTTTCTGTGCACAGGTGAATGAATCAGGAGGAATGAAGAAGTGACTGACTCACCTGTGCACAGCAGGGATATCCTCAAATCCAGGCCTGCGTTTGGCCCCCCAGGACCGGACTTGCCCACCCCTGATGTTGGGAAATGAGACACAACATCGTAATGATGTCCACAAGCAATAAGGAATATTTGCATACAGTACGTAAAATAAAGGTTGTGTTTATTACTTGCATTGCTCAGTCTTGTCCGACTCTCTGTGACCTCATAGACCATAACACACCATGCTGATCCACTTGGTATTCATGGCAGAGTTACTGGAGTGGGTTACCAGTTCCTCCTCTAGTGCGCCACAGCATTCAGCTCCTGGTATTCCTAAGTGGTCTCCCATCCAAGTACTGACCAGGCCCAACCCTACTTGGCATCAAGGTGGTGTGACCTCTTGGTTCCCTGACTGGAATGGTTGCATTGGTGAAATCACAGAAACCTAACCACTGGACCACCAGGGAACCCTTTACTTTATATTAATAGGTAATAATAAGATTAATTTGTATTTATTAATATAAATAATTATTTCTTCAAACTAATTATGTGACATCAGACGGTAAATAACGGCGGCGACACCCTGATACCGGGCAGAATGTTTTTAGAAATAAAATATATTTTTTTAGATCAGATTTCCTTTTGTTAGCTCATCCTGTATGTTCATTTCTTAGGCTAACCATTTTATTATATTTAATGAAAGTTGTGGCAGTTGTAGTTGCCCCATTTCTACTGAAACTTCCAATGCAATCATAGTTTGTTCACGCCTCAGGAAGTTGATCAGGTGAAACAACATTACATATAAAAAAATATATATCAGAGAGTATATTATCTTGAATTCCATTCCTAAAACCTTGGACCTTTCATTTTAGCTGACCTCCAGCAGTGCCAGCCATTGGCCACTAGGTGGTGCAGCTGATATTTTAGTAAATTACCCAGTTTTATGGGTAGGGCACAGGCTTTACAATAAAAAATTAATATTGTAAGCTTTACAATAAAAAATAGTTCAATAAAATCTTGGCCGCGCCACCTGCTGTCCAATTGCTGTTACTGCTGGTGGTCAGGAAACAGGAAAGATCCAAAACATTTTGCATAAATTCAATGTACAGTTCTTCCAAAGAGTGAAGTCATTTGTAAAGACCATGATGAGTCAGCTATGCACTGTGCACAACATTAGATGCTAAAGGCAATCATTCCTGATATAAACATAATTGTTTCTGAAGTATTCATATTATTATGAGTGAATACTAATTAGCTGCTATGATGTGCTAATTAGGATTAGAGCCTGAATGCATGTCTCTGGTATAAGAAAACATGACTCCTAATGTCCTTGTGCAGTGAAACCCTCTCCAACATCATTGTCAAGCACTCTGAGACACAAATTAGCATACTGAGCCACTCCAATCAGTGATGAATAACTCAGGAATGATGTACTGTAGAATAATAATGCAATGTATAGGCAGTTTTATATTTCATAAAGACAGCGCCCCTTTAAATAAGAAGGCACCTCAAGCTTGCAAAGTTCTTTAATTGCTCTAAGAATATTTTCTTAATAGATTTCTAAGTATCAGATAAAATGTAAAAAACACTACAATAACAATATTAATAGTGACCCTAAAATAATCCCTTTAAAAATGTGCATTGCCATAGGAATAAAAGTACGCATGCGCAGTAGATTTAAATGATACCGCGCATGCGCGAGCGCTAGTATAACGCTTGTGCAAAACACATTTGCTACTGTATTGGGGCAGAGGGACTTGTCTCTGCCCAAGATTATAGCCTCAAGCAGTACAGTGCGCATGCGCGAGTTTAGACTTCCGAGCCTGCGCTCTGGGAGATATTTGGAAAATATTATGCGCATGCGCGTTAGCAGAGACGGGGAAATTGTGGTGAAACTCGGACAATAACAGAATTAGTCGTCAGAACCGTTAGATACATCACGTATTAGTGAGATATGTGGGGATTTACATGACATCGGTGTATTGGGAAGAGAAAGAGCAAAATGCGCTGTTCGTTTTATTTGTGTAAAAACAGCGGGAAAATAACTGACCCCAAAAGCTTGCAATCATAGCGAGCCCTCCGTGATCAGGGGCACCTGAGGAAACAGCTGGACATGGCGTACAGTGACCACAGAGGTGAGATGGTGGCTGGGTGTGAAAGGGTGCCTGGGGTAATCTGGGGCAGTCAGGGCAGGACACCTGAGGGATCTGGGGCAGTCAGGGCAGGACACCTGAGGGATCTGGGGCAGTCAGGGCAGGACACCCGAGGGATCTGGGGCAGTCAGGGCAGGACACCCGAGGGATCTGGGGCAGTCAGGGCAGGACACCCGAGGGATCTGGGGCAGTCAGGGCAGGACACCTGAGGGATCTGGGGCAGTCAGGGCAGGACACCTGGGGGATCTGGGGCAGTCAGGGCAGGGCACCTGAGGGATCTGGGGCAGTCAGGGCAGGACACCTGGGGGATCTGGGGCAGTCAGGGCAGGACACCCGAGGGATCTGGGGCAGTCAGGGCAGGACACCCGAGGGATCTGGGGCAGTCAGGGCAGGACACCCGAGGGATCTGGGGCAGTCAGGGCAGGACACCTGAGGGATCTGGGGCAGTCAGGGCAGGACACCCGAGGGATCTGGGGCAGTCAGTGCAGGACACCTGGGGGATCTGGGGCAGTCAGTGCAGGACACCTGGGGGATCTGGGGCAGTCAGTGCAGGACACCTGGGGGATCTGGGGCAGTCAGGGCAGGACACCCGAGGGATCTGGGGCAGTCAGGGCAGAACACCTGAGGGATCTGGGGCAGTCAGGGCAGGACACCTGAGGGATCTGGGGCAGTCAGTGCAGGACACCTGAGGGATCTGGGGCAGTCAGGGCAGGACACCTGAGGGATCTGGGGCAGTCAGGGCAGGACACCTGAGGGATCTGGGGCAGTCAGGGCAGGACACCTGAGGGATCTGGGGCAGTCAGGGCAGGACACCTGAGGGATCTGGGGCAGTCAGGGCAGGACACCTGAGGGATCTGGGGCAGTCAGGGCAGGACACCTGAGGGATCTGGGGCAGTCAGGGCAGGACACCTGAGGGATCTGGGGCAGTCAGGGCAGGACACCTGGGGTAATCTGGGGCAGTCAGGGCAGGACACCTGGGGTAATCAGGGGCAGTCAGGGCAGGACACCTGGGGTAATCTGGGGCAGTCAGGGCAGGACACCTGAGGGATCTGGGGCAGTCAGGGCAGGACACCTGAGGGATCTGGGGCAGTCAGGGCAGGACACCTGAGGGATCTGGGGCAGTCAGGGCAGGACACCTGAGGGATCTGGGGCAGTCAGGGCAGGACACCTGAGGGATCTGGGGCAGTCAGGGCAGGACACCTGAGGGATCTGGGGCAGTCAGGGCAGGACACCTGAGGGATCTGGGGCAGTCAGGGCAGGACACCTGAGGGATCTGGGGCAGTCAGTGCAGGACACCTGAGGGATCTGGGGCAGTCAGTGCAGGACACCTGAGGGATCTGGGGCAGTCAGGGCAGGACACCTGAGGGATCTGGGGAAGTCAGGGCAGGACACCTGAGGGATCTGGGGCAGTCAGGGCAGGACACCTGAGGGATCTGGGGCAGTCAGGGCAGGACACCTGAGGGATCTGGGGCAGTCAGGGCAGGACACCTGAGGGATCTGGGGCAGTCAGGGCAGGACACCTGAGGGATCTGGGGCAGTCAGGGCAGGACACCTGAGAGATCTGGGGCAGTCAGGGCAGGACACCTGAGAGATCTGGGGCAGTCAGGGCAGGACACCTGAGAGATCTGGGGCAGTCAGGGCAGGACACCTGAGAGATCTGGGGCAGTCAGGGCAGGACACCTGAGAGATATGGGGCAGTCAGTGCAGGACACCCGAGGGATCTGGGGCAGTCAGGGCAGGACATCCGGGGGATCTGGGGCAGTCAGGGCAGGACACCTGAGGGATCTGGGGCAGTCAGGGCAGGACACCTGAGGGATCTGGGGCAGTCAGTGCAGGACACCTGAGGGATCTGGGGCAGTCAGGGCAGGACACCTGAGGGATCTGGGGCAGTCAGTGCAGAACACCTGAGGGATCTGGGGCAGTCAGTGCAGAACACCTGAGGGATCTGGGGCAGTCAGTGCAGGACACCTGAGGGATCTGGGGCAGTCAGGGCAGGACACCTGAGGGATCTGGGGCAGTCAGTGCAGGACACCTTGGGGATCTGGGGCAGTCAGGGCAGGACACCTGGGGGATCTGGGACTGTCAGGGCAGGACACCTGAGGGATCTGGGGCAGTCAGGGCAGGACACCTGAGGGATCTGGGGCAGTCAGGGCAGGACACCTGAGGGATCTGGGGCAGTCAGGGCAGGACACCCGAGGGATCTGGGGCAGTCAGGGCAGGACACCTGGGGGATCTGGGGCAGTCAGGGCAGGACGCTTAAGGGATCTGGGGCAGTCAAGGCAGGACATCAAAGATATGTTAGACTTAGGGCAGGACATCCGGAATATCTCCGGAATTGGGTCAGTCAGAGTAGGGATCACCTGGATCCTGCCGGGATACGGGTCGCTTTGGTGCGGGCGCCTAGATCCTGCCGGGATACGGGTCGCTTTGGTGCGGGCGCCTGGATCCTGCCGGGATTTAGGACAGGGCGCCTGGATCCTGCCGGGATTTAGGACAGGGCGCCTGGATCCTGCCGGGATTTAGTACAGGGCGCCTGGTTCCTGCCATGCATTGCTTTGGTAGATATCACATTTATTGAATAATGACACTAGTGTTTCAGTCACCTGAATCCTCTCTTTCCTCTATTATTGTCAATTTCATATTCTCATTCTGTGCGTTTCCTCTTGTTCTAGTCTCAGACAGCTTTGATACAGATCGTGGAATAGAAGATGTGGGCCTGGCAGCTGGCAGGAGCCAGAGGGAGAAGAAGCGATCTTACAAGGACTTGCTGCGTGAAGAAGAAGAGATAGCAGAGCAAGTTCGCAAGTCATCAAAAAAGAGGCCCAAGGTACAAAGGAAGAAAGAGCAAACCGGGACATAGGGGTGAAGGAGGTTCAGATCTTCCAGATTTTCGACATAAGAGCAGGTTCTATACAATACGACATTAAAGGATGTCATGTGATTAAAATCTATTATTTTGAAAAACTATGCTTAAAAACGGTAAAATAATTTTAGAAGGTAAAATAATAAGACGGCACCTAATTGATTACCCTTTATTATGCTGCCCCGTACGACCTAGGCAGTGAGCGCCAAAGGAGCTCACTGCGCTGGTGGAGATGAGCGCCAAAGGTGCCCATCCCTACGACCCCGCACAACTTAGGCATCATCCCTGCGACCTGCGGGACTTCAGATCAACAGAAATCTCAATTATGCAATTCACAGTGCGCACCCCGTAGCAGTTTGAAAAAATTGTGTTAAAAATTTACGGCCCGAAAAAATACAAATTTAACGGCCGAACAGCGCAAATCACAACACACACACACACACACACACACACACACACACACACACACACACACACACACACACACACACACACACACACACACACACACACACACACACACACACACACACACACACACACACACACACACACACACACACACACACACACACACACACACACACACACACACACACACACACAACACCCTCACAAAACACCCTCACACACTGCACGGGGGGGACAGCCAGGACGTCTGGGAGTGAGGTTGCAGGCAAATTTAAGCTGCATTTGCTGAGTTTCGGCATTTTAAAAATCGGCTAAGCGAGAAAAAAAATGTCAGTTGAAAACGAGGCTACACAACCACCAAACCGCGCAAAACACCGATAGGCACGTACAACTTTTACCCAGGAACGTACGAGGTACAAAATACACTATTAGGAAGGACGGGAAATGCTCGCAAGCTGCGTAACACATTGCAGCCATTTTGCAACACTAACTTGCAACTAATAACATTACGAATCTAAAGTGGCGCTTTACCCAACTAAACAAACGGTTTGGCCTCGCACACGCAGCCTATTTATACCGCACACTTGGCACATTGCTGACACTTTCTCATCATGGCAGCAACAGAACAACTGTCCATTGTATGCTGCAGGAAAATCAAAATAAATTGTTAGCTCTTCAGGATATTTATTGCAGTTACATATTTAAATCACTTTATTATGCTCTGAGACCTGCATTTTTTTTCTGATTTACACTGCACTAAAAAAAATTGTATATTTAACACTGTATTTGTATATCTGTCTTTGCGATGAGCGCGGAAGATGATTGTTGCAAATCATGAAATGTGATGAGCGCCGAAGGTACTCAGAAGAGCAAAAGCCTTACATTCTGTGGCAAACAACATTGCCATGGCTTCAAATTTTATTACCGTCATTTTTTGACGGGCAAGTCGCTAGTGCAGTTAATAAAAAATAAAATAAATAAATGCTCCTGAAAATTTTAAAAATAATAAATGTAAAGATGATTTTCCCATTATCAAGCATAAAGAACTACACTTAAAATGGGGATCCCTGGTGATCCAGTGGTTAGGTTTCGGTGCTTTCACCACTGTGAGCTGGATTCAATTCCAGTCAGGGAACCTAGAGGTCACACCACCCTGAAGCCAAGCAGGGTTGGGCCTGTTCAGTACTTGGATGGGAGACCACCTAGGAATACCAGGAGCTGTATGCTGTGGACCATTGGAGATGGAAACGACAACCCACTCTGCCATGAATACTAAATAGATCAGCATGACCATGGACATAAATATGTGCCTGGTGTGTTACAGTCCATGAGATCATGGAGAGTCGGGCGTGACTGAATGACAAAACCTCAAACACTTAAATTATACAACATGAAGTATAATTTGTTTCTTGTTATTTGTGATTATGCTGCTGTGGGATTTACCATTTTGGCCTCAGCAGATCAACTTCCTGAGATCGGAGGAGTCTTTGCGTACAATTGGAAAATGGCAGTTACATCTGACAGTGCAGGAAAGCTCATTAGTTTACAGCAACACACCCTCATAAGAAACCGTATCAGGCAGCAGTAGAGAAGAAAGCAAAATGGAGCCACGCAGTAAAGCATAATTGCATATAAATTGCAAAATTAAAACATTATGTATGTTTTTGGTTTTAGAAAGCAAAAAAATATTCTGCTTATTATCATGTTTGTAATTCAAAGAAAGTATAGAAAATATTGTTGAATGTTCCTTTACTATTTATTTGGTAAAATTATGTCTACTAAACCACTATTTTAGCATTTTTTCTAATACATTTGTTTCATGGTGTGTATTTGCAGGATTCTGATTTGTTCTTTATGAGTTCAGAGTCTCATAAAAAGAAAAAGAAGCATTCCTCCGATGACTCCTATTATACAGGTAGGATGGTTCACCTGCAGTCCCCACCACTGGGCCAGGTGCCGCTTCCATCTTCTTCTTGCCGTGTGCTCTCCATCCTAAGCCTGGCTACTATGTCGCCTTCACTGATCCACCTAAATATATGCCTCTAAACTCATGTGCACCCATAGCCATCCCCACTACCCCACACGCCATGACATACCCCACACGCCATGACATACCCCACACGCCATGACATACCCCACACGCCATGACATACCCCACACGCCATGACATACCCCACACGCCATGACGTACCCTACTCTCACTCTGTAGCTTTATATCCTCTCCTCACACTGCCTTGTATCTTCTCTCTGCTGATACTGTTCCCCCTTGGCAATGTGTCTTCTCTCACTCTTCTCCATTTCATTTTTGATGTCATCCGTTTTTTTCCTTTCACCTCCCAGTCTTTTATTTACCTCTCACTGATAGTTTGTTCCCTTTTGGATCTTTTAGACTATTCTCCCTCCGATGTTATGAAGAAGAAAAAGAAGTCTCACCATGCAGACCCATCATCTCCTTCCTCTGACAGTGCCATGGACCTTCTCAAAGCCATAACGTCTTCCACCTCCACACCTCCGGTCACATCCTCTAAGCCAAGCTCCTCAAAAAAAGTAGAGAAAGTCCTGGCATCTCCAATCGGTTTCCAATCCCCTAGTAGACCACCCCACCAGGAACACCACAAGAAGAGTAGGGAGTCACCCAGTGAGGACCACTCCCACAAAAAGAAACCTAAACCTCTAACTCTGAGAGAACCAGATGGTTTGAGGATGAAACTAATCCTTTCTCCCAAGGAGAAGACCGCTGACCGTGGGATCCAACCACAGGGCAGTCCGGTGCTTAGTGATGGTTCCTCTTCTAAAAAGAGCAGCAAGAAGTCATCAAGAGAGGAAATGGAGAGCAGGAGCAGCCACAAGAAACACAAGAAGGAAAGCCATACACCACGGCCAAGCTTGACCCCTGACTCTGCCTCCTCCTCTGCGGGTGAATTGGAAGCTGGGGAGCTGGTTATTGATGACTCCTTCAGGGAAGTGAAGAAAAAGAAGAAATCCAAGAAAAGCAAAAAGAAAAAGGACAAACACAAGGATGAAAAACACAGGAAGCACAGCAAGAGCAAGAGGGAACCAGATGGGAGTCCAGTGCAGATACCACCTCCAGTGCTGTCTCCTCCATTGCCACCACCCACCACTACTGCTGCCCCACCACCTCCAGCACCAGCACCACTGCCTGCACCTGTACACATAGCTCACACTGAGAGTGCAACCGAGAAGAAGAAGAAAAAAGAAGCAGACGACAAGGTAAGAGTTACTTTGTATATTCATTAAAATACCATTGAATTATTTGGACGTTTTTGATTAGTCCTGTTTGAAAGCTTTGTTGTTTTACCTGCCACATTCCCACTGTGCAGACACAATCTCTGAATTCAGTTTCCTCACATTTCAGGTCCGGAGAATCGAAAAGTATAAACTACACAGCAGCATTATTACTCTGTGTAACAAATGAGGCTGTGCGCATCCTCAAAAATGAGACTACAGTGGCCCTTACATATGTTTTTTGTTTCCTTTTGTGAATTAAGATCCAACCCAAAAAGAAGAATATGTCCGCCTATCAGGTCTTCTCCAAGGAGTATCGAGGCAGCATCATTGCAGAGCACCCAGGGATCGGTAAGCAGAGTATTACAATATATTAGTGTTTTAATATTGACAATAAATTGATTGTCCATAGACATGGGTTTGATATCTTAGCCTCTGATGTGGTTAGGTAAAGGCTGAAATCTTGAGTTACAATCCAGGTAGGTTCTAGAGCTCTTTCTTTTTTTTTATCCTCTTCCTGTATGTCAGGATAACAATTAATCAGTTCCTTCCCAGTGATGATATCCAGAAGGCTGACGAGTATATCTGGGGGTTGCTGCAGAGGAGTCTGGCCTGACATTTCAGTACGAGCTGCTATTAGGGGCGGTATAATCTGAGATGCGCCATTACAGGAGTTATAAGTGTGTAAAATTACATTGCACCCTAAATGGGACCACCCCACAAGGCAGGCTGTAGAGTTACTACCCATTTACAGGTGTGCGCAGAACCCTAAAGACAATCTATCTTAACACAATATGATTAATAAAGTAAATATTATCTCTTGCAAGTTTTTAAAGGGACATAAAATGCATTTTTTAACGTGCATTTAAAAGAGCGTATTTTAAACATGAACAGCCTTATTAAATTGTGATTCGGCAAATTGAAGTCCTCTATTTAAGCACAAAGCATCGTTTTTTTTTTTTTTACAGAAGCTTTTAGTTAGTGATCTTCTATCCAAAAGCAAGGTCTTCACTAACTAAAATCTGCTGTAAAAAAAAAAAATATATGCTCTGTGCTTAGAGGCCTTTACAATTTGCCAAAACGCAATTTAATAAGGCTGAAGGTGTCTTTTTCATGCAAAAATATTTTGTAAAACTTGTTTAAACTTATTGAAAAGTATTAAAATGTATACAAAAAATAAATAAGTATGGTTAATTGAACTTTGATTAGATCTAAACATTATTTACTCCATGACATAGAAAGGAAAGGCTCCAATTTCTAATCTTTTGAGAAAACTGCTATAAACAAGAGAAAATAAAATATAAAGTTTATTATAATTTTATAAAATTAAAGACTTAATTTAAAACCCAAAACTAAAAGTAAAAATTATTTTTTTTAAAGAATATTGGATGGTAATGGCTACGCACTCTGTAGTAAGAATGAAAGTAATTTGACGTACTATAATAATGTTTTATTTGAATGGCTCTGTTTTTATACATATGCTTTACAGGGAATAAAGCTTATATACTGAAATTGCTTTATATCAGCTTCTTAAGTGAGCTTATAACCAGTCATTGCTTATTTGCTTATGGTCATGATTGCTTATAATTGCATTTGATAGTTAATACATTAAAGTATATATTACCTAATATTTTGCCCTTTTATCCATTCTAGCTTTTTGAAAGAACACACTGTAACTTTGGGATTTCTGTGTCCCCTTAAACATTACATAACAGAAGACTATAAAGCTTACTTTATTCATTGAGAAAAGGCAGTTTTTAAAGTCTTTGGAATTCACCTCTCTGACATGGTGCAAAATGATATTCATAAACTAAAAAACACATTTATCTGTTACTACATCTGTGTACACTAATAGAGCAATCACTTTCCCATCGTTCCATGTTCAGTGTGTTTGAGTCGCCAGTTCCCCTTGCAATATTTACTCTGAAAGATGTAAGTACTATAATTAAAAAAAATTGCATTTCAAAGAGTTAGTCCCAATATGTAAAGTGATCATTAGCCAATCTTACTTTCTCGGTAGCCCTTTATTTTTACATAGTATATGAGGTAATACATATGGACTGTTTCGCCCAGTGCTATTCTGAGTAAGTGGAAAGATGTGCGGAGGTATAGTATGTGTCCAGCAGTATGATATTGAAGCGGCGCAATCTCTACAGATATTCTCCATGTGTGTCCCTTCGGTAATTTAATGTCTACAGCTTCTGAACAACAGGTTTCTGGGTTTGATACCTCTCCTTTCTATGCCAGATCTCCTGGGTCAGTGCTGAGTACAGCATGTATAACCATAGCTAGCAGACTTGTATATTTCTTTGTGCTTTTCACATGAGCCTTATTCTATTCCAGACTTTGGAGAGCTGAGTAAGAAGCTGGCTGAGGTTTGGAAGCAGCTCCAAGAGAAAGATAAGCTGGTAAGTTTTTCGTTTTAGCTTCAGCTATCTTCTGACAGACCCGTTCTAGACATTTTTATTTAGCAGCAGACTGTTTCAGGTTTTTGGTGGAGAGCTATGGAACAGGGTGAGTATATGAACAGAAATGATGTTTCTGACATGCTGAATATATACACATAGACATAACTTTATCATAAGGAAAAACAGAAGCACAAACAGATCACATAAATAACCAAGTAACTGAAATGTATTGTAATTCCTTGTCCTTAATAGTGAGAACATTATCTATCCTGGGAGTCTATTTAATAACATTATGTAGATCAGTCATCCCCAAACTTTTTTTTTTTTTTTCGTGTACCACATGAATACTACGAAGGGTGATGTATTGATATATATCATGTGCAATAAACTATAGCAACCTGGTACTTCTGTACGGCTTCTTTATGTATTCTTATTCATTTGTGTTTTTTTTTTTTTTTTTCTATATGGCCCTGAAATAGAATATCCATAGATGGGAGCATGAAGTAAAATATTACTATTCGTTTTTTTACCTGGTCCTACATATACAGATATCTGACAACTATTCCCTAATCTGTGGCCTACTTTATTTTTTTTTATATGTTTTTTTTCTCCAGTTAATTAGAGTTTTTTTAATATACTATTTCTTAACTGAGAAGAAAAATTATATTGAGGAATTATATTCTGGGTGCATAGTATCTTGTATCTATTGTACCACCCATGTGCTGCTATCTGTGTAACCGTGACCCAGACCTGGTGGCCACTGTGTGATTTGTGTTTTATTGTCCGCAGGTTTGGAAGCAGAAGGCTCAGTATCTCCAGCACAAACAAAACAAAGCGGAGGCCACAACGGTGAAACGCAAATCTAGCGGCTCAGATTCAGCATCAAAGAGTAAAGGTACCAAGCGTGGAGCCTCCCAGAAGTGTGTTCCCTATTTCTACTGATAAAGGGCCACTAATATATATATATATATATATATATATATATATATATATATATAATTTTTTTTTTTTTTTTTTTTTTTTTTTTTAAAGGTGGAGATTCTCTATCTACCCCTTGTACTTATTACTTGACATAATTGCATGAACAGAATGTACTTCTGATTAAGCTAATACTGTGGAAACCTAGATTCAATGGCAGATAAAAAAACAGTGCTTTCATATTGTTGGCTCATTCTGGTGAGCACACCACCACCTCAAAGCAAAGCTGATATGTTGATTACAAACTGCTTAGAGTCCAATAAATCAAGACAAACTGGAGGTTTGAGGCTGAAGCTCAATTATTTTCTCCATGTCATGAGAAGACAGGATTCCTTAGAGAGTACTCATGGATGCATGGACAGGCACACAAAGAAGAGGATGACAGTGATGGATAGATGAGGTCAATGAAGCAATGAACATGAGATTGATAGCGCTCAGAGGGGCAGTGACTGACAGATGTTCTTGGCGTGCTGTGGTCCATTGAAAAAGTTGGACACAACTGAACAACAACAAATGCACAGCAGTTTTTACTCTCCTTTTGTGTATAAATGACGGCTCATAGGAGATTGGGATTCCCAGACTTGTATACAGAACCATATAACAAACTGGGATACACATGAAATGTAATCATGTGATGACATCCTAATAAGTCCACATGCACTTCCACACCTCCCATCTGCCGTTGTCTTCTTCGTTTTGTAAGTTTTTCTTCAGAGGTTTCTGCTTCCATGTTGGATTCCCTTTGTTGCAGTGACACAAAACCCAGTGTCCAAGCTGGTCCATGCACCCTGGATCCTTGCTCTGAAGCCGGTATCGCTCTGGTTGTAACACTTTCTTTACCAAGTTGGTCTTTACGACATTAGGCCCTGTATGACGGTAGTTGATTACATGTTGATTTGTTATAAACGGGTTTTAGGGTATATAGATAGTGCCTTACTAATAAAAGCCAGAAAGCTTACCTCCTTATATCATTAGGAGAGTCCTGTGCACATCCCAGCCATATTGGACCCTTTGTTCCTTTGTTTGCTCCTACTAATTGAGTTGGAATGTCTGAAGACTTTCCTTGGCCGAACCTTAGCACTTGAAGTGGCTTGATCAATGACCTCAGCAAGTCCCCAGCAATGTTTGTAAGTGTTTAGTACAATGTGTGGAGTGAGGATCTTCTCCTATCCCGGCTGTTACAGAACATACATGTTAATAAATGTTTTTTTTTATGCAATTGTATCGTAGATCTTGCAGCGGTCTCTTTAATGTGCAGTCTTCATTTATCTCTCTCTATCACTCTCATGCCAGTGTTTTTATTTTTTCAGGCTCCTCATCCGGTCTCTCCTCCCCTCACAAAAAATCCCCAAGCGGCAGCGTTTCCTTCTCCTCGTCCCCAGCAAAGATCCCAGACACTGAGCCTATTGATGTGGCTGCTCACCTGCAACTCCTTGGAGAATCCTTGAGCCTGATTGGACACCGCCTGCAGGAGACAGAGGTGAGGATAGGGAGGTTCAACAAGGTGAGGATGGAAACTTCGTATGTTGTGGCCAGATGTTAATACACAGATGTTCGGTACACTATCCCCGAATGGTTTATAAACTATTACTATTGTAAAAGTGTCAAAATCCTGAAGTGCTGCAAACTTCCCGGCTTTCTCTGATTTATCACATATGATTTAAGCGCTGCCAGGCACCCGACCGGAAATCCTAATATTGTGCCAGTTTGCAGCACCCAAGAGGAGCTTACCCAGAATGCTTTTGAAAGGCCACTGAATTGCCCCAAGCAGAGTTTGGTATTTGAATTCACTATTGTTCACCTGCTTCCCAGCCAGAATCTCTTTATAGGGGTGGAGACAAGCATCTGCGTGCCTGGATGCTTAGATGCTAATATTTGAAAATAACTTAATATTGAATGTTACATTTTTATAAACTTATCACATATATAGTTGTGACCATAGCGAGCCCGCGGCCCTTGCCGAAGGCGCTCCTTGCCAGCAACTGCGACCCTCGCAAAATTTACGTCGCTAAGCAAGGAAAATACGAGACACATTACGACCTCGCAAAAATCTGCTGCAACACGCGCACATGAAAACATGAAAAACACAACAAATACAATCATCAAATGCATAAAAAGCTTACTTACAGGAAGAGGCAGCATCCAGGACCTCGAAAACTAAAGTTACACCTCAATTTAACTCAAATTTAAAGAGTTTAGACACAAAAAAATTATCTGAGAGAATAAAAAATGGCTGCCGAAAAAAAACAAAAACGAGGCTACAGCAGTCTAAAGACGCAAAACACCTCCAAACACCTACGGATTTGTCGAAAAACACCTACGAGATTAGAAAACAAGGACGCAACCGGCGCGACCCCAAAAACATTACAAACACAACAAATACAAACAACAAACACATGAAAAGGTTACTCACAGCAAGGGGGGGCGCCGAGGACCTCTGCAAGTGACGTTACACCTCCATTTAAGCACAAATTTCAGAGTTTAGAGACCCAAAAATTACTTAAGCGGGAGAAAAAATGGCTGCCGAACAAAACGAAAACGAGGCTAAAGGTCCCTAAACACGCAAAACCCCACCAAACAGCTACGGATATTCTGAATAACTCGCACGACATAGAAAACGAACAACGCTACATCAGCCACATTATATACACCAAACACCCTGAGCTCACTTACAATTTCATTGCCGTCATTTTTTGACGGGCAATTCGCTAGTTGAATATAAATTTTAAAAAATAATTAAAGGCTAATTGAATCATATAGTCGCTATAGTTATGGCATTATAATGGTCATTTAAATTGTATTTCTGAAAATAATTTTAAATTGAAGCAGTAAATCATTTTCTCCAAATTATAAACTATTTTAATAATCCAACTTTGCATGGGGATTGTGTAACTACAGTATATATATTTGTGTTAATACATAAATGTCCACAATAAGATGATGATTACAGTAAATCTGAAGTTTGCATGAAAGATAATGACTGAGCCTTGGAAGATCTCGCCACATGGGCGCGTGCCTCGTAAGACTGGGATATTGCCCCAAAAGGGAAACAGATTTTTATGTAACAAAGTTCTACAACATGTGACCAAAATAATGATAAAGAAAGTGGATATCGCTCAATGACCCACATAATATCTGGTTGTCCTTCCTATTGCAGGGTATGGTTGCCGTGTCTGGCAGTCTGTCTGTCCTCCTGGATTCTATCCTCTGTGCTTTGGGCCCGCTGGTGTGTCTCACGAGCCACGTGCCCCAACTAAATGCCTGCCCTAAGCAAGTCCTGGTAAGTATCGATCTGCTTCTCTATAATGTCCTAGATCATGAGCTGGGTGCTTGAATTGGGCTCCGATTATTAAGAACATTCACATTCAATGAATAAAAAAATAAAAAAATCAGTAAATTCCAAGTTCAAACATGGCTACTGCTCCCACCAGAAGGGCTATGAGGAGAGGCAGATGTGTTATGTGTCACAAGACTACTGCAGTTTAAGGAAAAATTGCTTACTTGTAAGCTAACATTAACAGCTGAGTAAGCCGGGGGCATAGACAATTATTTATTTTTGGGTGGAAATGTTGAATTTTAGAAGACCCTGCTTGTCTATAAGTATCAGTTTCAAGAGCCGGATTGTGGGGTTATTCGCTATCAGAGGAGGGACGGAGGAACAGGGAGACGTCCAGGCTTTGTTATATAATTAAATAAGATTGGAATTGACACCATACCACTACCCCCTCACAGGCTCAGGAGCAGCAAGTTGCATCACTAGATGCAAGTACAGCTCTGCAGAAACTCCCCTTTCACGCACACAAAACTTCCACCTCCATATCATGGATTCCTCCAGGGGCCGGCGGAGGCATCAACGTTTATTTTGTTTAGAATAAGCGTTATCTCGTTATCTTTCTTGCTTAATAAGGACCTTAATCAGTCTTAGAGTCTTCAATACAAATATATTTATTTGTACACCATTTTTGCTAAAACATAACCTTTATTGAGAGACTTTTTTTTTTTTGTGTGTTTAATGTCTTAAGGTCCAGAAACTGAAGTGAAAATTAACGAGAACTAGAATTAATTATAAGCAAATTTTACTTTTTTTTTTTCTACTTTCTCTATGCTAAGAAACGACACGACTAACTAATCAGGGGCCATCGTATTTCCCCAGCGTTCACATCTCTGAAGCTGTAAAGATCGGTCTAAGTAACTTTTTTCTAGTTTTTTAGAATAAAAAGAGGATCTGTTCAGGTGCAATTTACATGGAAAATACGTGTTTTTTCCCAGATTTTAGGCTGGAGCTCCTCCCATCTCTTACAAACTGTGGCAGAGTGTGGCGCTCATTTCCCTGCAGCTGCCATATTGTTGTACCCTGAGCACCCTCAATGTAAATTCTCCTCTCCTCTGAAAGTGTAAAGAAGAGGCCGAACAACGAGCCGCCTACTCTGCTGGTTTGATAAACCTGGGTGGACATCCAAATATTATTAGTTCTTACAAAAAAACACATTTTTCTTTCACAATAAACTGATTTATACTGATCTGCGCTATTACACTGAGCCATCACGGGCGCTTTAAGGTTTGAATCCTGTAGCAGGTGCCAGAAGGTTTTATAGACAGTACATTAATTCCCAACTACCAGATATGTTTTCTGATAAAAATAGAAGATATTTATATGTAAGTATTAAGTGATCAATTAATTTACATTAGCCGTGGTGGTGATGGAGACCTTTATCCATGAAACAATTCAATGTAATTGTTAAATGTCTCTGTGACTAGATCCACCCTCTGTACAAATGGCTAGATTCGCAGTGGGGATAATAAAGAAGAGCGCCCGGTTGAAACTTAGTAATGGTGGCAGAAAAACCGTAAAGCGCCTCTGTCCCAATACAATACTAGTCGTAATTATTGTTATTTTATGTGCACTTTCTGCAATAATCTTATTTCTCTGCCATTTTAACAATATGATTAAAAAGAAGTATGACCCACCCAGTATCCAGACCAATAACCAGTCTCTATGTACCCATTTTGGGTTCCCTGGTGGTCCAGTGGTTAGGATTTGGTGCTTTCCCCACTGTGAATTGGGTTTGATTCCAGTCAGGGAACTAAGAGGTCACACCACCCTGAAGCCAAAGAGGGTGGGGCCTGGTCAGTACTTGGATGGGAGACCACCAAGAATACCAGGAGCTAGAGTCCAGTATCTGTGCCATGAATACCAAGTGGGTCAGCATGGTTTGTTACGGTCCATGAGGTCATGACTGAATGACTTACACATTTGCAGATTTTGCTAACATTAGATTATCTCTAATTACCGTTAGTGTTTGTTTGTTACCTCACAAGCTTGTGATCCTTCTCCCCAATTGTAGAGATATTTTGGGGTTGCGCGCTTGGGTAGTATCAGTTTGCGTTTTTCATAAGTGTTTTACTGGATTGAAGTGCCGTTACCTGTAGAAAGAGTGTGAGAGTAATTGTAGAGAAGCCAGAAGGAAAAATTATGAAAAGAAAGTAGAGGGTTAATTAGATGGAGTTGATAGTGCAGAAACCGTCACTATAAAGTAGCACAAATCATAGGTAAGTGGAAGGGTATGTAAGACCAGAGAAAGTGCTGGAGAAGACGAGCTGGATAGTATGAGGTCCAGTGTTGGATGGTATGAGGTCCAGTGTTGGATGGTATGAGGTCCAGTGTTGGATGGTATGAGGGCCAGTGTTGGATGGTAGGAGGTCCAGTGTTGGATGGTATGAGGTCCAGTGTTGGATGGTATGAGGTCCAGTGTTGGATGGTATGAGGTCCAGTGTTGGATGGTATGAGGGCCAGTGTTGGATGGTAGGAGGTCCTGTGTTGGATGGTATGAGGTCCAGTGTTGGATGGTATGAGGTCCTGTGTTGGATGGTATGAGGTCCTGTGTTGGATGGTATGAGGTCCAGTGTTGGATGGTATGAGGTCCTGTGTTGGATGGTATGAGGTCCAGTGTTGGATGGTATGAGGTCCAGTGTTGGATGGTATGAGGTCCAGTGTTGGATGGTATGAGGTCCAGTGTTGGATGGTATGAGGTCCCGTGTTGGATGGTATGAGGTCCCGTGTTGGATGGTATGAGGTCCCGTGTTGGATGGTATGAGGTCCCGTGTTGGATGGTATGAGGTCCAGTGTTGGATGGTATGAGGTCCTGTGTTGGATGGTAGGAGGTCCAGTGTTGGATGGTATGAGGTCCCGTGTTGGATGGTATGAGGTCCCGTGTTGGATGGTATGAGGTCCCGTGTTGGATGGTATGAGGTCCCGTGTTGGATGGTATGAGGTCCCGTGTTGGATGGTATGAGGTCCCGTGTTGGATGGTATGAGGTCCCGTGTTGGATGGTATGAGGTCCAGTGTTGGATGGTATGAGGTCCCGTGTTGGATGGTATGAGGTCCCGTGTTGGATGGTATGAGGTCCCGTGTTGGATGGTATGAGGTCCCGTGTTGGATGGTATGAGGTCCCGTGTTGGATGGTATGAGGTCCCGTGTTGGATGGTATGAGGGCCAGTGTTAATGACCCTTGGAGGAGACGGTTTTCCACATCACCCCCGCCAAATTAATTGTCACTTTTATCTAAAACTAAAATGTCCGCTTTAGGCAGGTTTCTATTTGCCTTATTTGCGCCGTCCTCTGGTTCTGCTCCAACACAAACCGTATATTTCTTTTCACTTTCGCCCCTCTCTCCACAGTCGAACACTCTGGACAACATCGCCTATGTGATGCCCGGCTTGTGACGGCGGAGACCTCGGCTTTGTTTTATAACCTGTATAGTACTGTAATATATGTATACATAGGACGGACGCTTTTATACATTTTATCATACATTTTAAAAGAAGGAAAACGAGAAATGTCACCCTAAATAGAAGGGCCCGCTCCCTCGACGGGGCCCGATCACTGGGGAATTTCTCAAACACCTAGGGCCCGATTCATAAATTTATACACACTTAAAATCACTCTTAATATTGCTTCATATTTGGCACATACTACTTATTGGCACTAATGAATTCTTAAGCCAATAGAATACATATAAACATTTATAAAAAAAGGCATTTGCAAGTAGCTAATTGAGACTAAGATGTCTCGACCTGTGTTGGAAGATCCTTCAAGCAGTCTGTGAATTATTTATAACCTGGACAAGGTGAAGCTGATTCCCTCCGACTTCCTAATCTTTCCATGGCCAATAGACTTAAAGGGATATTCCAGGAATCGGACCTTAATGTGACCCCGCTGAGGACCCGTACAAGAAGATAAAACTATGGGTAATAACAAGTACTTTATCAATTGAATCTTGCGGATCCCAGCAGGTAGCTCCAGACCGTAGCATGTCACTAACCTGATACATTACTCCATGTGGTGCCTTTAGATTGAAGACTACGCAGGGGATAATCAGCAATTATTGGCAATTATCTCCCTATTGGCAGGAAATACCAGAAAGGCTCACACGAAATTGCAAACTTCAATGTAAGTTTTTTATTTTAACACTCAGTTGATAAAGTACATGTTATTATATTACTTGGAACATCTGATGGATCACTTTAAAGGCACATGAGGATCCTAAATTGTCTATTATGTATATTTTATTGGATGGTTCCTGGGCGTTACTCGCTATATAATATCCCTGTTTATCTATTTACTGCCATGGATTTTATTTTATTAAGACGTGCTTATAAGATCTGTTTGTACCGAGTAAACTCATACAAATAGTCCCTGTATGGGTCTGCCAACTGTATGTGCATCGTAGTGTCCGAGTCGGGGACCACGTCTCAGTATCATGTTGCTGAGAGATGGTCACGGATTGGTTAGTATGAGACGCAGCAAATCCAGCCCTACAGAGTCTGCGTCTGCATATGCTGCAGTGGGCAGACCCGTACAGGAACTATTTGTATGGCTTTAAGCAGTACAAACCTCAAAGTAAATAAATACAGGTATAATATATATATATATACTAATAAAATACAAAGACCTTTCATATCCATTTAGGAAAAAAACAATCACATTTTATACTATTTAAAAACAAGCTCCATTAGTTGCATCATGGGAGTTGTGGAAAAGCAATTACTTGATGTGAAAGAAGTGCAGTTCTGCATCATTGTCAATGTGCAGACAGCTTGGTAAGGATCCTGTATAAATCCCGGTGTGCAGGCCGGTGTTACATGTATATCTAGAAGTAACGTGATGATAACGTGTTGGCAAACTCCTATCCCATGAATTGTTGTTTGTCTGACACTTTATTGTTTATCTGTCTTTTTTAATAAATAAAAGTAAATACAATTTGTGTTCTGTGTGCTGTAACATATAGTAGTATGGAGTATGTTTACCTATTACAGTCATTCTATACACACAGTTATTTTCCACACCCCCAGAGCTGCTTACATAGGCACCTGGTACCTACCAATAGAAACACTGCATTTAAGTATTTTTTTTTTAACCCTACACTAACCTTCCAGCCAAATACCAGCACAATGCAGAGACCAGAACAACTGCTGTGTTCCAGGGGGAGAGAAGTGTGTGCTAGGAATACAAATCCCATGATGCTTTGCTGCAGAGACTGAATCCACATCATTGATACAATGTTGTACCGGCCTCTGATTGGCCACAACGAATGATGAATGTTATGCTAATTTAGCTTGGATTTCCAGGGGGTGTGCCTTCTCAAAATTAAATGCCAGCAAACAATACATTTTGCACTTTTTTTACGGTAAGTTGTTGTTGTTAATTTTTTGGGTTTCTTTCATGCAATAAATGTTTTCATACACTACGGATTCTCCTCTGTCAGCTGCGTCTTAGTCCAGGAAACGTCTATATACCTGTAAAACAAGAGTAGCAGACACTGAAAAGGCCAACATACAATGTCTGACACGTGAGACCTAATTACTGCTGAATGAGCCTATTATATGTAGGTGGAAGGTGTCAGTGCAATGGGGAAGGGGTGTGGTGTCAGTTTCAATGTTATCTAACAAAAGCTATTGACTTCTCCCTGCTCCCTCTGTCCCTATCCCTCTTTTTTTTTAAATATAAACTCCCCCCCATGATCCAACTCTCAAAATGTGATGTAACAAACACAATATGGATTCCTGTACTCATAAACAGAGTCTTCAAAGATTCAGAATTCACCCTAAATAAATAATGTTGTATCGGAGGCTCACACATCTTGATCTTTTGGGGGGGGGGGGACCATAAGCCGTAAGCGCACTGCAAATGGCAACACAACAACATCCTTACTATTTCCTTTGGTTTTCCATATATTGTAACCTCGCAGGGAAGAGAGTATGTAAGCATTTACACGGAGCTTATAACTTATGGACTTGGGACGGAAAACATAATATTGGACTGAAGATAAGACTCCAAGGAGACTCAGTCTGAATGCTGTAAAACCTAACCTTGCTGCATTTAAAGCCATTATTATACGGCTTAGGATGAGCACAGCATCTGATTGTGACTGCTGTACATGATGGTGCAGAGTATCCATAAGCTCACCGTCCTGGTATAAATACTGGAAGTACTTTTACATTGAATAATAATAACAACACGATTGTAAAAGGTCCGTGACCCAATGGATCCATCGTAGGGTATTTAGAGTCAGCGTTCGGCTCATTCTACATCCTAATATAACCACACAAAGTATAGTGTATATGTACAGTATGTCACACACTCCATACACACACGGTATGTCACAACTCCATACACACACGGTATGTCACAACTCCATACACACACGGTATGTCACAACTCCATACACACACGGTATGTCACAACTCCATACACACACGGTATGTCACACACTCCATACACACGGTATGGCACACACTCCATACACACACGGTATGTCACACACTCCATACACACACGGTATGTCACAACTCCATACACACACGGTATGTCACACACTCCATACACACACGGTATGGCACACACTCCATACACACGGTATGTCACACACTCCATACACACACGGTATGTCACAACTCCATACACACACGGTATGTCACACACTCCATACACACACGGTATGGCACACACTCCATACACACACGTTATGTCACACACTCCATACACACACGGTATGGCACACACTCCATACACACACGGTATGTCACACACTCCATACACACACGGTATGTCACACACTCCATACACACACGGTATGTCACAACTCCATACACACACGGTATGTCACAACTCCATACACACACGGTATGTCACAACTCCATACACACACGGTATGTCACACACTCCATACACACGGTATGGCACACACTCCATACACACACGGTATGTCACACACTCCATACACACACGGTATGTCACAACTCCATACACACACGGTATGTCACACACTCCATACACACACGGTATGGCACACACTCCATACACACGGTATGTCACACACTCCATACACACACGGTATGTCACACACTCCATACACACACGGTATGGCACACACTCCATACACACACGGTATGTCACACACTCCATACACACACGGTATGTCACACACTCCATACACACACGGTATGTCACAACTCCATACACACACGGTATGGCACACACTCCATACACACACGGTATGGCACACACTCCATACACACACGTTATGTCACACACTCCATACACACACGGTATGGCACACACTCCATACACACACGGTATGGCACACACTCCATACACACACGGTATGGCACACACTCCATACACCCACGTTATGTCACACACTCCATACACACACGGTATGTCACACACTCCATACACACACAGTATGTCACACACTCACTCCATACAGACAAGGTATGTCACACACTCACTCCATACACACACGTTATGTCACACACTCACTCCATACACACACGATATGTCACATACCCACTCCATACACACACGATATGTCACATACCCACTCCATACACACACGATATGTCACAAACTCACTCCATACACACACGATATGTCACATACCCACTCCATACACACACGGTATGTCACACACTCCATACACACACGGTATGTCACACACTCCATACACACACGGTATGTCACACACTCCATACACACACGGTATGTCACACACTCCATACACACACAGTATGTCACACACTCACTCCATACAGACAAGGTATGTCACACACTCACTCCATACACACACGATATGTCACATACCCACTCCATACACACACGATATGTCACATACCCACTCCATACACACACGATATGTCACAAACCCACTCCATACACACACGGTATGTCACACACTCACTCCATACACACACGGTATGTCACACACTCACTCCATACACACATGATATGTCACACACTCCATACACACACGGTATGTCACAACTCCATACACACACGGTATGTCACACACCCACTCCATACAGACAAGGTATGTCACACACTCACAGTATGTCACACACTCACTCCATACATACAAGGTATGTCACATACTCACTCCATACACACACGATATGTCACATACCCACTCCATACACACACGATATGTCACAAACTCACTCCATACACACACGGTATGTAACACACTCACTCCATACACACACACGATATGTCACATACCCACTCCATACACACACAGTATGTCACATAATCACTCCATACACACACGGTATGTCACACACTCACTCCATACACACTATACGTCACATACACACACGATATGTCACATACCCACTCCATACGCACACTGTTTATCTACACACACACGGTATGTCACACACTCACTCCATACAGACAAGGTATGTTACATACTCACTCCATACACACACGATATGTCACATACCCACTCCATACACACACGATATGTCACAAACTCACTCCATACACACACGGTATGTAACACACTCACTCCATACACACACGATATGTCACATACCCACTCCATACACACACAGTATGTCATATAATCACTCCATACACACACGGTATGTCACACACTCACTCCATACACACTATACGTCACATACACACACGATATGTCACATACCCACTCCATACGCACACTGTTTATCTACACACACACGGTATGTCACACACTCACTCCATACAGACAAGGTATGTTACATACTCACTCCATACACACAAGATATGTCACATACCCACTCCATACACACACGATATGTCACAAACTCACTCCATACACACACGGTATGTAACACACTCACTCCATACACACACGATATGTCACATACCCACTCCATACACACACAGTATGTCACATAATCACTCCATACACACACGGTATGTCACACACTCACTCCATACACACTATACGTCACATACACACACGATATGTCACATACCCACTCCATACGCACACTGTTTATCTACACACACACGGTATGTCACACACTCACTCCATACAGACAAGGTATGTTACATACTCACTCCATACACACAAGATATGTCACAAACTCACTCCATACACACACGGTATGTCACACACTCACTCCATACACACACGATATGTCACATACCCACTCCATACACACACAGTATGTCACATAATCACTCCATACACACACAGTATGTCGCATACTCACTCCATACACACTATACGTCACATACACACACGATATGTCACATACCCACTCCATACGCACACTGTTTATCTACACACACACGGTATGTCACACACTCACTCCATACAGACAAGGTATGTTACATACTCACTCCATACACACACGATATGTCACATACCCACTCCATACACACACGATATGTCACAAACTCACTCCATACACACACGGTATGTAACACACTCACTCCATACACACACGATATGTCACATACCCACTCCATACACACACAGTATGTCACATAATCACTCCATACACACACGGTATGTCACACACTCACTCCATACACACTATACGTCACATACACACACGATATGTCACATACCCACTCCATACGCACACTGTTTATCTACACACACACGGTATGTCACACACTCACTCCATACAGACAAGGTATGTTACATACTCACTCCATACACACAAGATATGTCACATACCCACTCCATACACACACGATATGTCACAAACTCACTCCATACACACACGGTATGTCACACACTCACTCCATACACACACGATATGTCACATACCCACTCCATACACACACAGTATGTCACATAATCACTCCATACACACACAGTATGTCACACACTCACTCCATACACACTATACGTCACATACACACACGATATGTCACATACCCACTCCATACGCACACTGTTTATCTACACACACACGGTATGTCACACACTCACTCCATACAGACAAGGTATGTTACATACTCACTCCATACACACAAGATATGTCACATACCCACTCCATACACACACAGTATGTCACATACTCACTCCATACACACTATACGTCACATACACACACGATATGTCACACACTCACTCCATACAGACAAGGTATGTTACATACTCACTCCATACACACACGATACGTCACATACCCATTCCATACGTACACTGTATATCTACACACACACAGTATGTCACACACTCACTCCATACAGACATGGTATGTCACATACCCACTCCACACACACACACACACACACACAGTATCTCACATACCCACTCCATACACACTATACGTCACATACACACACACGATATGTCACATACCCACTCCATACGCACACTGTATATCTACACACACACGGTATGTTACATACTCACTCCATACACACACGATACGTCACATACCCACTCCATACGCACACTGTATATCTACACACACACGGTATGTCACACACTCACTCCATACACACACGGTATGTCACACACTCACTCCATACACACACGGTATGTCACACACTCACTCCATACACACACGGTATGTCACACACTCACTCCATACAGACAAGGTATGTCACACACTCACTCTTTTTTTAACTATTGTATTAATGGTATATGTAGGTTTCCCTGCGCTTCCCGGCCTCTAATCTAACACCCGCTGCTTGTATCAGACACGCACATCACACGGAGCCATTCTTTACACACACAGATTTATTTCATTTAAAAATAAACTTGTTTTCCACACCCGCTTACAGACACAGTGTACCTACCAATAGAAACACTGCATTCAAATATGGATTTAAACCCTTTACTAACCTTCAAGCTATCAGCAGCTCAATGCAGAGATCTACACATCCTACGGTCCTTTCCTTTTATGAGTGCGCCAGCACAGGCAGGCATTGTCACAATGTGATTGGCCAAAATGAATTATGAATGTTATGCTCATTTTTCAGTGACTGGTTATCATATAGTTAGTGCAGGTCTCAGTGACTGGTTATCATGTAGTTAGTGCTGCAGGTCTCAGTGACTGGTTATCATGTAGTTAGTGCAGGTCTCAGTGACTGGTTATCATATAGTTAGTGTTGGTCTCAGTAACTGGTTATCATGTAGTTAGTGTTGGTCTCAGTGACTGGTTATCATGTAGTTAGTGCAGGTCTCAGTGACTGGTTATCATATAGTTAGTGTTGGTCTCAGTGACTGGTTATCATATAGTTAGTGCAGGTCTCAGTGACTGGTTATCATGTAGTTAGTGTTGGTCTCAGTGACTGGTTATCATGTAGTTAGTGTTGGTCTCAGTGACTGGTTATCATGTAGTTAGTGCTGCAGGTCTCAGTGACTGGTTATCATGTAGTTAGTGTTGGTCTCAGTGACTGGTTATCATGTAGTTAGTGTTGGTCTCAGTGACTGGTTATCATGTAGTTAGTGTTGGTCTCAGTGACTGGTTATCATATAGTTAGTGTTGGTCTCAGTGACTGGTTATCATGTAGTTAGTGCAGGTCTCAGTGACTGGTTATCATATAGTTAGTACAGGTCTCAGTGACTGGTTATCATGTAGTTAGTGCTGCAGGTCTCAGTGACTGGTTATTATGTAGTTAGTGTTGGTCTCAGTGACTGGTTATCATATAGTTAGTGCTGCAGGTCTCAGTGACTGGTTATCATGTAGTTAGTGTTGGTCTCAGTGACTGGTTATCATATAGTTAGTGCAGGTCTCAGTGACTAATTATCATATAGTTAGTACAGGTCTCAGTGACTGGTTATCATATAGTTAGTACAGGTCTCAGTGACTGGTTATCATATAGTTAGTGTTGGTCTCAGTGACTGGTTATCATATAGTTAGTGTTGCAGGTCTCAGTGACTGGTTATCATGTAGTTAGTGCTGCAGGTCTCAGTGACTGGTTATCATATAGTTAGTACAGGTCTCAGTGACTGGTTATCATGTAGTTAGTGCTGCAGGTCTCAGTGACTGGTTATCATATAGTTAGTACAGATCTCAGTGACTGGTTATCATGTAGTTAGTGCTGCAGGTCTCAGTTACTGGTTATCATATAGTTAGTGCTGCTGGTCTCAGTGACTGGTTATCATATAGTTAGTGCTGCAGGTCTCAGTGACTGGTTATCAAGTAGTTAGTGCTGGTCTCAGTGACTGGTTATCATATAGTTAGTACAGGTCTCAGTGACTGGTTATCATATAGTTAGTGCAGGTCTCAGTGACTGGTTATCATATAGTTAGTACAGGTCTCAGTGACTGGTTATCATATAGTTAGTACAGGTCTCAGTGACTGGTTATCATATAGTTAGTGCAAGTCTCAGTGACTGGTTATCATATAGTTAGTGTTGGTCTCAGTGACTGGTTATCATATAGTTAGTACAGGTCTCAGTGACTGGTTATCATATAGTTAGTACAGGTCTCAGTGACTGGTTATCATATAGTTAGTGTTGGTCTCAGTGACTGGTTATCACATAGTTAGTGCAGGTCTCAGTGACTGGTTATCATATAGTTAGTGCTGGTCTCAGTGACTGGTTATCATGTAGTTAGTACAGGTCTCAGTGACTGGTTATCATATAGTTAGTGCTGCAGGTCTCAGTGACTGGTTATCATATAGTTAGTACAGGTCTCAGTGACTGGTTATCATATAGTTAGTGCTGCAGGTCTCAGTGACTGGTTATCATGTAGTTAGTGCAGGTCTCAGTGACTGGTTATCATGTAGTTAGTGCAGGTCTCAGTGACTGGTTATAATATAGTTAGTACAAATCTCAGTGACTGGTTATCATATAGTTAGTGCAGGTCTCAGTGACTGGTTATCATATAGTTAGTGCTGCAGGTCTCAGTGACTGGTTATCATGTAGTTAGTGGAGGTCTCAGTGACTGGTTATCATATAGTTAGTGCTGGTCTCAGTGACTGGTTATCATATAGTTAGTGCTGCAGGTCTCAGTGACTGGTTATCATATAGTTAGTGCTGCTGGTCTCAGTGACTGGTTATCATGTAGTTAGTGCTGCAGGTCTCTGTGACTAGTTATCATATAGTTAGTGCTGCAGGTCTCTGTGACTAGTTATCATATAGTTAGTGCAGGTCTCAGTGACTGGTTATCTTATAGTTAGTGCAGGTCTCAGTGACTGGTTATCATATAGTTAGTGTTGGTCTCAGTGACTGGTTATCATAAAGTTAGTGTTGGTCTCAGTGACTGGTTATCATATAGTTAGTGCTGCAGGTCTCAGTGACTGGTTATCATGTAGTTAGTGCTGCAGGTCTCAGTGACTGGTTATCATGTAGTTAGTGCAGGTCTCAGTGACTGGTTATCATGTAGTTAGTGCTGCAGGTCTCAGTGACTGGTTATCATGTAGTTAGTGTTGGTCTCAGTGACTGGTTATCATATAGTTAGTGCTGCTGGTCTCAGTGACTGGTTATCATATAGTTAGTGCTGCAGGTCTCAGTGACTGGTTATTATGTAGTTAGTGTTGGTCTCAGTGACTGGTTATCATATAGTTAGTGCAGGTCTCAGTGACTGGTTATCATGTAGTTAGTGCAGGTCTCAGTGACTGGTTATCATGTAGTTAGTGTTGGTCTCAGTGACTGGTTATCATGTAGTTAGTGTTGGTCTCAGTGACTGGTTATCATATAGTTAGTGCTGCAGATCTCAGTGACTGGTTATCATATAGTTAGTGCTGCAGGTCTCAGTGACTGGTTATCATATAGTTAGTGTTGGTCTCAGTGACTGGTTATCATGTAGTTAGTGCAGGTCTCAGTGACTGGTTATCATGTAGTTAGTGTTGGTCTCAGTGACTGGTTATCATATAGTTAGTGCAGGTCTCAGTGACTGGTTATCATATAGTTAGTACAGGTCTCAGTGACTGGTTATCATGTAGTTAGTGCTGCAGGTCTCAGTGACTGGTTATCATATAGTTAGTACAGGTCTCAGTGACTGGTTATCATATAGTTAGTGCTGCAGGTCTCAGTGACTGGTTATCATGTAGTTAGTGTTGGTCTCAGTGACTGGTTATCATATAGTTAGTGCTGCTGGTCTCAGTGACTGGTTATCATGTAGTTAGTGCTGCAGGTCTCAGTGACTTGTTATTATGTAGTTAGTGCTGGTCTCAGTGACTGGTTATCATGTAGTTAGTGCTGGTCTCAGTGACTGGTTATCATATAGTTAGTACAGGTCTCAGTGACTGGTTATCATATAGTTAGTACAGGTCTCAGTGACTGGTTATCATATAGTTAGTGTTGGTCTCAGTGACTGGTTATCATATAGTTAGTGTTGCAGGTCTCAGTGACTGGTTATCATGTAGTTAGTGCTGCAGGTCTCAGTGACTGGTTATCATATAGTTAGTACAGGTCTCAGTGACTGGTTATCATATAGTTAGTGCTGCAGGTCTCAGTGACTGGTTATCATGTAGTTAGTGCTGCAGGTCTCAGTGACTGGTTATCATATAGTTAGTACAGATCTCAGTGACTGGTTATCATGTAGTTAGTGCTGCAGGTCTCAGTTACTGGTTATCATATAGTTAGTGCTGCTGGTCTCAGTGACTGGTTATCATATAGTTAGTGCTGCAGGTCTCAGTGACTGGTTATCAAGTAGTTAGTGCTGGTCTCAGTGACTGGTTATCATATAGTTAGTACAGGTCTCAGTGACTGGTTATCATATAGTTAGTACAGGTCTCAGTGACTGGTTATCATATAGTTAGTACAGGTCTCAGTGACTGGTTATCATATAGTTAGTGCAGGTCTCAGTGACTGGTTATCATATAGTTAGTACAGGTCTCAGTGACTGGTTATCATATAGTTAGTGCTGCAGGTCTCAGTGACTGGTTATCATGTAGTTAGTGCTGCAGGTCTCAGTGACTGGTTATCATATAGTTAGTACAGATCTCAGTGACTGGTTATCATGTAGTTAGTGCTGCAGGTCTCAGTTACTGGTTATCATATAGTTAGTGCTGCTGGTCTCAGTGACTGGTTATCATATAGTTAGTGCTGCAGGTCTCAGTGACTGGTTATCAAGTAGTTAGTGCTGGTCTCAGTGACTGGTTATCATATAGTTAGTACAGGTCTCAGTGACTGGTTATCATATAGTTAGTACAGGTCTCAGTGACTGGTTATCATATAGTTAGTACAGGTCTCAGTGACTGGTTATCATATAGTTAGTGCAGGTCTCAGTGACTGGTTATCATATAGTTAGTACAGGTCTCAGTGACTGGTTATCATATAGTTAGTACAGGTCTCAGTGACTGGTTATCATATAGTTAGTGCAAGTCTCAGTGACTGGTTATCATATAGTTAGTGTTGGTCTCAGTGACTGGTTATCATATAGTTAGTACAGGTCTCAGTGACTGGTTATCATATAGTTAGTACAGGTCTCAGTGACTGGTTATCATATAGTTAGTGCAAGTCTCAGTGACTGGTTATCATATAGTTAGTGTTGGTCTCAGTGACTGGTTATCACATAGTTAGTGCAGGTCTCAGTGACTGGTTATCATATAGTTAGTGCAGGCCTCAGTGACTGGTTATCATATAGTTAGTGCTGCAGGTCTCAGTGACTGGTTATCATATAGTTAGTACAGGTCTCAGTGACTGGTTATCATATAGTTAGTGCTGCAGGTCTCAGTGACTGGTTATCATATAGTTAGTACAGGTCTCAGTGACTGGTTATCATATAGTTAGTGCTGCAGGTCTCAGTGACTGGTTATCATGTAGTTAGTGCAGATCTCAGTGACTGGTTATAATATAGTTAGTACAGATCTCAGTGACTGGTTATCATATAGTTAGTGCAGGTCTCAGTGACTGGTTATCATATAGTTAGTGCTGCAGGTCTCAGTGACTGGTTATCATGTAGTTAGTGGAGGTCTCAGTGACTGGTTATCATATAGTTAGTGCTGGTCTCAGTGACTGGTTATCATATAGTTAGTGCTGCAGGTCTCAGTGACTGGTCATCATATAGTTAGTGCTGCTGGTCTCAGTGACTGGTTATCATGTAGTTAGTGCTGCAGGTCTCTGTGACTAGTTATCATATAGTTAGTGCTGCAGGTCTCTGTGACTAGTTATCATATAGTTAGTGCAGGTCTCAGTGACTGGTTATCATATAGTTAGTGTTGGTCTCAGTGACTGGTTATCATAAAGTTAGTGTTGGTCTCAGTGACTGGTTATCATATAGTTAGTGCTGCAGATCTCAGTGACTGGTTATCATATGGTTAGTGTTGGTCTCAGTGACTGGTTATCATATAGTTAGTGCTGCAGATCTCAGTGACTGGTTATCATATAGTTAGTGCTGCAGGTCTCAGTGACTGGTTATCATATAGTTAGTGTTGGTCTCAGTGACTGGTTATCATAAAGTTAGTGCTGCAGATCTCAGTGACTGGTTATCATATAGTTAGTGCTGCAGGTCTCAGTGACTGGTTATCATATAGTTAGTGCTGCAGGTCTCAGTGACTGGTTATCATATAGTTAGTGCTGCTGGTCTCAGTGACTGGTTATCATATAGTTAGTACAGGTCTCAGTGACTGGTTATCATGTAGTTAGTACAGGTCTCAGTGACTGGTTATCATATAGTTAGTGCAGGTCTCAGTGACTGGTTATCATGTAGTTAGTGCAAGTCTCAGTGACTGGTTATCATATAGTTAGTGTTGGTCTCAGTGACTGGTTATCATATAGTTAGTGCTGCAGGTCTCAGTGACTGGTTATCATATAGGTAGTGCAGGTCTCAGTGACTGGTTATCATATAGTTAGTACAGGTCTCAGTGACTGGTTATCATATAGTTAGTGCAGGTCTCAGTGACTGGTTATCATATAGTTAGTGCTGCAGATCTCAGTGACTGGTTATCATATAGTTAGTGCTGCAGGTCTCAGTGACTGGTTATAATATAGTTAGTGTTGGTCTCAGTGACTGGTTATCATATAGTTAGTGCAGGTCTCAGTGACTGGTTATCATATAGTTAGTACAGGTCTCAGTGACTGGTTATCATGTAGTCAGTGCTGCAGGTCTCCGTGACTGGTTATCATATAGTTAGTACAGGTCTCAGTGACTGGTTATCATATAGTTAGTGCTGCAGGTCTCAGTGACTGGTTATCATGTAGTTAGTGTTGGTCTCAGTTACTGGTTATCATATAGTTAGTGCTGCTGGTCTCAGTGACTGGTTATCATGTAGTTAGTGCTGCAGGTCTCAGTGACTGGTTATCATGTAGTTAGTGCTGGTCTCAGTGACTGGTTATCATGTAGTTAGTGCTGCAGGTCTCAGTGACTGGTTATCATGTAGTTAGTGCTGCAGGTCTCAGTGACTGGTTATCATATAGTTAGTACAGATCTCAGTGACTGGTTATCATGTAGTTAGTGCTGCAGGTCTCAGTTACTGGTTATCATATAGTTAGTGCTGCTGGTCTCAGTGACTGGTTATCATATAGTTAGTGCTGCAGGTCTCAGTGACTGGTTATCAAGTAGTTAGTGCTGGTCTCAGTGACTGGTTATCATATAGTTAGTACAGGTCTCAGCGACTGGTTATCATATAGTTAGTACAGGTCTCAGTGACTGGTTATCATATAGTTAGTGCAGGTCTCAGTGACTGGTTATCATATAGTTAGTACAGGTCTCAGTGACTGGTTATCATATAGTTAGTACAGGTCTCAGTGACTGGTTATCATATAGTTAGTGCAAGTCTCAGTGACTGGTTATCATATAGTTAGTGTTGGTCTCAGTGACTGGTTATCATATAGTTAGTACAGGTCTCAGTGACTGGTTATCATATAGTTAGTGCAAGTCTCAGTGACTGGTTATCATATAGTTAGTGTTGGTCTCAGTGACTGGTTATCACATAGTTAGTGCAGGTCTCAGTGACTGGTTATCATATAGTTAGTGCAGGCCTCAGTGACTGGTTATCATATAGTTAGTGCTGCAGGTCTCAGTGACTGGTTATCATATAGTTAGTACAGGTCTCAGTGACTGGTTATCATATAGTTAGTACAGGTCTCAGTGACTGGTTATCATATAGTTAGTGTTGGTCTCAGTGACTGGTTATCATATAGTTAGTGTTGCAGGTCTCAGTGACTGGTTATCATGTAGTTAGTGCTGCAGGTCTCAGTGACTGGTTATCATATAGTTAGTACAGGTCTCAGTGACTGGTTATCATATAGTTAGTGCTGCAGGTCTCAGTGACTGGTTATCATGTAGTTAGTGCTGCAGGTCTCAGTGACTGGTTATCATATAGTTAGTACAGATCTCAGTGACTGGTTATCATGTAGTTAGTGCTGCAGGTCTCAGTTACTGGTTATCATATAGTTAGTGCTGCTGGTCTCAGTGACTGGTTATCATATAGTTAGTGCTGCAGGTCTCAGTGACTGGTTATCAAGTAGTTAGTGCTGGTCTCAGTGACTGGTTATCATATAGTTAGTACAGGTCTCAGCGACTGGTTATCATATAGTTAGTACAGGTCTCAGTGACTGGTTATCATATAGTTAGTGCAGGTCTCAGTGACTGGTTATCATATAGTTAGTGCAGGTCTCAGTGACTGGTTATCATATAGTTAGTACAGGTCTCAGTGACTGGTTATCATATAGTTAGTGCAAGTCTCAGTGACTGGTTATCATATAGTTAGTGTTGGTCTCAGTGACTGGTTATCATATAGTTAGTACAGGTCTCAGTGACTGGTTATCATATAGTTAGTGCAAGTCTCAGTGACTGGTTATCATATAGTTAGTGTTGGTCTCAGTGACTGGTTATCACATAGTTAGTGCAGGTCTCAGTGACTGGTTATCATATAGTTAGTGCAGGCCTCAGTGACTGGTTATCATATAGTTAGTGCTGCAGGTCTCAGTGACTGGTTATCATATAGTTAGTACAGGTCTCAGTGACTGGTTATCATATAGTTAGTGCTGCAGGTCTCAGTGACTGGTTATCATATAGTTAGTACAGGTCTCAGTGACTGGTTATCATATAGTTAGTGCTGCAGGTCTCAGTGACTGGTTATCATGTAGTTAGTGCAGATCTCAGTGACTGGTTATAATATAGTTAGTACAGATCTCAGTGACTGGTTATCATATAGTTAGTGCAGGTCTCAGTGACTGGTTATCATATAGTTAGTGCTGCAGGTCTCAGTGACTGGTTATCATGTAGTTAGTGGAGGTCTCAGTGACTGGTTATCATATAGTTAGTGCTGGTCTCAGTGACTGGTTATCATATAGTTAGTGCTGCAGGTCTCAGTGACTGGTTATCATATAGTTAGTGCTGCTGGTCTCAGTGACTGGTTATCATGTAGTTAGTGCTGCAGGTCTCTGTGACTAGTTATCATATAGTTAGTGCTGCAGGTCTCTGTGACTAGTTATCATATAGTTAGTGCAGGTCTCAGTGACTGGTTATCATATAGTTAGTGCAGGTCTCAGTGACTGGTTATCATATAGTTAGTGTTGGTCTCAGTGACTGGTTATCATAAAGTTAGTGTTGGTCTCAGTGACTGGTTATCATATAGTTAGTGCTGCAGATCTCAGTGACTGGTTATCATATGGTTAGTGTTGGTCTCAGTGACTGGTTATCATATAGTTAGTGCTGCAGATCTCAGTGACTGGTTATCATATAGTTAGTGCTGCAGGTCTCAGTGACTGGTTATCATATAGTTAGTGTTGGTCTCAGTGACTGGTTATCATAAAGTTAGTGCTGCAGATCTCAGTGACTGGTTATCATATAGTTAGTGCTGCAGGTCTCAGTGACTGGTTATCATATAGTTAGTGCTGCAGGTCTCAGTGACTGGTTATCATATAGTTAGTGCTGCTGGTCTCAGTGACTGGTTATCATATAGTTTGTGCTGCAGGTCTCAGTGACTGGTTATCATATAGGTAGTGCAGGTCTCAGTGACTGGTTATCATATAGTTAGTACAGGTCTCAGTGACTGGTTATCATATAGTTAGTGCAGGTCTCAGTGACTGGTTATCATATAGTTAGTGCTGCAGATCTCAGTGACTGGTTATCCTATAGTTAGTGTTGCAGGTCTCAGTGACTGGTTATCATATAGTTAGTGTTGGTCTCAGTGACTGGTTATCATATAGTTAGTACAGGTCTCAGTGACTGGTTATCATGTAGTTAGTGCAGGTCTCAGTGACTGGTTATCATATAGTTAGTGCTGCAGGTCTCAGTGACTGGTTATCATATAGTTAGTGTTGCAGGTCTCAGTGACTGGTTATCATATAGTTAGTGCAGATCTCAGTGACTGGTTATCATATAGTTAGTGCTGCAGGTCTCAGTGACTGGTTATCATATAGTTAGTGCTGCAGGTCTCAGTGACTGGTTATCATATAGTTAGTGTTGGTCTCAGTGACTGGTTATCATGTAGTTAGTGTTGGTCTCAGTGGCTGGTTATCATATAGTTAGTGCTGCAGGTCTCAGTGACTGGTTATCATGTAGTTAGTGCTGCAGGTCTAAGTGACTGGTTATCATGTAGTTAGTGCTGCAGGTCTCAGTGACTGGTTATCATGTAGTTAGTGCAGGTCTCAGTGACTGGTTATCATGCAGTTAGTGCTGCAGGTCTCAGTGACTGGTTATCATGTAGTTAGTGTTAGTCTCAGTGACTGGTTATTATATAGTTAGTGCTGCAGGTCTCAGTGACTGGTTATCATATAGTTAGTGCTGCAGGTCTCAGTGACTGGTTATCATATAGTTAGTGCTGCAGGTCAAAGTGACTGGTTATCATATAGTTAGTGCTGCAGGTCTCAGTGACTGGTTATCATGTAGTTAGTACAGGTCTCAGTGACTGGTTATCATATAGTTAGTGTTGCAGGTCTCAGTGACTGGTTATCATATAGTTAGTGTTGGTCTCAGTGACTGGTTATCATGTAGTTAGTGCTGCAGGTCTCAGTGACTGGTTATCATATAGTTAGTGTTGCAGGTCTCAGTGACTGGTTATCATATAGTTAGTGCTGCAGGTCTCAGTGACTGGTTATCATGTAGTTAGTGCAGGTCTCAGTGACTGGTTATCATATAGTTAGTGCTGCAGGTCTCAGTGACTGGTTATCATATAGTTAGTGCTGCAGGTCTAAGTGACTGGTTATCATATAGTTAGTGCTGCAGGTCTCAGTGACTGGTTATCATGTAGTTAGTACAGGTCTCAGTGACTGGTTATCATATAGTTAGTGCAGGTCTCAGTGACTGGTTATCATATAGTTAGTGCAGGTCTCAGTGACTGGTTATCATATAGTTAGTGTTGCAGGTCTCAGTGACTGGTTATCATATAGTTAGTGTTGCAGGTCTCAGTGACTGGTTATCATATAGTTAGTGTTGGTCTCAGTGACTGGTTATCATGTAGTTAGTGTTGGTCTCAGTGACTGGTTATCACATAGTTAGTGCTGCAGATCTAAGTGACTGGTTATCATATAGTTAGTGCAGGTCTCAGTGACTGGTTATCATGTAGTTAGAGCAGGTCTCAGTGACTGGTTATCATGTAGTTAGTGCAGGTCTCAGTGACTGGTTATCATGTAGTTAGTGCAGATCTCAGTGACTGGTTATAATATAGTTAGTACAGATCTCAGTGACTGGTTATCATATAGTTAGTGCAGGTCTCAGTGACTGGTTATCATATAGTTAGTGCTGCAGGTCTCAGTGACTGGTTATCATGTAGTTAGTGGAGGTCTCAGTGACTGGTTATCATATAGTTAGTGCTGGTCTCAGTGACTGGTTATCATATAGTTAGTGCTGCAGGTCTCAGTGACTGGTCATCATATAGTTAGTGCTGCTGGTCTCAGTGACTGGTTATCATATAGTTAGTGCAGGTCTCAGTGACTGGTTATCATGTAGTTAGTGCAGGTCTCAGTGACTGGTTATCATATAGTTAGTGTGCAGGTCTCAGTGACTGGTTATCATATAGTTAGTGCTGGTCTCAGTGACTGGTTATCATATAGTTAGTGCTGGTCTCAGTGACTGGTTATCATATAGTTAGTGTAGGTCTCAGTGACTGGTTATCATATAGTTAGTGCTGCAGGTCTCAGTGACTGGTTATCATATAGTTAGTGCTGCAGGTCTCAGTGACTGGTTATCATATAGTTAGTGTTGGTCTCAGTGACTGGTTATCATATAGTTAGTGCTGCAGGTCTCAGTGACTGGTTATCATATAGTTAGTGCAGGTCTCAGTGACTGGTTATCATATAGTTAGTGCAGGTCTCAGTGACTGGTTATCATTTAGTTAGTGTTGGTCTCAGTGACTGGTTATCATATAGTTAGTGTTGGTCTCAGTGACTGGTTATCATGTAGTTAGTGTTGGTCTCAGTGACTGGTTATCATGTAGTTTTGACTGTTATCATATAGTTAGTGTTGGTCTCAGTGACTGGTTATCATATAGTTAGTGCTGGTCTCAGTGACTGGTTTTTCATATAGTTAGTGTTGCTGGTCTCAGTGACTGGTTATCATTTAGTTAGTGCTGCAGGTCTCAGTGACTGGTTATCATATAGTTAGTGCTGGTCTCAGTGACTGGTTATCATGTAGTTAGTGCTGCAGGTCTCAGTGACTGGTTATCATGTAGTTAGTGTTGGTCTCAGTGACTGGTTATCATGTAGTTAGTGCTGCAGGTCTCAGTGACTGGTTATCATGTAGTTAGTGCAGGTCTCAGTGACTGGTTATCATATAGTTAGTGCAGGTCTCGGTGACTGGTTATCATATAGTTAGTGCTGGTCTCAGTGACTGGTTATCATGTAGTTAGTGGAGGTCTCAGTGACTGGTTATCATGTAGTTATTGTTGGTCTCAGTGACTGGTTATCATGTAGTTAGTGCTGCAGGTCTCAGTGACTGGTTATCATATAGTTAGTGTTGGTCTCAGTGACTGCTTATCATATAGTTAGTGTTGGTCTCAGTGACTGGTTATCATGTAGTTAGTGTTGGTCTCAGTGACTGGTTATCATGTAGTTAGTGCTGCAGGTCTCAGTGACTGGTTATCATGTAGTTAGTGTTGGTCTCAGTGACTGGTTATCATGTAGTTAGTGCTGCAGGTCTCAGTGACTGGTTATCATATAGTTAGTGTTGGTCTCAGTGACTGGTTATCATATAGTTAGTGTTGCAGATCTCAGTGACTGGTTATCATATAGTTAGTGCAGGTCTCAGTGACTGGTTATCATATAGTTAGTGTTGGTCTCAGTGACTGCTTATCATATAGTTAGTGTTGTCTCGGTGACTGGTTATCATGTAGTTAGTGCTGCAGGTCTCAGTGACTGGTTATCATATAGTTAGTGTTGGTCTCAGTTACTGGTTATCATATAGTTAGTGTTGCAGATCTCAGTGACTGGTTATCATGTAGTTAGTGCAGGTCTCAGTGACTGGTTATCATATAGTTAGTGCAGGTCTCAGTGACTGGTTATCATATAGTTAGTGTTGGTCTCAGTGACTGGTTATCATATAGTTAGTGTTGGTCTCGGTGACTGGTTATCATGTAGTTAGTGCTGCAGGTCTCAGTGACTGGTTATCATATAGTTAGTGTTGGTCTCAGTGACTGGTTATCATATAGTTAGTGTTGCAGATCTCAGTGACTGGTTATCATATAGTTAGTGCAGGTCTCAGTGACTGGTTATCATGTAGTTAGTGCTGCTGGTCTCAGTGACTGGTTATCATATAGTTAGTGTTGGTCTCAGTGACTGGTTATCATGTAGTTAGTGCTGCTGGTCTCAGTGACTGGTTATCATATAGTTAGTGTTGGTCTCAGTGACTGGTTATCATATAGTTAGTGTTGGTCTCGGTGACTGGTTATCATATAGTTAGTGCTGCAGGTCTCGGTGACTGGTTATCATATAGTTAGTGTTGGTCTCGGTGACTGGTTATCATATAGTTAGTGCTGCAGGTCTCAGTGACTAGTTATCATGTAGTTAGTGTTGGTCTCAGTGACTGGTTATCATATAGTTAGTGTTGGTCTCAGTGACTGGTTATCATGTAGTTAGTGCTGCAGGTCTCAGTGACTGGTTATCATGTAGTTAGTGCAGGTCTCAGTGACTGGTTATCATGTAGTTAGTGTTGGTCTCAGTGACTGGTTATCATATAGTTAGTGTTGGTCTCAGTGACTGGTTATCATGTAGTTAGTGCTGCAGGTCTCAGTGACTGGTTATCATGTAGTTAGTGTTGGTCTCAGTGACTGGTTATCATGTAGTTAGTGCTGTTGGTCTCGGTGACTGGTTATCATGTAGTTAGTGTTGGTCTCGGTGACTGGTTATCATGTAGTTAGTGCAGGTCTCAGTGACTGGTTATCATGTAGTTAGTGTTGGTCTCAGTGACTGGTTATCATGTAGTTAGTGCTGGTCTCAGTGACTGGTTATCATATAGTTAGTGTTGGTCTCAGTGACTGGTTATCATATAGTTAGTGTTGGTCTCAGTGACTGGTTATCATGTAGTTAGTGCTGCAGGTCTCAGTGACTGGTTATCATGTAGTTAGTGCTGCAGGTCTCAGTGACTGGTTATCATGTAGTTAGTGCTGGTCTCAGTGACTGGTTATCATGTAGTTAGTGCTGCAGGTCTCAGTGACTAGTTATCATGTAGTTAGTGCTGGTCGCAGTGACTGGTTATCATGTAGTTAGTGCTGCAGGTCTCAGTGACTAGTTATCATGTAGTTAGTGCTGGTCGCAGTGACTGGTTATCATGTAGTTAGTGCTGCAGGTCTCAGTGACTAGTTATTGTATCGGAACCCATCACTGTTTTGCACTGTGTTATGGTTATTTAATAATTGTGGTTGAGGTATGGTCACATTGCTGTGCTGTCGATGTGTTGGTTTGTGCTCTGCAGGATATTAGCTCAGACCATTGCAGACACCTAGCAGAATACATAATCCTATTAGGGTCTCCTAGAGGCAGGAGAGCCCTATTGTGTAAAATGTGCACATTGTGAAAGATGGAACAAAGAGAAGCATTATCTAATCAATGTCTGTTATTGAATCAAAGTAGCCGGCTAGTCCCTGGGAGGTGTGACCACACCTATTGTCTCTATTGTGTGGCCAAATATGGGCATGTGTATTACCTGTGGAAAGAGGTGTATATATATTTCTGCATATAACAAAATAAAGTCAGTATTCTTTGACTCCCAAGAAAGTGTCGTCCAATATGGGTGGTCTGGGCTTCTGAGACTGCGCAGTGCTTCTATATGGATATTTAATGCTGAACTTGACTTTCCCTCTGGAACTATTGGATGGGATTATACCAACTTCACTTTTACACAGCAGCTTGCCAGGGAAAAGGACGTCTCCAACGGCTGGTACCCTCTCACTACCGGGGTAGCCGTTACAGTTATCATGTAGTTAGTGCTGGTCTCGGTGACTGGTTATCATGTAGTTAGTGCTGCAGGTCTCAGTGACTGGTTATCATATAGTTAGTGCAGGTCTCAGTGACTGGTTATCATGTAGTTAGTGCTGCAGGTCTCAGTGACTGGTTATCATGTAGTTAGTGTTGGTCTCGGTGACTGGTTATCATGTAGTTAGTGGAGGTCTCGGTGACTGGTTATCATATAGTTAGTGTTGGTCTCGGTGACTGGTTATCATATAGTTAGTGTTGGTCTCGGTGACTGGTTATCATGTAGTTAGTGCTGCAGGTCTCGGTGACTGGTTATCATATAGTTAGTGCTGCAGGTCTCGGTGACTGGTTATCATGTAGTTAGTGTTGGTCTCAGTGACTGGTTATCATGTAGTTAGTGGAGGTCTCAGTGACTGGTTATCATATAGTTAGTGTTGGTCTCAGTGACTGGTTATCATATAGTTAGTGTTGGTCTCAGTGACTGGTTATCATATAGTTAGTGTTGGTCTCGGTGACTGGTTATCATATAGTTAGTGCTGCAGGTCTCAGTGACTGGTTATCATATAGTTAGTGTTGGTCTCGGTGACTGGTTATCATATAGTTAGTGCTGCAGGTCTCAGTGACTAGTTATCATGTAGTTAGTGTTGGTCTCAGTGACTGGTTATCATATAGTTAGTGTTGGTCTCAGTGACTGGTTATCATGTAGTTAGTGCTGCAGGTCTCAGTGACTAATTATCATGTAGTTAGTGCAGGTCTCAGTGACTTGTTATCATGTAGTTAGTGTTGGTCTCAGTGACTGGTTATCATATAGTTAGTGTTGGTCTCAGTGACTGGTTATCATGTAGTTAGTGCTGCAGGTCTCAGTGACTGGTTATCATGTAGTTAGTGCTGCAGGTCTCAGTGACTGGTTATCATATAGTTAGTGTTGGTCTCAGTGACTGGTTATCATGTAGTTAGTGTTGCAGGTCTCAGTGACTGGTTATCATATAGTTAGTGTTGGTCTCAGTGACTGGTTATCATGTAGTTAGTGCAAGTCTCAGTGGCTGGTTATCATGTAGTTAGTGTTGCAGGTCTCAGTGACTGGTTATCATGTAGTTAGTGTTGGTCTCAGTGACTGGTTATCATATAGTTAGTGTTGGTCTCAGTGACTGGTTATCATATAGTTAGTGCAGGTCTCAGTGACTGGTTATCATATAGTTAGTGCTGCAGGTCTCAGTGACTGGTTATCATGTAGTTAGTGCTGCAGGTCTCAGTGACTGGTTATCATGTAGTTAGTGCAAGTCTCAGTGACTGGTTATCATATAGTTAGTGTTGGTCTCAGTGACTGGTTATCATGTAGTTAGTGCTGCAGGTCTCAGTGACTGGTTATCATATAGTTAGTGCAGGTCTCAGTGACTGGTTATCATGTAGTTAGTGCAAGTCTCAGTGGCTGGTTATCATATAGTTAGTGTTGGTCTCAGTGACTGGTTATCATATAGTTAGTGCTGCAGGTCTCAGTCACTGTTTATCATATAGTTAGTACTTATGTCAATGACTGGTTATCATATAGTTAGTACTTATGTCAGTGACTGTTTATCATATAGTTAGTGTTGGTCTCAGTGACTGGTTATCATATAGTTAGTGCAGGTCTCAGTGACTGGTTATCATGTAGTTAGTGCAAGTCTCAGTGACTGGTTATCATATAGTTAGTGTTGGTCTCAGTGACTGGTTATCATGTAGTTAGTGCTGCAGGTCTCAGTGACTGGTTATCATATAGTTAGTGTTGGTCTCAGTGACTTGTTATCATATAGTTAGTGCTGCAGGTCTCAGTCACTGGTTATCATATATTTAGTACTTATGTCAGTGACTGGTTATCATATAGTTAGTACTTATGTCAGTGACTGGTTATCATAAAGTTAGTGTTGGTCTCGGTGACTGGTTATCATATAGTTGGTGCTGCAGGTCTCTGTGACTAGTTATCATATAGTTAGTCCAGGTCTCAGTGACTGGTTATTATATAGTTAGTGGAGGTCTCAGTTACTAGTTATCATGTAGTTAGTGTTGGTCTCAGTGACTGGTTATCATGTAGTTAGTGTTGGTCTCAGTGACTGGTTATCATATAGTTAGTGTTGGTCTCAGTGACTGGTTATCATGTAGTTAGTACAGGTCTCAGTGACTGGTTATCATGTAGTTAGTACAGGTCTCAGTGACTGGTTATCATATAGTTAGTGCTGCAGATCTCAGTGACTGGTTATCATGTAGTTAGTGTTGGTCTCGGTGACTGGTTATCATATAGTTGGTGCTGCAGGTCTCTGTGACTAGTTATCATAATGTTAGTCCAGGTCTCAGTGACTGGTTATCATATAGTTAGTGGAGGTCTCAGTGACTGGTTATCATGTAGTTAGTGTTGGTCTCAGTGACTGGTTATCATATAGTTAGTGTTGGTCTCAGTGACTGGTTATCATATAGTTAGTGTTGGTCTCAGTGACTGGTTATCATGTAGTTAGTACAGGTCTCAGTGACTGGTTATCATGTAGTTAGTGTTGGTCTCAGTGACTGGTTATCATATAGTTAGTGTTGATCTCAGTGACTGGTTATCATATTGTTAGTGCTGCAGGTCTCAGTGACTGGTTATCATGTAGTTAGTACAGGTCTCAGTGACTGGTTATCATATAGTTAGTGCTGCTGGTCTCAGTGACTGGTTATCATGTAGTTAGTGCTGCAGGTCTCAGTGACTGGTTATCATGTAGTTAGTACAGGTCTCAGTGACTGGTTATCATATAGTTAGTGCTGCAGGTCTCAGTGACTGGTTATCATGTAGTTAGTGTTGGTCTCAGTGAGTGGTTATCATATAGTTAGTGTTGGTCTCAGTGACTGGTTATCATATAGTTAGTACAGGTCTCAGTGACTGGTTATCATGTAGTTAGTGTTGGTCTCAGTGACTGGTTATCATGTAGTTAGTACAGGTCTCAGTGACTGGTTATCATATAGTTAGTGCTGCAGGTCTCAGTGACTGGTTATCATATAGTTAGTGTTGGTCTCAGTGACTGGTTATCATGTAGTTAGTACAGGTCTCAGTGACTGGTTATCATATAGTTAGTGCTGCAGGTCTCAGTGACTGGTTATGATATAGTTAGTGTTGGTCTCAGTGACTGGTTATCATATAGTTAGTGTTGGTCTCAGTGTCTGGTTATCATGTAGTTAGTGCAGGTCTCAGTGACTGGTTATCATGTAGTTAGTGCTGCAGGTCTCAGTGACAGGTTATTATGTAGTTAGTGTTGGTCTCAGTGACTGGTTATCATGTAGTTAGTGCTGCAGGTCTCAGTGACTGGTTATCATGTAGTTAGTGTTGGTCTCAGTGACTGGTTATCATGTAGTTAGTGCAGGTCTCAGTGACTGGTTATCATGTAGTTAGTGCTGCAGGTCTCAGTGACTGGTTATCATATAGTTAGTACTTATGTCAGTGACTGGTTATCATGTAGTTAGTGTTGGTCTCAGTGACTGGTTATCATGTAGTTAGTGGAGGTCTCAGTGACTGGTTATCATGTAGTTAGTGTTGGTCTCAGTGACTGGTTATCATGTAGTTAGTGTTGGTCTCAGTGACTGGTTATCATATAGTTAGTGTTGGTCTCAGTGACTGGTTATCATGTAGTTAGTGTTGGTCTCAGTGACTGGTTATCATGTAGTTAGTGTTGGTCTCAGTGACTGGTTATCATGTAGTTAGTGTTGGTCTCGGTGACTGGTTATCATGTAGTTAGTGTTGGTCTCGGTGACTGGTTATCATGTAGTTAGTGTTGGTCTCAGTGACTGGTTATCATATAGTTAGTGTTGGTCTCAGTGACTGGTTATCATGTAGTTAGTGCTGCAGGTCTCAGTGACTGGTTATCATATAGTTAGTGTTGGTCTCAGTGACTGGTTATCACATAGTTAGTATAGGTCTCAGTGACTGGTTATCATGTAGTTAGTACAGGTCTCAGTGACTGGTTATCATATAGTTAGTGTTGCAGGTCTCAGTGACTGGTTATCATGTAGTTAGTGCTGCAGGTCTCAGTGACTGGTTATCATATAGTTAGTGCTGGTCTCAGTGACTGGTTATCATATAGTTAGTGCTGGTCTCAGTGACTGGTTATCATATAGTTAGTGTTGGTCTCAGTGACTGGTTATCATTTAGTTAGTGCTGCAGGTCTCAGTGACTGGTTATCATATAGTTAGTGCTGGTCTCAGTGACTGGTTATCATGTAGTTAGTGGAGGTCTCAGTGACTGGTTATCATGTAGTTAGTGTTGGTCTCAGTGACTGGTTATCATGTAGTTAGTGCTGCAGGTCTCAGTGACTGGTTATCATGTAGTTAGTGCAGGTCTCGGTGACTGGTTATCATATAGTTAGTGCTGCAGGTCTCGGTGACTGGTTATCATATAGTTAGTGCTGGTCTCAGTGACTGGTTATCATGTAGTTAGTGGAGGTCTCAGTGACTGGTTATCATGTAGTTAGTGTTGGTCTCAGTGACTGGTTATCATGTAGTTAGTGCTGCAGGTCTCAGTGACTGGTTATCATATAGTTAGTGTTGGTCTCAGTGACTGGTTATCATATAGTTAGTGTTGGTCTCAGTGACTGGTTATCATGTAGTTAGTGTTGGTCTCAGTGACTGGTTATCATGTAGTTAGTGCTGCAGGTCTCAGTGACTGGTTATCATGTAGTTAGTGTTGGTCTCAGTGACAGGTTATCATGTAGTTAGTGCTGCAGGTCTCAGTGACTGGTTATCATATAGTTAGTGTTGGTCTCAGTGACTGGTTATCATATAGTTAGTGTTGCAGGTCTCAGTGACTGGTTATCATATAGTTAGTGCAGGTCTCAGTGACTGGTTATCATATAGTTAGTGTTGGTCTCAGTGACTGCTTATCATATAGTTAGTGTTGTCTCGGTGACTGGTTATCATGTAGTTAGTGCTGCAGGTCTCAGTGACTGGTTATCATATAGTTAGTGTTGGTCTCAGTGACTGGTTATCATATAGTTAGTGTTGCAGATCTCAGTGACTGGTTATCATGTAGTTAGTGCAGGTCTCAGTGACTGGTTATCATATAGTTAGTGCAGGTCTCAGTGACTGGTTATCATATAGTTAGTGTTGGTCTCAGTGACTGGTTATCATATAGTTAGTGTTGGTCTCGGTGACTGGTTATCATGTAGTTAGTGCTGCAGGTCTCAGTGACTGGTTATCATATAGTTAGTGTTGGTCTCAGTGACTGGTTATCATATAGTTAGTGTTGCAGATCTCAGTGACTGGTTATCATATAGTTAGTGCAGGTCTCAGTGACTGGTTATCATATAGTTAGTGCAGGTCTCAGTGACTGGTTATCATGTAGTTAGTGGAGGTCTCGGTGACTGGTTATCATGTAGTTAGTGTTGGTCTCAGTGACTGGTTATCATGTAGTTAGTGCTGCAGGTCTCAGTGACTGGTTATTATATAGTTAGTGCAGATCTCAGTGACTGGTTATCATATAGTTAGTGCAGGTCTCGGTGACTGGTTATCATATAGTTAGTGCAGATCTCAGTGACTGGTTATCATATAGTTAGTGCTGCAGATCTCAGTGACTGGTTATCATATAGTTAGTGCTGCAGATCTCAGTGACTGGTTATCATATAGTTAGTCCAGGTCTCAGTGACTGGTTATCATGTAGTTAGTGCAGATCTCAGTGACTGGTTATCATATAGTTAGTGCTGCAGATCTCAGTGACTGGTTATCATATAGTTAGTGCTGTAGGTCTCAGTGACTGGTTATCATATAGTTAGTGCTGCAGATCTCAGTGACTGGTTATCATGTAGTTAGTGTTGGTCTCAGTGACTGGTTATCATATAGTTAGTGCTGCAGGTCTCTGTGACTGGTTATCATGTAGTTAGTGTTGGTCTCAGTGACTGGTTATCATGTAGTTAGTGGAGGTCTCGGTGACTGGTTATGATATAGTTAGTGCTGCAGATCTCAGTGACTGGTTATCATGTAGTTAGTGTTGGTCTCAGTGACTGGTTATGATATAGTTAGTGTTGCAGGTCTCAGTGACTGGTTATCATATAGTTAGTGCTGCAGGTTTCAGTGACTGGTTATCATGTAGTTAGTGTTGGTCTCGGTGACTGGTTATCATGTAGTTAGTGGAGGTCTCGGTGACTGGTTATATAGTTAGTGCAGGTCTCGGTGACTGGTTATCATATAGTTAGTGTTGGTCTCAGTGACTGGTTATCATATAGTTAGTGTTGGTCTCAGTGACTGGTTATCATGTAGTTAGTGCTGCTGGTCTCGGTGACTGGTTATCATGTAGTTAGTGCTGCAGGTCTCGGTGACTGGTTATCATATAGTTAGTGCTGCAGGTCTCAGTGACTGGTTATCATGTAGTTAGTGTTGGTCTCAGTGACTGGTTATCATGTAGTTAGTGCTGCTGGTCTCAGTGACTGGTTATCATATAGTTAGTGTTGGTCTCAGTGACTGGTTATCATGTAGTTAGTGCTGCTGGTCTCAGTGACTGGTTATCATATAGTTAGTGTTGGTCTCAGTGACTGGTTATCATATAGTTAGTGTTGGTCTCGGTGACTGGTTATCATATAGTTAGTGCTGCAGGTCTCAGTGACTGGTTATCATATAGTTAGTGTTGGTCTCGGTGACTGGTTATCATATAGTTAGTGCTGCAGGTCTCAGTGACTAGTTATCATGTAGTTAGTGTTGGTCTCAGTGACTGGTTATCATATAGTTAGTGTTGGTCTCAGTGACTGGTTATCATGTAGTTAGTGCTGCAGGTCTCAGTGACTGGTTATCATGTAGTTAGTGCAGGTCTCAGTGACTGGTTATCATGTAGTTAGTGTTGGTCTCAGTGACTGGTTATCATATAGTTAGTGTTGGTCTCAGTGACTGGTTATCATGTAGTTAGTGCTGCAGGTCTCAGTGACTGGTTATCATGTAGTTAGTGTTGGTCTCAGTGACTGGTTATCATGTAGTTAGTGCTGTTGGTCTCGGTGACTGGTTATCATGTAGTTAGTGTTGGTCTCGGTGACTGGTTATCATGTAGTTAGTGCAGGTCTCAGTGACTGGTTATCATGTAGTTAGTGTTGGTCTCAGTGACTGGTTATCATGTAGTTAGTGCTGGTCTCAGTGACTGGTTATCATATAGTTAGTGTTGGTCTCAGTGACTGGTTATCATATAGTTAGTGTTGGTCTCAGTGACTGGTTATCATGTAGTTAGTGCTGCAGGTCTCAGTGACTGGTTATCATGTAGTTAGTGCTGCAGGTCTCAGTGACTGGTTATCATGTAGTTAGTGCTGGTCTCAGTGACTGGTTATCATGTAGTTAGTGCTGCAGGTCTCAGTGACTAGTTATCATGTAGTTAGTGCTGGTCGCAGTGACTGGTTATCATGTAGTTAGTGCTGCAGGTCTCAGTGACTAGTTATCATGTAGTTAGTGCTGGTCGCAGTGACTGGTTATCATGTAGTTAGTGCTGCAGGTCTCAGTGACTAGTTATTGTATCGGAACCCATCACTGTTTTGCACTGTGTTATGGTTATTTAATAATTGTGGTTGAGGTATGGTCACATTGCTGTGCTGTCGATGTGTTGGTTTGTGCTCTGCAGGATATTAGCTCAGACCATTGCAGACACCTAGCAGAATACATAATCCTATTAGGGTCTCCTAGAGGCAGGAGAGCCCTATTGTGTAAAATGTGCACATTGTGAAAGATGGAACAAAGAGAAGCATTATCTAATCAATGTCTGTTATTGAATCAAAGTAGCCGGCTAGTCCCTGGGAGGTGTGACCACACCTATTGTCTCTATTGTGTGGCCAAATATGGGCATGTGTATTACCTGTGGAAAGAGGTGTATATATATTTCTGCATATAACAAAATAAAGTCAGTATTCTTTGACTCCCAAGAAAGTGTCGTCCAATATGGGTGGTCTGGGCTTCTGAGACTGCGCAGTGCTTCTATATGGATATTTAATGCTGAACTTGACTTTCCCTCTGGAACTATTGGATGGGATTATACCAACTTCACTTTTACACAGCAGCTTGCCAGGGAAAAGGACGTCTCCAACGGCTGGTACCCTCTCACTACCGGGGTAGCCGTTACAGTTATCATGTAGTTAGTGCTGGTCTCGGTGACTGGTTATCATGTAGTTAGTGCTGCAGGTCTCAGTGACTGGTTATCATATAGTTAGTGCAGGTCTCAGTGACTGGTTATCATGTAGTTAGTGCTGCAGGTCTCAGTGACTGGTTATCATGTAGTTAGTGTTGGTCTCGGTGACTGGTTATCATGTAGTTAGTGTTGGTCTCGGTGACTGGTTATCATATAGTTAGTGTTGGTCTCGGTGACTGGTTATCATATAGTTAGTGTTGGTCTCGGTGACTGGTTATCATGTAGTTAGTGCTGCAGGTCTCGGTGACTGGTTATCATATAGTTAGTGCTGCAGGTCTCGGTGACTGGTTATCATGTAGTTAGTGTTGGTCTCAGTGACTGGTTATCATGTAGTTAGTGCAGGTCTCAGTGACTGGTTATCATATAGTTAGTGTTGGTCTCAGTGACTGGTTATCATATAGTTAGTGTTGGTCTCAGTGACTGGTTATCATATAGTTAGTGTTGGTCTCGGTGACTGGTTATCATATAGTTAGTGCTGCAGGTCTCAGTGACTGGTTATCATATAGTTAGTGTTGGTCTTGGTGACTGGTTATCATATAGTTAGTGCTGCAGGTCTCAGTGACTAGTTATCATGTAGTTAGTGTTGGTCTCAGTGACTGGTTATCATATAGTTAGTGTTGGTCTCAGTGACTGGTTATCATGTAGTTAGTGCTGCAGGTCTCAGTGACTAATTATCATGTAGTTAGTGCAGGTCTCAGTGACTGGTTATCATGTAGTTAGTGTTGGTCTCAGTGACTGGTTATCATATAGTTAGTGTTGGTCTCAGTGACTGGTTATCATGTAGTTAGTGCTGCAGGTCTCAGTGACTGGTTATCATGTAGTTAGTGCTGCAGGTCTCAGTGACTGGTTATCATATAGTTAGTGTTGGTCTCAGTGACTGGTTATCATGTAGTTAGTGTTGCAGGTCTCAGTGACTGGTTATCATATAGTTAGTGTTGGTCTCAGTGACTGGTTATCATGTAGTTAGTGCAAGTCTCAGTGGCTGGTTATCATGTAGTTAGTGTTGCAGGTCTCAGTGACTGGTTATCATGTAGTTAGTGTTGGTCTCAGTGACTGGTTATCATATAGTTAGTGTTGGTCTCAGTGACTGGTTATCATATAGTTAGTGCAGGTCTCAGTGACTGGTTATCATATAGTTAGTGCTGCAGGTCTCAGTGACTGGTTATCATATAGTTAGTGCTGGTCTCAGTGACTGGTTATCATGTAGTTAGTGCAGGTCTCAGTGACTGGTTATCATATAGTTAGTGCTGCAGGTCTCAGTGACTGGTTATCATGTAGTTAGTGCTGGTCTCAGTGACTGGTTATCATATAGTTAGTGCAGGTCTCAGTGACTGGTTATCATATAGTTAGTGCTGCAGGTCTCAGTGACTGGTTATCATGTAGTTAGTGCTGCAGGTCTCAGTGACTGGTTATCATGTAGTTAGTGGAGGTCTCAGTGACTGGTTATCATATAGTTAGTGTTGGTCTAAGTGACTGGTTATCATGTAGTTAGTGCTGCAGGTCTCAGTGACTGGTTATCATGTAGTTAGTGTTGGTCTCAGTGACTGGTTATCATGTAGTTAGTGTTGGTCTCAGTGACTGGTTATCATGTAGTTAGTGTTGGTCTCAGTGACTGGTTATCATGTAGTTAGTGTTGATCTCAGTGACTGGTTATCATGTAGTTAGTGCTGCAGGTCTCAGTGACTGGTTATCATATAGTTAGTGCAGGTCTCAGTGACTGGTTATCATATAGTTAGTGCAGGTCTCAGTGACTGGTTATCATGTAGTTAGTGTTGGTCTCAGTGACTGGTTATCATGTAGTTAGTGTTGGTCTCAGTGACTGGTTATCATGTAGTTAGTGTTGATCTCAGTGACTGGTTATCATGTAGTTAGTGCTGCAGGTCTCAGTGACTGGTTATCATGTAGATAGTACAGGTCTCAGTGACTGGTTATCATGTAGTTAGTGTTGGTCTCAGTGACTGGTTTATCATATAGTTAGTGCTGGTCTCAGTGACTGGTTATCATATAGTTAGTGTTGGTCTCAGTGACTGGTTATTATATAGTTAGTGCAGGTCTCAGTGACTGGTTATCATATAGTTAGTGCTGGTCTCAGTGACTGGTTATCATATAGTTAGTGCAGGTCTCAGTGACTGGTTATCATATAGTTAGTGCTGCAGGTCTCAGTGACTGGTTATCATGTAGTTAGTCCAGGTCTCAGTGACTGGTTATCATATAGTTAGTGCTGGTCTCAGTGACTGGTTATCATATAGTTAGTGCTGCAGGTCTCAGTGACTGGTTATCATGTAGTTAGTCCAGGTCTCAGTGACTGGTTATCATGTAGTTAGTCCAGGTCTCAGTGACTGGTTATCATATAGTTAGTGCAGGTCTCAGTGACTGGTTATCATATAGTTAGTGCTGGTCTCAGTGACTGGTTATCATGTAGTTAGTGTTGGTACCAGTGACTGGTTATCATATAGTTAGTGCTGGTCTCAGTGACTGGTTATCATGTAGTTAGTGCTGCAGGTCTCAGTGACTGGTTATCATATAGTTAGTGATGCAGGTCTCAGTGACTGGTTATCATATAGTTAGTGATGCAGGTCTCAGTGACTGGTTATCATGTAGTTAGTGCTGCAGGTCTCAGTGACTGGTTATCATGTAGTTAGTGCTGCAGGTCTCTGTGACTGGTTATCATGTAGTTAGTGTTGGTCTCAGTGACTGGTTATCATATAGTTAGTGCAGGTCTCAGTGACTGGTTATCATGTAGTTAGTGCTGGTCTCAGTGACTGGTTATTATATAGTTAGTGCAGGTCTCAGTGACTGGTTATCATATAGTTAGTGCAGGTCTCAGTGACTGGTTATCATATAGTTAGTGCAGGTCTCAGTGACTGGTTATCATGTAGTTAGTGCTGCAGGTCTCTGTGACTGGTTATCATGTAGTTAGTGTTGGTCTCAGTGACTGGTTATCATGTAGTTAGTGTTGGTCTCAGTGACTGGTTATCATGTAGTTAGTGTTGGTCTCAGTGACTGGTTATCATGTAGTTAGTGCTGGTCTCAGTGACTGGTTATCATATAGTTAGTTCAGGTCTCAGTGACTGGTTATCATATAGTTAGTGTTGGTCTCAGTGACTGGTTATCATGTAGTTAGTGTTGGTCTCAGTGACTGGTTATCATGTAGTTAGTGCTGGTCTCAGTGACTGGTTATCATATAGTTAGTGCAGATCTCAGTGACTGGTTATCATGTAGTTAGTGTTGGTCTCAGTGACTGGTTATCATGTAGTTAGTGCTGGTCTCAGTGACTGGTTATCATATAGTTAGTACAGGTCTCAGTGACTGGTTATCATATAGTTAGTGCTGGTCTCAGTGACTGGTTATCATGTAGTTAGTGCTGCAGGTCTCAGTGACTGGTAATCATGTAGTTAGTGTTGGTCTCAGTGACTGGTTATCATGTAGTTAGTGCAGGTCTCAGTGACTGGTTATCATATAGTTAGTGGAGGTCTCAGTGACTGGTTATCATGTAGTTAGTTCAGGTCTCAGTGACTGGTTATCATATAGTTAGTGCTGGTCTCAGTGACTGGTTATCATGTAGTTAGTGCTGCAGGTCTCAGTGACTGGTTATCATATAGTTAGTGTTGGTCTCAGTGACTGGTTATCATGTAGTTAGTGTTGGTCTCAGTGACTGGTTATCATGTAGTTAGTGCTGCAGGTCTCAGTGACTGGTTATCATGTAGTTAGTGCTGCAGGTCTCAGTGACTGGTTATCATGTAGTTAGTGCAGGTCTCAGTGACTGGTTATCATGTAGTTAGTGCAGGTCTCAGTGACTGGTTATCATATAGTTAGTGTTGGTCTCGGTGACTGGTTATCATATAGTTAGTGCAGGTCTCAGTGACTGGTTATCATATAGTTAGTGTTGGTCTCGGTGACTGGTTATCATGTAGTTAGTGCTGCTGGTCTCAGTTTGGGGCCTCAGTGACTTCCCCCATGACAGGTTTTACACCAACTCATCCAGTAACAGTTTTCTGGCTCCTACATCTCCTGATCAGCTGATTGGGGTCCTGTGATGAACACGTGCTTCCTGGAAGGGCGTGGCCAGGCCACAGAGAGCGTGTGGCTATGACGCGGTGGGCGTGGGTTACCCTCTGATCACGTGATCGCATCTCATCTCAGGCAGCGGGCGGTACGGACGAGCAGCGGTGCAGGAGCCATGGACTTCCTGCTGGGCAACCCGTTCGCGACCCCGGTGGGGCAACGAATCGGTGAGTACTAAATTACAAAGGGAAAGGTCGAGTGACAGACTAAGAGACCCCGCTCTGCGACCACCCGTACGGGAGCCAATAGGAGCCTGACTCGTTCTGGCAGTAGCCAATTAGCGCACGGCATCACTTCCTGCATCGAATAGTTGGACACAACGCTTATGTACTGACCAATGAGAGCCCGAGATGCTGGCCAATGAGCACTGGGAATACCTGTTGCATGGGCGGGTCCTTTGTTTTGATTGGCTTTCTCATATCTGCACCACCCCTGGTATTTAAACATTAACTGCTAATTTCTTCCTGTGTGTATAACCCTGTGTGAAGGTGTATGTGATTTTATATATGTGCTACGTCACAGACCTGGGGAGGGGGCCCAGGGGCCACACACACTGATATAAACAAGGACAAGACACTGCCAGGTCAGAGGTGAATAGGCTTATCCAGAATTTAGGAGCCAGGTTAGTTAGGAGCCAGCCAGGACATGTATTATGCATAGATCTGTAGGGTTGGAAAGTTCTTGGGCTCCTAAAATTTGTACTTCTGGCTCCTAGATATATTGCAAAGTATAACACGTCTCTATGCAGGGTTTCCTTCCAGACTGTCTGGCTCCTAAATAATCTTCCTGGCTCCTAAGTTTTTTTTTATAGATTCATATATAAGAAAATATCACAATTTTTGGTGGTAGAAAAAACTTTGGATCATTTATTTTATGGCGGCGCCGGCAGTGACAGCAGCAGTTGCAGCAAGGAGCTGCTAGATGGCGCTGCTGAAGTTGTGCACAGTTTGTAAGCGCTGCTGAGAGCGTACACAATTTCCAAGCTTAAACCCTTACCCTAACCCTAAAGCTATGATATCGACAAAACAAAATTTGCCAGAGTCATCTAGCGGATACTCAGTGCTGCGTGTGCTGGTGCAGTCATAACTGGAAAGTACCAGAACGTTTTGGGAGTCGTGGCACCCAAGATTTGACACAACAAGTCTCAAGGCTTGTATATTATAGCAGCCGACCCCAGGTATAAGTCCCAGGTGTCCGGACTTCTTGTTATACTGTATGTCCGGCTCCTTGTGGCACCTGTTCTGTGACTCCAGGGCCCGACTCACTAAACAGTGACGTATAAGAGTCCCATCCAGCGGTTTGATCTGATATCTCCAAGACGTCCCCATTCAGTCCATATATAGGAGAATCCATATATCTGTTAGTGTCACAGCGTGTTTTCTTTTTTCAAATAACGTCCTCAGAGCACAATAAATGTTTAGTAGAATAAAATGATGAGAGAGCTGAACATGGCGTGGTATTAAAGGCAGTGGGTTATTAGAAAAGTACAGATGTACTCCCAAGTAAAGTCCTGTTTGGGTATTTTGTCTTATAATAAAAGTCTTTTCTTTCTTTATAAAAAAAATGATCGGAATCCCAACAATTACAGGAAAAATCGGACAAAAATAGCAAAAAACACGATTGTAAGGCATCGTACCCAATGACGTGCACCAGTATTATAGATAAGCATAACATATATATATATATAATGTGTGCTGGGTCCTGACGTCGCCTCAGATTCTAATCCACGTAGATTTATAGATACAAGGCCTGTAATGGCAGTATCTCTCCTCACCTAACCTACGCGTTTCGTGACTAAACTTCCTCAGGGATTAAATATTACCACATCTAAGTGCTCCAGGGGCTGTCTCTGTCAGTAATGAGCAGTAATATAAGTATATGATGATGATGCTTATCTGCCATTCGAGCGTACAGATCACAATGCAGCTCTATGCTCATTCTGTTGGTTTCCATGAGGTTTACGTAATTTATTTTTCATGTAGAAAACAACTTTTGTAACGTTTATAACGCACTCCCAGAAGTCCATGAGGGGACGGTGCGACAGGACGGCCCTTTGGACTTGGTGCAGGTCCATTTACTGTCTGTCACCAGCAGCCAGGCGGCCCAGCAGTGCAAGGGTTAAAGGGCTTCTCTGTGAAGTGGGATCTGTAATGAAGCCTTAGGTACCTCTGTCTAGTAATAGAGACCAGCAGAGGCCCCGCCTCTCGCGCTCCCTCCGCGCATCATTTCCCGTCTCTTTTTTGTCACTTTACTCCTCCTCAGCTTCATTCCATATTTGTACCTTCTTTTGTTCTACGTCTTCCTCTTTTTATTCTCTCTTCTCTTTCCTTCTTTTTCATTACCTGTATTATCTTCAGCTGCCTCGCCTTCTTCTCTTCATCTCTTCTGTCCCTTCTATTCCACTACATCACATTTTCTTTCTTTTTCTTTCTTTTTCTTTGTTTGTTTCCTTCTTTGTTTCCTTCTTTGTTTCCTTCTTTGTTTCCTTCTTTGTTTCCTTCTTTCTTTCTTTGTTTCTTTTCTTCTTTCTTTGTTTCTTTTCTTCGTTCTTTTCTTCGTTCTTTCTTTTCTTCGTTCTTTCTTTTCTTCGTTCTTTCTTTTCTTCGTTCTTTCTTTTCTTCGTTCTTTCTTTTCTTCGTTCTTTCTTTTCTTCGTTCTTTCTTTTCTTCGTTCTTTCTTTTCTTCGTTCTTTCTTTTCTTCGTTCTTTCTTTTCTTCGTTCTTTCTTTTCTTCGTTCTTTCTTTTCTTCGTTCTTTCTTTTCTTCGTTCTTTCTTTCTTTCGTTCTTTCTTTTCTTCTTTCTTTCTTTTCTTCTTTCTTTCTTTCTTTGTTTCCTTCTTTCTTTCTTTTTCTCATTCTATACCTCTTCCCTCTTTTCCTTCTCTCCAGTCCTCTCTATCTCCTTCACATCCTCCCCCTCTTCCATTTGTTTGTCTCCCCTCCTTCCCCTACCCCCCCCCCCCCCCCCCAGTCTCTCCTTTAGTGACATGATGTGATTCCAGAACAATTACTTTAGAAGAGCCGCAGTAAAATGAGGAAGAGGCCTCGCGTGGGGCGCCGGTGACACCTGCCGTTGTGCCATATTTAGCTCCTGTCATTGGGACTCCACGGCCGTATCCGGACACATGGCTCCTCTATATCTGGATAGTTTCATCCCTTATGTTCTCGTACTTGTCCGCGTGCCCCATCAAAATAGGATTTAACAGCCGATAAGATGCCATTATTACATTCCTGCTCCTCGCAACCAAAAGCCACATAGCAAGGAACTGGAAATCAAGGACACTCGAATATACAGTTATTAAATCCGAAATAAATTATATCGCAATCAACGAACGCACGTTCGATTTCTATATATATGGGGCCGTGGGTGGAATCACTTATCAATCATTAACTTATAATTGTAAGAGATGTGTGTGTGTGGGGGGGGAGCCGATGACCCTGATACGGGAAGACGGAGGTAGGAGAAGGTTAGTGTGCTAATATAAAACTGATATATCACATATAAGAGTTGTCAAACTGCGAGACATCGTCACACTTTGCAAGGTGCGTACGACTTAGGCCATGAGCCGCGCAAGCTGGTCACAACCGCGGGACTTGGAAAAAAAAAGATACGAGACGCAGGACTTAGCAAAAAATTATGAGATTAGCAGCCGAATGACGAAAAGCAAAAAACACAAAATGCACCCCAAAAAATCAAAAACATATCATAGACAGCATGGGGTAACAGCCAGGACGTCTGTGAGCTGGGACACGAATTTATCTTGATTTAGACTATTTTCGCCAATCAAAAATCGCCTAAGTGAGGAAAAAAAGGCCTCCAAAAAAAGGAAAACAAGGCTCCACGACCACAGACTGCGCAAATCGCTGCAAACCGCGTAGCACTTTACACATCACACTACGACCAACAAAATACACTATTACAAAAGCCGGAAAATGCTCACGAGACGCGTACCACATTAATAACATTACGACTATACAATGCCGCTTTACACAATAAACCAACGGCTTTACCTCGCGCACGCAGACGATTTAGATGCGCACTTGGAACATTCATTACACTTTATAAGCCGGGCACCAACACTCACAATGTATATTCTATGCAGACGCAAAATACAAACGGATTGTTAGCTCTTCAGCCTATTGCTCGCTGCATATATCAATTATAAATAATTTAAGTATATTAATTCATTTAAGCAATCATTTATTATTACTTAACTACATATACATAGAAATATATATCTCTCTGAGGACCAAAAGTACACGTCAGGAGAGGCTCGCAATGAGCGCCGAAGGTCCTCACAGTACAAAGCTGGTTACATTATGACTCAAACAGCATTCCCACGGCTTGAAATTTTATTGCCCCGTAATTTTTGATATGCAAGTCGCTGGTAAATATATATTTTGTAGGTATAAGATAAAAGCATTGCGGAAAAGTTTGGAAAATGTAGTAGACAGACAGATTAGATAAACTAGCAGGTTAATTTGTTTAAATTAAATATATCAGGGTTATTAGTCTTTTTTGATGCTGTAACACACTGGTATATAATGTATGTATTTAAAGATCGATGTAACGAACTTCCAATGTATTCCTAGGTACTATTCTGTCTGTCCTGAATAAAAAAAAAAATCCATAAGCCCATGTACTCTGCCTGTTTTATCTTTGCAGGTGCTGTGAAGGAAGTTTATTTTATCTCTAATCAAATAACTCTGATCACTTCTTATTATCACTACTTCTATTATCAATGAATCCACCTCTGCCTTTTGTCGCAATGATTTTACCAATTTGCCATGAATAAAATAAAAAGAATGAGCGTTGCATACGCGGCCCTTCAACTAAAATAGGTTCCTTGTCACTGATCTAAAATGTCATTTTGCTAATTATCTGAAGATTTTCTATTCCCCGTCTTCCAATCACACTACAATATACGAGAAGAATGTGTATCGCACTAAAAATGTATAAGAGTTCCTAGGTTGTCATCCCACTGGATTTGGTTGGACTTTCCTAGTTGTGCTCTCCTGGCTTGTCACTACTCGGTTTAGATAAAATCTCCTGCCCTGTTATGTTACTGATATAGAGTTGTCATTGCTGTGGTTGGTTGGCTTCTCCTGGCTTGTCATTGCTGTGGTTGGTTGGCTTCTCCTGGCTGGTCATTGCTCTCGGTTGGTTGGCTTCTCCTGGCTTGTCATTGCTCTCTGTTGGTTGGCTTCTCCTGGCTTGTCATTGCTGTGGTTGGTTGGCTTCTCCTGGCTTGTCATTGCTCTCTGTTGGTTGGCTTCTCCTGGCTTGTCATTGCTCTCTGTTGGTTGGCTTCTCCTGGCTTGTCATTGCTCTCTGTTGGTTGGCTTCTCCTGGCTTGTCATTGCTCTCTGTTGGTTGGCTTCTCCTGGCTTGTCATTGCTCTCGGTTGGTTGGCTTCTCCTGGCTTGTCATTGCTCTCGGTTGGTTGGCTTTTCTTGGCTTGTCATTACTCTGGGTTGGTTGGCTTTTCTTGGCTTGTCATTGCTCTGGGTTGGTTGGCTTTTCTTGGCTTGTCATTGCTCTGGGTTGGTTGTCTTGTCATTGCTCTGGGTTGGCTGGCTTCTCCTGGCTGGCCATTGCTCTGGGTTGGTTGGCTTCTCTTGGCTGGCCATTGCTCTGGGTTGGTTGGCTTCTCTTGGCTGGTCATTGCTCTGGGTTGGTTGGCTTCTCTTGGCTGGTCATTGCTCTGGGTTGGTTGGCTTCTCTTGGCTGGTCATTGCTCTGGGTTGGTTGGCTTCTCTTGGCTGGTCATTGCTCTGGGTTGGTTGGCTTCTCTTGGCTGGTCATTGCTCTGGGTTGGTTGGCTTCTCTTGGCTGGTCATTGCTCTGGGTTGGTTGGCTTTTCTTGGCTTGTCATTGCTCTGGGTTGGTTGGCTTTTCTTGGCTTGTCATTGCTCTGGGTTGGTTGGCTTCCACTGGCTCGTCATTGCTTTGGGTTGGTTGGCTTCTCTTGGCTTGCCATTGCTTTGGGTTTAGATAAGATCTCCTGCCTTGTCACGGATATAGTGCTAGTTCGTCTTCTAGCGTATCATTGCTCTGGGTTGGTTAGGCTCACTAGGCTTATCATTGTCCTTATTTTATTAGGATCTCACAACTTGTAGTTCCCTGTGTCTGGTTAGGGTCATCTTGCTTGTCACTGTTGTTACTTGGTTAGGGTCTCATGGCATTCCTCTTATCTGAGTAGGGCACCGATAAGCAACCTATTTCACTTGAAGGGTTTACTTAAAAGGGCCTCACAGGGCTTTATACCTTTTTGTTTACCAGAACCAAATGGTACAATTGCTGTAGGAAGTGAGTTTATTGGTAATAGAGGTCTAAATAATGGGGAATAGAATTTAGGACTATAATATTGTAATTGCTAGTTTAGAGAGATCTAAAGCTGTGCATTGTTGGAGGGGCATGCTCTTCCACTCCAGAGAACAGGCTAGTGTCTGCATGGGGAGTGCATGTGGGCCATCTGTAGCCCAAGGCCACCTGTTGCCCAACACTGACTTAGGGTCTCCTGGCTAGTCACTGTCCTTGGTTTGGTTAAGGGTTCCTGGATTCTCATTGCTCTGGTTTGGTAAAGTTCTCCTGGATCATTGGTTCTCAACATCCAGTCCTAGGACTGGTACTGGTTCCTGATACTTTATTTGGCTAGCATGTTATATGTCCTATCACCATTATTCACAGTTATAGATATACTAGCTACTTGCCTGTCAAAAATTACGGGGCAATAACATTTGAAGCCATGGCTATAAGGTTTGCCACACAATGTAAAGCTTTTGCTCCTCTGAGGACCTTTGGCGCTCATTGCGAGCCTCTCCTCTCGTGTACTTTTGCTCCTCTGAGCACCTTCGGCACTCATTGCGAGCCTCTCCCCTCGTGTCGTTCAAACAGCAGTATAAAATATGATATTTAGCATTTTAATTTTTATATATATTTATTTTTAATAATAATTAATTACTTAATTAATATACTTTTCCTATTTCTAATTAATATATCCAGCAATCAATATCCTGAAGAGCTAACAATCTCTTTTTATTTTCCTGCAGCATACAATGTAGATTTGGACTGTTGCTGCCCTGAGGAGAAAGTGTCAGCTACGTGCCAAGTGTGCAGTGTAAATAGGCTGCGTGCGCGAGGCTAAACCGTTTGTTTAGTCGGGTAAAGTGCCATTTTAGATTCGTAATTTTATTAGTTGCAAGGTAGTGTTGTAAAATCGATTAGCCGATTTTTCTAGTGCCGAAACTCTGCAAATTCTGCTTAAATTCACGTGCAACCTCACTCCCAGACGTCTTGGCTGTCCCCCTGTACTGTGTGTGAGTTTTTTTTAATTTTATTATTTTTATATTTTTTGTGTTTTTCGATTCTGCGCGGTTCGGCCGTTATTTTTCCGACATTGTAACTTCTTTTTGTAAGTTCCGGGCCTCGCAATTTTTTTTTCTAAGTCCCGCGTTCCTCAACTGCTTGCAGCCTAAGGCAATCCCGCGTTTCCTAACTGCTTGGACGCTAGGTCCCTTGTGTTTCAATGCCTCAACTCCTCGCCTTGCGATGCTCGCAGGTGATGAGCGCTTTTGGCGCTCATCTCCTAAGTGCTCCGAGTTTTAATGCCTCAGCTGTGCATGGCTCGCAAACGATGAGCGCCTTTGGCGCTCATCAGCTAAGTGCTCCGAGCTCGGAAGACTTCTGTGCTTCAATGGCTCGCCTCGCTATGCGAGGCTCATTAGCGTGACAACGAATCGCAGTTTGACAATTATAATATGTGATTATAGAGGAACATATAAGCAGAACAAAACGTTGGGGTCTTCATGCTTGTCATTCCTTTGGGTCCGGTTAGTGTCTCCTTGCTTCTCATTGCTCTACTTCTAGTTAGGGTCCCCAAGCTTGTGTTTATTGTTGTTCTGGTTAGGATCTAGTGGCTTTTCATTTCTTGTGGACTTGTTAGGGCCTCCTGGCTTGTCATTGCTTTTGGACTGACCAGAGCCACCTGTTTTGTCATAGCTTATGGTCTGTTTAGGGTCCTCAAACTCGTCCTTGTTCTCTTTAGGGTCCTCAAACTCGTCCTTGGTCTGGTAAGGGTCTTCAAACTCGTCCTTGTTCTGTTTAGGGTCTTCAGACTTGTCATTGCTTTTGGACTGACCAGCGCCACTTGTTTTGTCATAGCCTATGGTCTGGTAAGGGTCTTCAGACTCGTCCTTGCTCTCTTTAGGGTCTTCAGACTCGTACTTGTTCTCTTTAGGGTCTTCAGACTCGTCCTTGTTCTCTTTAGGGTCTTCAGACTCGTACTTGTTCTCTTTAGGGTCTTCAGACTCGTCCTGGCTCTCTGTCTATTTAGGATATTCAGGTTTGTCACTTGTTTGGTTAGGGTCTCTTGGCTTAGTCTCCCCAGTTTTCTGGTTCTGGGTCCGTTTAGTGCCTCTTGGTTTATTTTCTCTCTGTAGAAGTATCTGTGGGTGTTTAGGAAATACCAGAGCAGAGTAGATAAGATCAGCTCATATGTTTGAGTGTTTGGATCAGATATCTGCCAAGTTGTGGGTTCAGACTTTCAGGGCTTTTATCCAAGTCCGGTTTCCTTATTATACCATACTATATGTATATGTAATCACCGTATTTGTAGTAAGAACACATTTACTATACAATCACAGCGCAAAGCGTTTGCGCCGACCCAGTTACTGTGGAGCAATAAACAAGACGTTTCGTGCATTTGATTGGATGGTCCATATAGAGCTCGGAGAAGTCGTTTTTTTTGTATTATTTAACAAATTATGGTAAATACATTTTTTGCTAAAATAATCTTTTGGTAACATGTAAGGCCCCCTCTTTCACACTGCAGGGGTAAATAAAGTCACCATAATGAAAGATATATTAACCAATATATGAAGGTATTAATTATGTTTCTCTCTGCCATGTTAGCATTTTTCCTACTTGTATATGCAATCTGTGAGTCTCCACGTTGCATCATTTGGTGCATGCAGCACCACCAGAGGCTTCCTATTAGTCATGTGCCACAACTTCTCCTAAAGCCGCCATGTCCGCATGACACCATGAGCCAATAGGCAGCTGTCGGCCAAGCTATGTACATTAGATCAGCAGTTGACAAATTTATTACAAGCTCAAGAGCCAGCCAGATTATTGAGGAACCCGACAAAATGTTCTTAGGAGCCAGGGAATTATGTTTGATTATAGGTATAATTATCTAAAATGCTAGGAGCCTGGAGTAACATTTTGGAAGACATGACTCCTTGACTACTGGGATTGGTGAAATCTTGCATTAGAAAATGCGGTATGGAGATTCATAGCTGGCTGTCTGCCCACCTCACAACGTGTCACATTCGAAGAGGCCACCATGGCAGCCCCTAGAGGCAGATTACAAAGTAGTAATAATTCTCCATTTACCCCTGCTCTCTTTCCTCTCATAATACCGCCAGTCTCCTCTCTCTACCACCCACACTCCTTCTATACCGGTCTTTCTCTCCTCCAATCTCTCCATACTCTTTCTCTTTCCTTCCCTCTTTTTCCTGTACCATTTTCTTTGCCCCTGTCCCTGTCCCTCTATCACAATCTCCTATGATACCTAACAGGCCAGTGTTTGGGAGCCTCCATCCTTGGCCTTGTGCCTCTGCTCCTCTCTCTGCTGAATCACTTCTCTATAATATTGTCAGTGCCTGAAGGGAAAGAGTTAAAATGGCACTCGCCCGCCATACAATGATGCCATCGTCCTCCTGTTTAAACATTTGGCTTCCGACGTGCTAATTATGGTTGCAAAACCGGTCGCACAGTGGCTGGATGATTTCACAAGCAGCGCCCAAACCTCAGGGCGGGGAGGGGGAGAGGAGGGCGATGTGAGCCTGCAGCGCCACGTGTGGCTGCTGTCTGCGATGGCCATCAGAGGACGATACGGGCTATAATAGTCTAGTTATCCGAGGAATGTAATAGAAACATGTCAGATGCTTGCCGGAGGGGGGCATGGATCACTTGTTATTATATGGCCACTAACGCCGGTCTGTCATTAGTCACATGACTCCTGGAACGCAAAGCCGTAGCGCAGCAGAGCAGACAGGGCCCCAGATAAAGCTCTGTCCAGTCCTGCAATACTGGAGAGATATCAAAATGGTCCCGGGCCCTCCATGATTTGCAGGGTGATAATATTGCCTTGTACTTAATCACATGTATAGTTGTCAGCAGTGCGGGTTGGCAAATATGGTTGCTAACGCTGCGGCCCTCCCGAAGCGAGGGCCGCAGTTGCTGGCAAGGAGCGCCAAAGGCGGGACGGGACTTACACCGCAAAATTTACGGACTTAGCAGCCACAAATAAGAGCCGCGGAACTTAGAAAAAAAACACATTATGGCCTCGCAAAAATACGACCTTAGCGCCCGAACCGCGCACACGGAAACATTAAAAACACAATAAATACACACAACAAACACATAAACAGCTTACCCACAGCAAGGGGGGCACCCAGGACCTCTGCAAGGAAACAGCAGTTTGTGACAAGCCGCGTCTAATTACTAATATATTCTAATTAGCGACTTGCCCGGCAAAAAATGACGCAATAAGATTGTACGGCAGGTAATGGTGTTTGGTTGCGACATTAATTTAGTTGGTGTTCCGAGATCCTTCGGCGCTCATTGCGAGGCTGTTGTTTGTTTGTGTGCTATGAGCAGCGTTGGAAATAATTAATAAATGAATATACTTTACCTATTTGTAATGAATATATGCATGGAGCATTGTGCTGAAGAGCTGACAATCTGTTGTGATGTTCCTGCAGCATACAATGTGTGTTTTCCCTGTTGTGGAGCTGAGGTGTAAGTGTCAGCAATGTGCGCAGTGTGTAGTGTAAATAGGCTGCGTGTGCTAGGGGAAGCCGTTGGGGTAGCTGTGTACTTCCGCATTCTGTAAGTTAGTGTTCTAAAATGGCGCCTAATGTGTGTGGTTCGCGGCTGTTGGTGATTTTGCGTCCATGTTCTTGGACCTGGTACGGCTTTTTGGAAAAATCTGTATGTGTTTGGCGGTGTTTCGCGTGTTTAGGGTGCTGTAGCCTCGTTTTCGTTTTTTTCGGCAGCCATTTTTTCTCTCGCTTAGGTGATTTTCGGGTGTCTAAACTCTGTAATTTCTACTTAAATCGCGGTGTAACTTCACTTGCAGAGGTCCTGGGTGCCCCCCTTGCTGTGGGTAAGCTTTTTATGTGTTTGTTGTGTGTATTTATTGTGTTTTTAATGTTTTCATGTGCGCAGGTTTTGGGCGCTAATGACGTATTTTTCCGTATTTGCGGATGCTAAGTCCGTAAATTTTGCGGTCGTGGTGGGAGCCTCCACTTCCGCAAATGCGGCCCCTCGCTTTGCGAGGGTCCGCATTTGCAGGCCTAAAGTCCACAATTGCTGGCAAGGAGCGCCTTTGGCAACTTTTGCAAACCCGCACTGATGACAACTATATATGCGATTACTGCAATACATTGTGTTCGTTTTTTTGGCTTGGAGCGTTGAATTTCTAGGGTGCTTGTAATTTTTGGTCCTTTCAAAACCTTGATATAAAAAACCTCAGCAGGCTGGAGGGCTGTGGGATGAATTACTGGGTTATACGAAAACTCGTATAAAACAGTAAAATATTTGGTTATCCGTGCTCTGTTTGGGAAATCCACGTTCGTGCTTAAAAACTGATCCTCTATATACAAGTTAAACAAGTAAATTAATGTCATGTCCCTTTAATACATCATTTTTTGCCAGACTTCTGCGCCATTGCATCCTGCTGTATGCAGATTCCTCCATTGCTTGATCTGCCCCGTACATGGACTCGTAACCTCCCAGAGTGGCTACAAGTAACGACCCTAAATCCCAACCCACAGTGTCACGACTCACGTTATCACTTGGCCTTGTGGTATCACTCACAGAATGTTTCAGGGTGCAAGGCCAAGGGTATAATAAACTGATGCTAGAGAGAGGGGCTGATGTATATGGTTTAACAACATAATGACAATGGTTAATGAGTAATATGGTACATACCGACTTTACTGCCGATCATCAGTGTAAGTGACCTGTTGGGTAATAATCCATCTGTGGCTATGCTTAAAACTGTGAAATACAGTGGGCAGAAGCTAAAAAGGAGCCATGTTTATGGATTACAGAGTGAGCGTGCATTGTAGTCTCATTCACATGTCCCCGCCCAGAGTGCAGTGCATCAAGTGTATTTCTGAGAAATTTGAGCATGAAATGTTTAACCACTTATTTTTTAGACATTCAAGTGGAATTACTAATGTCATTGTTTGTACTATATATATACGTATGTGTGTTCATACGGTGGTACAGGGGATATTTAGGTTTATGATACCCTTGACCTTCAGGATCTTCTGGTCCCCACTTATATCTCCTCCTTTCCCCTTGTTATATTCCCATCCTAAAATTCCTTCCCGCCTGAATATAAAATCATAAGTGTATATGTGTTTTTTCTTTTTTTGTCACACAATACAATTACTGACCGAAATGACCCTTCATACAGATATACCCCTTTTAGAGCTACCTCGCTATGATGCTGTTTTTGCTGCCGGACCCCAGATAACGCTCTGATTCTCTATATCGCTGCCTCGCTATAATGCTGTTTTTTTCTGCCAAACCCCATATAATGATCTGAATCTCTATATCGCTGCCTCGCTATAATGCTGATTTTGCTGCCGGACCCCAGATAACGCTCTGATTCTCTATATCGCTGCCTCGCTATAATGCTGTTTTTTTCTGCCAAACCCCATATAATGATCTGAATCTCTATATCGCTGCCTCGCTATAATGCTGATTTTGCTGCCGGACCCCAGATAACGCTCTGATTCTCTATATCGCTGCCTCGCTATAATGCTGTTTTTTTCTGCCAAACCCCATATAATGATCTGAATCTCTATATCGCTGCCTCGCTATAATGCTGATTTTGCTGCCGGACCCCATATAACGATCTGAATCTCTATATCGCTGCCTCGCTATAATGTTGTTTTTGCTGCCGGACCCCATATAACGATCTGAATCTCTATATCGCTGCCTCGCTATGATGCTGTTTTTGCTGCCGGACCCCAGATAACGCTCTGATTCTCTATATCGCTGCCTCGCTATAATGCTGTTTTTTCTGCCAAACCCCATATAACGATCTGAATCTCTATATCGCTGCCTCGCTATAATGCTGTTTTTGCTGCCGGACCCCAGATAACGCTCTGATTCTCTATATCGCTGCCTCGCTATAATGCTGTTTTTTTCTGCCAAACCCCATATAATGATCTGAATCTCTATATCGCTGCCTCGCTATGATGCTGATTTTGCTGCCGGACCCCATATAACGATCTGAACCTCTATATCGCTGCCTCGCTATAATGTTGTTTTTGCTGCCGGACCCCATATAACGATCTGAATCTCTATATCGCTGCCTCGCTATGATGCGGTTTTTGCTGCCGGACCCATATAACGATCTGAATCTCTATATCGCTGCCTCGCTATGATGCGGTTTTTGCTGCCGGACCCCCATATAACGATCTGATTCTCTATAGCACTGCCTCGCGATAATGCTGTTTTTGCTGCCGGACCCCCATAAAACGATCTGAATCTCTATATCGCTGCCTCGCTATGATGCTGTTTTTGCTGCCGGACCCCATATAACGATCTGAATCTCTATATCGCTGCCTCGCTATGATGCGGTTTTTGCTGCCGGACCCATATAACGATCTGAACCTCTATATCGCTGCCTCGCTATGATGCGGTTTTTGCTGCCGGACCCCCATATAACGATCTGATTCTCTATAGCACTGCCTCGCTATAATGCTGATTTTGCTGCCGGACCCATATAACGATCTGAATCTCTATATCGCTGCCTCGCTATAATGCTGTTTTTGCTGCCGGACCCCCATATAACGATCTGAACCTCTATATCGCTGCCTCGTTATGATGCTGATTTTGCTGCCGGACCCCATATAACGATCTGAATCTCTATATCGCTGCCTCGTTATGATGCTGATTTTGCTGCCGGACCCCATATAACGATCTGAATCTCTATATCGCTGCCTCGCTATGACGCTGATTTTGCTGCAGGACCCCCATATAACGATCTGAACCTCTATATCGCTGCCTCGCTATGACGCTGATTTTGCTGCTGGCCCCCCATATAACGATCTGAATCGCTATATCGCTGCCTCGCTATAATGCTGTTTTTGCTGCCGGACCCCAGATAACGCTCTGATTCTCTATATCGCTGCCTCGCTATAATGCTGTTTTTTTCTGCCAAACCCCATTTAATGATCTGAATCTCTATATCGCTGCCTCGCTATGATGCTGATTTTGCTGCCGGACCCCATATAACGATCTGAACCTCTATATCGCTGCCTCGCTATAATGTTGTTTTTGCTGCCGGACCCCATATAACGATCTGAATCTCTATATCGCTGCCTCGCTATGATGCGGTTTTTGCTGCCGGACCCATATAACGATCTGAATCTCTATATCGCTGCCTCGCTATGATGCGGTTTTTGCTGCCGGACCCCCATATAACGATCTGGTTCTCTATATCGCTGCCTCGCTATAATGCTGTTTTTGCTGCCGGACCCCCATAAAACGATCTGAATCTCTATATCGCTGCCTCGCTATGATGCTGTTTTTGCTGCCGGACCCCATATAACGATCTGAATCTCTATATCGCTGCCTCTCTATGATGCGGTTTTTGCTGCCGGACCCATATAACGATCTGAATCTCTATATCGCTGCCTCGCTATGATGCGGTTTTTGCTGCCGGACCCCCATATAACGATCTGAATCTCTATATCGCTGCCTCGCTATAATGCTGTTTTTGCTGCCGGACCCCCATATAACGATCTGAATCTCTATATCGCTGCCTCGTTATGATGCTGATTTTGCTGCCGGACCCCCATATAACGATCTGAATCTCTATATCGCTGCCTCGCTATAATGCTGTTTTTGCTGCCGGACCCCCATATAACGATCTGAATCTCTATATCGCTGCCTCGTTATGATGCTGATTTTGCTGCCGGACCCCATATAACGATCTGAATCTCTATATCGCTGCCTCGCTATGATGCTGATTTTGCTGCTGGACCCCATATAACGATCTGAACCTCTATATCGCTGCCTCGCTATGACGCTGATTTTGCTGCTGGCCCCCCATATAACGATCTGAATCGCTATATCGCTGCCTCGCTATGATTCTGTTTTTGCTGCCGGACCCCATATAACGATCTGAACCTCTATATCGCTGCCTCGCTATGACACTGATTTTGCTGCTGGACCCCCATATAACGATCTGTTTTTTTTTCCCCAAGGATGACCCAGAAACTTCAATATCAATAATTTAAAGTTTATTTTTCTGCTATTGTTCAGTTGTCTGTTTCTTTGAAGTTCATATAAATCCCCTAAAGTTAAAATTTCAATTTAACACTGCCCTGTTTAGAGCTGTTTCGCTTATTACTCCCATTGCCTGGAACCATCTAAGCGCTAAGCGAGGTATAGCTAGAAGCAGCCTCCCTCTGAAAATACGCTGCCCTAGGCCTGGCCATTGATGGCAGATGTACACCACTCTGTGTGTATTATTTGTATCTATTGTTTATTTGTAACACGACAACATCTTCCGTAGCACTGTACACGGGTTACGATCAAGGCAGAAACAATCGCAGTATTCGCACGTTACTCAGGATGGACGGCCCTGACTTTGAGCTTAGAATCCGGTGTCCATAGAGCTTTCCGGAGAGCACCAAACAAGACTGAAAACTCCCAAACTTACAATCTAAAGTAAAATAAATGTTTCTCAAATATTACAAAATTCCTCAAAAGGAAGCCCCATAATAATTATACAAGCATTTGTTGGGGATAGAGCAGGGTATGGTACGGTTTCTGGGGAATCGGGGGACAAAGCCACCACAATATATACCGTATTTATCGGCGTATAACACTCACTTTTTCTCCCTGAAAATAGGGGGCAAATGATGTGTGCGTGTTATACGCCGATATAATGTTAAGGACCGTGTCTCTTTCCCTCCCCCCTCCTCATCCTCAACCCCCTCCTCAAACCCCCTCCTCAACCTAACCCCCCTTAAATACCTCCCCCTCTCCCTTTCCCCTCACTTACCTGCTTCTGCTCCGGCCTCCGCTCCTTCTTGACCCGGCGCACATGTGACATCACATGCGCGCCACGTCATTAGCATGTACTGGGTGCCGGCACCTGGTATATGCTAATGGCGTGACGTCACACGTGCGCCGGGTCAAGAAGGAGCGGAGGCCGGAGCAGAAGCAGGTAAGTGAGGGGAAAGGGAGAGGGGGAGGTATTTAAGGGGGGTTAGGTTGAGGAGGGGGTTGAGGATAGGGGGGTTGAGGAGGAGCAGCGATTTCTGAGTAAACTTTTGTAAAAACATATAATATCCAAGTTTCTTTGTTAAAACAGTTGCTTTTACTGTCATTTTACGTTATTTACCTTATAAGTGTTAATAATATTAATTAAAAAAAAATCTCAGCTACCCTTATTTTGCTTAAGTTATTTATTTTTAAATTTAGTTTTTTTCCCCTGAAATTTCCTTCTTAAAATGAGAAGGTATATATATATATATATAAAGCATATGCCAAAAAGGAGCCATGTATAAAGGTTTTTTTTTCTTGGATGAAAGAGTGAAAATGCATTGTGTACTTATTTGCATGTCACTTCCCAGAGTGCAGTGCAATAGTGGTATTTTTCAAATTCTGAGCAGGAAATATGTATTTTAACCTACTTTTAGATGCTAAATGATGTTGTGGTTTGTGCATGTGTGTATGTATGTGTGTATATATATATATATATATATGTGTGTGTGTGTATATAATTTAAAAAAATAGAGAGCTTGGGTTAAAATATACTTGGGGCCTCATAATATAGAACCTAGAGCTAAACCTTTAAGTGTTTAAGTTCAGCCTGATATAAATATATGTCGCGCCAGACTGTGCTAAGAATATCCCTTGAGTGCCGGGTGTGGGTGCCAGCGCCCGTCATTATCACATAGCAGTGCCCGCCCTGCCCAGCTGGATCACTATATACAACTGGACCACACTGCGGTCTCACAATAGTAATATACTTTTATAAAGAACTTGGCTCGAATAAAAAAAATACAGTTTTACGTTTTCTTAACTATATTCAACTCTGGTTTAATGGCAGCAGACATGAGGCCCTTGTTCTAACAGGATTAGTGGGAGGAACTCTTGGATTCAGAGAAGATCTCTTTCCAGTTCTGTTTTGAAGACTGGCACTTTGAATTGCCACTTGAGAGTGGAGCTAAATAGAAGAGTAAGGCCCAGTAAGATAACCCCACGACACAAGCGAATGCTGCTACCGACGCCATAAAATGTTTCAGGTTTCGCCCAAACTGCGGGGGGTTAAATGCACCTTCAGAGGTTTTTTTGCATGTATAAAATAACCTTTTGTAATTTTTATAATTAATTCCTTTCAAATTTATGATTAAAACAAATGTTGGTTTCCTTGTCACTTAAAGTGAAATATCGGGGGTTCCAAATGACGGTATTTAAAGCTATAGGTGCATTATCACTTGATTTCAATGTAAAAACATGCATTTTCTTACAGTAAACTAACATTTACATTTACAAATTTTAACCGTCAGTCAGCCTTTCTGATTCACCAACAATGATTATATATTTTTTGTTAATGAGCGATCATTGGCAATAATTACTGATTAGCCCTGGGAGCCTGTTGTTTAATGTGTAAATAAGCGGGCATTCTCCCCGGAGTATGAGCATGCCCAGGCTTTATCTACGCACTCAAGACAATTAAAGTCATATGCACAAAATGACAGGGGGCATTCAGTAATTACCGGCAATGATTTGTCGTTAATAAGATATATGAATGTTTCTGGGTGGACAGATAAACTTCAATGTTAGTTTAATGTGGGAAAATTCAACAATTTTAAATAATTTTCATTTGATAAAGTACTTATTACCTATAGTATTAAATGAAACCTCCACTGTGTCCTTTTTTCGTGCCAACTTGCAGATTGGGTTGTTGGGGGAAGTGATCGGGCGCCAGTCTGTAATAACCACATCTCCCCCCCCCCCCACAGAGAAAGCCACCGGAGGATCCCTGCGCTCCGAGGACTG
>CM050169.1:5715675-5740675 GCA_027410445.1 Discoglossus pictus
GGTGATTGGTTACACCTGATCAAGGTTACAGACGCTGTTGTGAGGTGTACGGTGATTGGTTACACCCGATCAAGGATACAGACGTCTTGTGAGGTGTAAGGTGATTGGTTACACCCGATCAAGGTTACAGACGCACTTGTGAGGTGCAAGGTGATTGGTTACACCTGATCAAGGTTACAGACGCACTTGTGAGGTGTAAGGTGATTGGTTACACACGATCAAGGTTACAGACGCTCTTGTGAGGTGTACGGTGATTGGTTACACACGATCAAGGATACAGACGTCTTGTGAGGTGTAAGGTGATTGGTTACACACGATCAAGGTTACAGACGCACTTGTGAGGTGTAAGGTGATTGGTTACACCCGATCAAGGATACAGACGCACTTGTGAGGTGTAAGGTGATTGGTTACACCCGATCAAGGATACAGACGCACTTGTGAGGTGTACGGTGATTGGTTACACACGATCAAGGTTACAGACGCACTTGTGAGGTGTAAGGTGATTGGTTACACCCGATCAAGGTTACAGACGTCTTGTGAGGTGTAAGGTGATTGGTTACACCCGATCAAGGATACAGACGCACTTGTGAGGTGTAAGGTGATTGGTTACACCCGATCAAGGATACAGACGCACTTGTGAGGTGTAAGGTGATTGGTTACACCCGATCAAGGTTACAGACGCACTTGTGAGGTGTACGGTGATTGGTTACACCCGATCAAGGATACAGACGCACTTGTGAGGTGTAAGGTGATTGGTTACACCCGATCAAGGATACAGACGCACTTGTGAGGTGTAAGGTGATTGGTTACACCCGATCAAGGTTACAGACGCACTTGTGAGGTGTAAGGTGATTGGTTACACACGATCAAGGTTACAGACGTCTTGTGAGGTGTAAGGTGATTGGTTACACACGATCAAGGTTACAGACGCACTTGTGAGTTGTACGGTGATTGGTTACACACGATCAAGGTTACAGACGCACTTGTGAGGTGTAAGGTGATTGGTTACACACGATCAAGGTTACAGACGCACTTGTGAGGTGTAAGGTGATTGGTTACACACGATCAAGGTTACAGACGCACTTGTGAGGTGTAAGGTGATTGGTTACACACGATCAAGGTTACAGACGCTCTTGTGAGGTGTAAGGTGATTGGTTACACACGATCAAGGTTACAGACGCACTTGTGAGGTGTAAGGTGATTGGTTACACACGATCAAGGATACAGACGCTCTTGTGAGGTGTAAGGTGATTGGTTACACACGATCAAGGATACAGACGCTCTTGTGAGGTGTAAGGTGATTGGTTACACACGATCAAGGTTACAGACGCACTTGTGAGGTGTAAGGTGATTGGTTACACTACGATCAAGGTTACAGACGCTCTTGTGAGGTGTAAGGTGATTGGTTACAGACGCACTTGTGAGGTGTAAGGTGATTGGTTACACACGATCAAGGTTACAGACGCACTTGTGAGGTGTACGGTGATTGGTTACACACGATCAAGGATACAGACGCGCTTGTGAGGTGTACAGTGATTGGTTACACCCGATCAAGGTTACAGACGCACTTGTGAGGTGTACGGTGATTGGTTACACACGATCAAGGATACAGACGCGCTTGTGAGGTGTACAGTGATTGGTTACACCCGATCAAGGTTACAGACGCACTTGTGAGGTGTAAGGTGATTGGTTACACACGATCAAGGTTACAGACGCACTTGTGAGGTGTAAGGTGATTGGTTACACACGATCAAGGTTACAGACGCACTTGTGAGGTGTAAGGTGATTGGTTACTCACGATCAAGGTTACAGACGCACTTGTGAGGTGTAAGGTGATTGGTTACACACGATCAAGGATACAGACGCTCTTGTGAGGTGTAAGGTGATTGGTTACTCACGATCAAGGTTACAGACGCACTTGTAAGGTGATTGGTTACTCACGATCAAGGTTACAGACGCTCTTGTGAGGTGTACGGTGATTGGTTACTCACAATCAAGGATACAGACGCGCTTGTGAGGTGTAAGGTGATTGGTTACACCCGATCAAGGATACAGACGCACTTGTGAGGTATACGGTGATTGGTTACTCACAATCAAGGATACAGACGCACTTGTGAGGTGTAAGGTGATTGGTTACACCCGATCAAGGTTACAGACGCACTTTTGAGGTGTAAGGTGATTGGTTACACCCGATCAAGGATACAGACGCTCTTGTGAGGTGTAAGGTGATTGGTTAGACCCGATCAAGGATACAGACGCACTTGTGAGGTGTACGGTGATTGGTTACACCTGATCAAGGATACAGACGTCTTGTGAGGTGTACGGTGATTGGTTACACCTGATCAAGGTTACAGACGTCTTGTGAGGTGTAAGGTGATTGGTTACACCTGATCAAGGATACAGACGTCTTGTGAGGTGTACGGTGATTGGTTACACCCGATCAAGGATACAGACGTCTTGTGAGGTGTACGGTGATTGGTTACACCCGATCAAGGTTACAGACGCACTTGTAAGGTGTACGGTTATTGGTTACACCCGATCAAGGTTACAGACGCACTTGTGAGGTGTAAGGTGATTGGTTACACCCGATCAAGGTTACAGACGCACTTGTGAGGTGTAAGGTGATTGGTTACACACGATCAAGGATACAGACGCTCTTGTGAGGTGTAAGGTGATTGGTTACACACGATCAAGGTTACAGACGCACTTGTGAGGTGTAAGGTGATTGGTTACACACGATCAAGGTTACAGACGCACTTGTGAGGTGTACGGTGATTGGTTACACACGATCAAGGTTACAGACGCACTTGTGAGGTGTAAGGTGATTGGTTACACCGATCAAGGTTACAGACGCACTTGTGAGGTGTACGGTGATTGGTTACACACGATCAAGGTTACAGACGCACTTGTGAGGTGTACGGTGATTGGTTACACACGATCAAGGTTACAGACGTCTTGTGAGGTGTAAGGTGATTGGTTACACACGATCAAGGTTACAGACGCACTTGTGAGGTGTACGGTGATTGGTTACACCCGATCAAGGTTACAGACGCACTTGTGAGGTGTACGGTGATTGGTTACACACGATCAAGGTTACAGACGCACTTGTGAGGTGTAAGGTGATTGGTTACACACGATCAAGGATACAGACGCACTTGTGAGGTGTAAGGTGATTGGTTACACACGATCAAGGATACAGACGCACTTGTGAGGTGTACGGTGATTGGTTACACACGATCAAGGATACAGACGCTCTTGTGAGGTGTAAGGTGATTGGTTACACCCGATCAAGGTTACAGACGCACTTGTGAGGTGTACGGTGATTGGTTACACCCGATCAAGGATACAGACGCACTTGTGAGGTGTACGGTGATTGGTTACACCCGATCAAGGTTACAGACGCACTTGTGAGGTGTAAGGTGATTGGTTACACCCGATCAAGGTTACAGACGCACTTGTGAGGTGTAAGGTGATTGGTTACACCCGATCAAGGTTACAGACGCACTTGTGAGGTGTAAGGTGATTGGTTACACCCGATCAAGGTTACAGACGCACTTGTGAGGTGTACGGTGATTGGTTACACACGATCAAGGTTACAGACGCACTTGTGAGGTGTACGGTGATTGGTTACACACGATCAAGGTTACAGACGCTCTTGTGAGGTGTAAGGTGATTGGTTACACCCGATCAAGGTTACAGACGCACTTGTGAGGTGTAAGGTGATTGGTTACACACGATCAAGGTTACAGACGCACTTGTGAGGTGTACGGTGATTGGTTACACACGATCAAGGTTACAGACGCACTTGTGAGATGTACGGTGATTGGTTACACACGATCAAGGTTACAGACGCACTTGTGAGGTGTAAGGTGATTGGTTACACACGATCAAGGTTACAGACGCTCTTGTGAGGTGTACAGTGATTGGTTACACCCGATCAAGGTTACAGACGCACTTGTGAGGTGTACGGTGATTGGTTACACACGATCAAGGTTACAGACGCTCTTGTGAGGTGTAAGGTGATTGGTTAGACCCGATCAAGGATACAGACGCTCTTGTGAGGTGTACGGTGATTGGTCGCACCCGATCAAGGATACAGACGCACTTGTGAGGTGTACGGTGATTGGTTACACACGATCAAGGATACAGACGCACTTGTGAGGTGTAAGGTGATTGGTTACACCCGATCAAGGATACAGACGCTCTTGTGAGGTGGGTTCCCTTATCCAGATAAGATATTTTAGTATTGTAATTTTAATTCATTATCAGAATGTTTTAGAATTTTATTTACACACCAAGTGAAAATAACAAAGGGAAGTGTCATCTAACGTCTTACCTAAATGTACAGGCTGTGACAGTTCTGATGACTTTCTGTATCCACTGTATGGCTCTTGCACTCTCTCACCCCACTAACCTTTTGTTTACATCCTAAGGTCCTGGAGACCTGTGTGAAGAATTGTGGCCACCGACTCCATGTCCTAGTAGCCAGCCAGGAGTTTGTGGAGGGCGTGCTGGTGAAAACCATCCTTCCCAAAAACAACGCTCCCAACATCATCAGCGATAAAGTGCTGAATCTCATCCAGGTACGGTGCATGGAGTGATGGGAGGACCTCACCAGTACATAGCTGCAGCCTCCTATTGGACGGCCACTTCAGTGAATTATAGGGGTATCCAGGGGTAATAATAATAATCCAATTCAATTATTAGTAATATCAATATTCAATACTAAATTTGCTTTAGAAGATTCGAGTATCCGTCACCAATTGAGATGATTGCCTCCACCCCGATAATGTCATTAGGGAGAAAGAGGAGGTTTGTCTGAGAGACCGGCTAAATGGACAATCTGATTAGATAAGTGACCACACAAATCATTCAGTTTATAGATACCCCCACAGCAAGAGCTTGTGGACAATAGAAACCACTTTAACACAGTAAGGCTTCAACCAATGGAGAATATTATCGTTATAGCTTTGTGAGTGCCTACTTGTGAAAGCAGCTTCCCCCATTGGGTTACAACCACCAGGAGCTGGTTTATGAATGCAAGTTTAATATTAAATATAGTTTTTTATTTTTTTTTATAATTTAATATTAAAATAATTACCAATCAATGCCCAATTAAAACCTGCAGCTGCTTTTGATAGGGTGACCTTTAAAGAGACGGCAAACTTTGTTAAAATTAGATTCTGCGATGTTTTTGCCACGCGGCCTGGCGCCTCCCGACATGATCTACACCGCCATTGTCCTTGTACCACATCAGTAGCTCGCCCATCTCTGCAGTGACCTTTTCACTTTCTTTTTTTTTTTTTGTTTCAATAATTTTATTGGGAAAGACAATTATAAAGAATTTTAACAACCATAAAAGATAAAGGTCAAGGAAAACGCAAGGTGTATACATATGGTTTAGATCTTTTTCCTTTGTTAAAAATGCAAAGTTGTAATAATTTGATAATAATGTGATTTTATAAATGTTGGGTTACACAAAACGTCAATCTAGCCGGTAACAGTTTCCACTTCGATTATATCTTCTATTTCAAGAAGCTAATAAGCTTCAGGAGATATAAAAAAATGTGAGAACAGTTAGAATGAAGGAGATGACCGATATACAAAATTCCACCAGTTGGGCCATTAAGAAAGTAAAAAAGAAGAGAAGTAGAAGGAAAGAAATAAAAAAGAGAAAAGAGTCGGTGCACGCAGATTTAGACTATAAGTGTTTAGAATCGTGGCTCAGTCTCCGCCATGTTTATCTTTTTGGCGAGACCCCTTTTTAGGGTGTTGAGGAAGTAAGACGCAGAGCTTCTAGGATTCAGATCTGGATTTCTCTCCCGGGTCTGGCCGCTCCTTTCTCCATCTCCCCAACGAGGTAGAAAAAATGCTCCAGAGGTCAGAAAGTCTCAGAAACCCAATCTGGCGGTGATGGCCATGGCTCCCACATTCGTAAAAATAGGGGATAGGAATCCATTAAAATACGGGACATCCTTTCCTTAATAAAGATATAATTTGTTGCCCGGGGAATCTAATTTATTACGATGGATGCCCAAAAGGCACGATTCAATAGTTGGAGTCAATGTAATCTAGACAGCAGTTGGATAGTCTTAGTCCACACATCTTGGACTATTGGACACAACCACCAAGAGTGAAGAAAGTCACCCACTGCTTGGCCTCCTCTCACGCATTTATCATTTCCTTTAGAAGTCATTTCCTATAATCGTAAGGGAGTAAGTAGGCTGTGTGAGGAATCTTTATCAGAGTTTCTAGGAGGCTATATCTTATTGAACCTTTAGTGAGATTACAACAAGTCTCATTCCATTTGCTATTTTCCCAAGTTTGGCCTTGGTCCATTTCCCATAAATGGACCTAGGCCAAACTTCCATGTCTTTTTGACTATTGTGTACGTCCCCTTGCCTGATCATAACTTGCTAAGGTATTTGAGTAAAATCGATGTAATATAAATAAATACAATCTCTACCAGTTAGGTTATGATCCTCATCTGTATTACGATCCGAGTGTTGGTCTCCTACATAATCATACATGGGAGGAAGCTGCTAGTCATGGAAAATAAAGTTGACTCCTTTTCAGATTTATGGATGTCCATTGGACTTTTATTTTAGTTTTAATCTCATTGAACATTCCTGTGTGTGACCCCCTCCTGCCCCAGGCAATACTGCACGGTCACCACATGGGGGCACCATACACCTACATATCCAGTATACAGAGATCATGGGGGCACCATACGCCTACATATCCAGTATACAGAGATCATGGGGGCACCATACGCCTACATATCCAGTATACAGAGATCATGGGGGCACCTTACACCTACATATCCAGTATACAGAGATCATGGGGGCACCATACGCCTACATATCCAGTATACAGAGATCATGGGGGCACCTTACACCTACATATCCAGTATACAGAGATCATGGGGGCACCATACACCTACATATCCAGTATACGGAGATCATGGGGGCACCATACACCTACATATCCAGTATTCAGAGATCATGGGGGCACCGTACACCTACATATCCAGTATACAGAGATCATGGGGGCACCATACACCTACATATCCAGTATACCGAGATCATGGGGGCACTGTACACCTACATATCCAGTATACAGAGATCATGGTGGCACCGTACACCTACATATCCAGTATACGGAGATCATGGGGGCACCATACATCTACATATTCAGTATACGGAGATCATGGTGGCACCGTACACCTACATATCCAGTATACGGAGATCATGGGGGCACCATACATCTACATATTCAGTATACGGAGATCATGGGGGCAACGTACACCTACATATCCAGTATACGGAGATCATGGGGGCACCATACACCTACATATCCAGTATACCGAGATCATGGGGGCACCGTACACCTACATATCCAGTATACGGAGATCATGGGGGCACCATACACCTACATATCCAGTATACAGAGATCATGGGGGCACCTTACACCTACATATCCAGTATACCGAGATCATGGGGGCACCATACACCTACATATCCAGTATACGGAGATCATGGGGGCACCATACACCTACATATCCAGTATACAGAGATCATGGGGGCACCGTACACCTACATATCCAGTATACGGAGATCATGGGGGCACCATACACCTACATATCCAGTATACCGAGATCATGGGGGCACCGTACACCTACATATCCAGTATACCGAGATCATGGGGGCACCGTACACCTACATATCCAGTATACGGAGATCATGGGGGCACCATACACCTACATATCCAGTATACAGAGATCATTGGGGCACCCTACACCTACATATCCAGTATACAGAGATCATGGGGGCACCGTACACCTATATATCCAGTATACAGAGATCATGGGGGCACCGTACACCTACATATCCAGTATACGGAGATCATGGGGGCACCGTACACCTACATATTCATTATACAGAGATCTGGAGTCACTTCTCTCCTGCACTACATAGATCACTTTTGTCTGTGCAAGTCTTTATGAGCCTCATTCAATTCGGATGCGCAAGTTATGGGGGTATGGGACGTAAGTCTGCGGTCCCGCAACGCCCACAACTTATGGTGCTATTCAATTTTGCCAGGCCCGCAAATCCCGACCCGATAGCGCACATAGCAAACCATGCTATTGAAAGTAGCATTTGCGAGCTTGAACATGATCAGTGACGCAAGGCTGTAACTCCTGGTTAGAAACCCGTAGGACTTTGAAATCCAATCTCCATTTTTCATTGATGTCCTACGGGCTTGAATTACGAGTTACGATCGGATCCACATTCCAGATATAATGCAATACTGATAAAGCCGTAAATATGATATTCTATTACATGCGAGTTCCATTATATGTATTAACACATTGATTGCCACGATCGATATAACACGGAAATTAAACATGAAATCAAGTATTTTGTTGGGCCTATTTTCAAGAGGGAATCGAAGCAATTGAATAGCGATTTTGCGATTTTATCTTGATCAAAGGCTTGGAGGGGCATTACCTTGCGATTTGAACCTTCGCAGACCAGCTCTTTATGAGGCAGCACTGGAAATAATATAACATACAACATGGTGGGACATTAAAGCTGGTTATTACTTTATTAACATTCTAAGAACATTTTTCCCAACGGATACCATGGGATTGGCGTGTCCCTGTGGGCATGTTGTGCGTGTCTATGATGGTGTGACCCTACTCTGATGTCTCTGTCCCATGCAGGCCTGGGCAGATGCCTTCCGCAGCTCTCCGGACCTGACCGGGGTGGTGTCTGTTTACGAGGATCTGAGGAGGAAAGGCTTGGAGTTCCCAATGACCGACTTGGACACGCTGTCCCCCATTCATACACCACAGGTGGTAAGGAAATGAGGAGGGGATGGAGAGGAGAACACGACTAAGTGTTGGAGGAGATCTACACACTCCATAGGACTCTTTGGCTTTATTTTGGAGCTGGTTTGGGTTGGAGCTTGACCATGGGTCTCTTCTGTTGGGTTTGGGCCAACCTATCTAGGCTCTCTGGAAAGCATACAGAGACTCTGTAAGCTGCAGGTCAGGGGGGGCTCTATTTCGGCCCAAATTACAGCTTATTTGGAGACGTTAAAGTATAGTTTAATAAGGTGAAGCAGTTTTAAGGTCCCGGTCTCCATTTAAAGGGACACTGACAGATAAGAGCATGATTAAAGATGCATTGTTATATGTATTGACTGTGTAAATAATACATATTCCTACATGCATGTTTTTATAATTGTTGCCTGTCAGTCAGCTTTTCTTATTCTCCCATCAGCCCCTAATCATTGCCAATTATTCCCTGGGGATTTATGTGATCTCAGAGTATTTGTTCTCAATCCCAATCCATTTGTTACAACAATAATGTGCAAACCCCATGAGAAGTCTTACTGAGGGGCTTACACATTTCTGATGTAAATCAGTTTATTCTGCAATAGAACCTTAATTAAAGAAAGGAAATCTTGCGTGAAACCTTTTGTAAGCCCTCTCCTTTAAATGTTTTTCTAGCTTTTTTGGATATATATAATATTGTGTAAATTAAATCCACGTATAAGGCCTATATATGGATGGGAATTAGTCGTGTTTTGGGTAGACCCAGCGCTTGTTGTATCGCTAAACCTCTGTTGTCTCCGTAGAGTTTCTCCAGACCGGAGCTCATCCCCCCGCAGATTAGCACCCCCACAAACTCCCTCCAGAGGGCAGGATCACAGAGCAGCCCAGCGCCGCCCTCCTACCAGACTACGGCTGCAGCTCCCGGGGACTCTGCTATAACCCCCACACCTGAGCAGGTAACAGATAATGGGGGGCTACAGACATGGCGATCTCATCATTATCACTTATTATTATATTGCAATATTGTTTTCCATTAACAATGAAGTGACCCAGAAAGGTAGACTAAGCTTGTTACGTGTTGAAAAGGATGGTAATAAATCACAGTTTTGTAGATGTACCATAGATTCCTAAGGCTGATCTGTGTCATTTAACTGGTCAGATAATGACGGGAAAACAATCGCACCCCTGTCTCGCATTAAAGGGGCAGTGTCCTCCAAAAACAAATTGGTTTCAACTGACCAGAAAGCAGCTAATGTTTTGTGAGACGGGTACATTGGTTTCTCCACCATCTTTAGGCTAGAGCACCTCCCATGTTTCACAAGCTGTGGCCACGTCTGCTGCGCACTCTGCCACCGTCTGACAATAATGGGAGAAAACATACATATTAGGTGGGAAACTACAGCAGCCTTTGAAAGTGACCCAGAAAATATCCTGTTGGTAGCCAAAACGAGAAAGGACAAATAAAAATAGATATAATTACCACTTATTTGTAATTTAAACATTGGATAATATAACGGGGAGTCTGAGTAATTCTTGATAGAAATAGGTAAGAAAACGACAACGTTAGCAGGACAGGGCAAAATTCCTGCAAAATCATAATATTTCATGGCTATATCCATCTTATACTTCTAGTCTGTCTGTAGCTTGAGGGGTGGGTTATCCTATGGTGCCTTATTATGCCATTGACTGCTGTTGTCAAGAGGCTATTTGAGAAGGACCATTTGCAACAGAATCTTATCTGCATCCATTGTTCCTCCCAGTTTTCTAATAGTTTTACAAATGGCCGCTGTCTCTGCAGCAAAACTGTACACAACTGATACAAATTAAAGGTTGTAATAATAAGTCAAGCTCTTCATTAGAGCAAACCATAAATATGGCCCGGCACTCCTCCAGGATACTTGTTCTACTAATGACGATATGTGATGGTGTCTCTGACAGTTGGCGAAGCTGCGCAGCGAGCTGGAGGTGGTCAACGGGAATGTGAAGGTCATGTCCGAGATGCTGACCGAGTTAGTGCCACAGAAAGCAAAGCAGTCCGACGTGGAGCTGCTCCAGGTGAGATGGATGCCATTAGGAGTAGTGGGCTGTGGGTCTGGATGTTATTATTATGCATTGAACATTAATAAAGTCCTATTTAATAATTAAAAAAAACAATATCCAATAATAAATATCAGACTCCTATTGGACACTATAAGGTCACCAAGAAGGGACGTGAGTCTGGCTGGGAGACCAATCGGATCAGAGAGAGTCCAACTTGTGTCTAGACACTCATTCATTGATTAATATAACATTTTTGGGAATCTGGTTCCTTGTTAGTGTTGGTACTATCACTTCTCTAATGGGTCTGGTCTGGTTCCTTGCTATTGCTGGTACCATCACTTCTCTAATGGGTCTGGTCTGGTTCCTTGCTAATGCTGGTACCATCACTTCTCTAATGGGTCTGGTCTGGTTCCTTGCTATTGCTGGTACCATCACTTCTCTAATGGGTCTGGTCTGGTTCCTGTAAATAATGTATAGTGTTAGAGGGATACTCTAGTGGCATGAACAGTTGGAGCTTTTGAAAGGTGAATGTTGCATTTCTTGTTCGTCCATTTATCTAAAGTTATGAATTATTCACTTTAAATCCCCTCTGCTCACATTTTTATGTTACTTGTAGCTTATACTTTTAAAGGATCATGATTCATGTTACCACTTTCCATTTCATGCTGGAGCCATCACGTCTCCATAGAAGGTTGATCTCCCAGATTTGCTGGCACCGCCTCTTTCCTTGAAGGAATCTTATCTCTAGATGTTTAGGGGTAGTCTATAGGTGGACCTTGGTCTGGAGCAGAATCTCTGGCTTGTTCATCTCAGGCCTACACGGTATTATTAAATGTATTTTATAATTTACCAGAATAATTAAGGGAGCTATGTGAATCCATGAAAAAATATGGCTTGTGGGCCTTGACTTCATTTTTACTAAGAATTACAGGGAATTTTGTAAAGATTAATTGACTACCCCTGGCTTAGACCATCACTTCTCCAATGTGGCCGGATCACCTTGCTTGCCTGGGGCTATTGTTATTCCATTGAGATGTTCTATGTGATTTGTGGCACTTTCGCTTCTATGCTTGGTGGAACCAGTCATGGGTCTTCCATGCTTTGACTGCTCCGAGCATTAATGGTCTTGTCCCCAGGAGCTGAACCGGACGTGCCGAGCCATGCAGCAGCGAGTACTGGAGCTCATCCCTCGAGTCGTGCATGAACAGCTTGTTGAGGAGCTTCTCATAGTGAATGACAATCTCAACAACGTCTTCCTGAGACATGATAGGTACAAATTTGCAATTGGGTTCCTCTGACGACCATTCACATTGGGTTAATCTTGTGCCCTAGCCCTTTGTTTAGAGGTGAAACGTCCCAACAAGTGAATATCTAAATGTAGGTTGTTTGTCCCTATCACCTTCCATGAAAACTTGGGTTGGTATGGATGTTGGGAAGTCCTGGCATGAATGGCCAGTTAATGTATTGTTCAAGATGTTCTGTCAGACTCCCATTGTTTCACTCATCATTAACTTTTTTCCCAGGTTTGAGAGGATGTTGACTGGTCAAGCGAGCGTCGCTGCAGATAATCAGGTAACCATCAGTCTAAAGCCGAAATATCCTCCCATTGCACCAGTTCCATCTCTGTCCAGTAGCTCAGGCCTGGGATACTACATTATTCAGTATTTTTTTACTTTCTGCACTCATTGCATCCGACATTTTACCTGTCATTCAGCCTGTGGCACCATGGTGTTACCATGTTTGGTAGTCTATTGAAGCCGCGTCCAACTGCGTCCTCAAGTCAAATTACATTTTCACAATTATAGGAGATCAGTAATTGCAGTTAAATAAAAAAAAATATTGTGCCACTGATTGGTCTACCGTGTGTGTGTGTGTGTATATATATATATATTATACACATACACCCTTTACTGTCACAAACTATTTTGCCTTTAATGATGTTCACCACCATATTTTATGAAACGCTTTAGCCATTGCATTTTTATTCTCTGTATGTTCATAAAACATGGACAAGAGGGACGAGTTTGGCCGGTAGGCTTTAATAGTAGCTTCCCATATGACCCAGGAGAAACGCTTTGGACCTTATTGGAGTCAATAATTTGTTTGGATCTATGGTAAAGGGGCTTGCTAGTGGCTGTGGGGACTGACCTGTGTTGTATAGACGTGAAGTCCCTAATCTGCTTGTGGAGAGGGATAACAGAGCGACGTGGGCCGGTGCCATCTGGGGAGGGGATGGGAGCATGTCACAATTATTGAGTGTGTAAAATGTTACTAATAACGTAATGCTCTTATAGAAACATGTCTGTCTGCCCTTTAATTCTGACTATCAGGCTCATCTCCCCTCCTTTTTTTCTTGTGTGTGTATATGTATAATGTATTACCCACTCCTCACATGGCATACGGCACAGGAAAACTTGCAGGTTCTCACAATAAAGACCTTTTTTCCCCCTTATTTACCTCCCCTGTGTCTCTTTCCGCCATCTCCCCTCTCTCCTTCCCCTGTGTCTCTTTCCACCATCTCCCCTCTCTCCTTCCCCTGTGTCTCTTTCCACCATCTCCCCTCTCTCCCTCCCCTGTGTCTCTTTCCACCATCTCCCCTCTCTCCTTCCCCTGTGTCTCTTTCCACCATCTCCCCTCTCTCCCTCCCCTGTGTCTCTTTCCACCATCTCCCCTCTCTCCTTCCCCTGTGTCTCTTTCCACCATCTCCCCTCTCTCCCTCCCCTGTGTCTCTTTCCACCATCTCCCCTTTCTCCTTCCCCTGTGTCTATTTCCACCATCTCCCCTTTCTCCTTCCCCTGTGTCTCTTTCCACCATCTCCCCTCTCTCCCTCCCCTGTGTCTCTCTTTCCACTATCTCCCCTCTCTCATTCCCCTGTGTCTCTTTCCACCATCTCTCCTTCCCCTGTGTCTCTTTCCACCATCTCCCCTCTCTCCCTCCCCTGTGTCTCTTTCCACCATCTCCCCTCTCTCATTCCCCTGTGTCTCTTTCCACCATCTCTCCTTCCCCTGTGTCTCTTTCCACCATCTCCCCTCTCTCCCTCCCCTCTCTCCCTCCCCTGTGTCTATTTCCACCATCTCCCCTCTCTCCCTCCCCTGTGTCTATTTCCACCATCTCCCCTTTCTCCTTCCCCTGTGTCTCTTTCCACCATCTCCCCTCTCTCCCGCCCCTGTGACTCTTTCCACCATCGCCCCTCTCTCCTTCCCCTGTGTCTCTTTCCACCATCGCCCCTCTCTCCTTCCCCTGTGTCTCTTTCCACCATCTCCCCTCTCTCCTTCCCCTGTGTCTCTTTCCACCATCTCCCCTCTCTCCTTCCCCTGTGTCTCTTTCCACCATCTCCCCTCTCTCCCTCCCCTGTGTCTCTCTTTCCACTATCTCCCCTCTCTCATTCCCCTGTGTCTCTTTCCACCATCTCTCCTTCCCCTGTGTCTCTTTCCACCATCTCCCCTCTCTCCCTCCCCTGTGTCTCTTTCCACCATCTCCCCTCTCTCATTCCCCTGTGTCTCTTTCCACCATCTCTCCTTCCCCTGTGTCTCTTTCCACCATCTCCCCTCTCTCCCTCCCCTGTGTCTATTTCCACCATCTCCCCTCTCTCCCTCCCCTGTGTCTATTTCCACCATCTCCCCTTTCTCCTTCCCCTGTGTCTCTTTCCACCATCTCCCCTCTCTCCCGCCCCTGTGTCTCTTTCCACCATCTCCCCTCTCTCCCTCCCCTGTGTCTCTTTCCACCATCTCCCCTCTCTCCTTCCCCTGTGTCTCTTTTTACCATCTCCCCTCTCTCATTCCCCTGTGTCTCTTTCCACCATCTCTCCTTCACCTGTGTCTCTTTCCACCATCTCCCCTCCCTCCCTCCTCTGTGTCTCTTTCCACCATCTCTCCTTCACCTGTGTCTCTTTCCACCATCTCCCCTCCCTCCCTCCTCTGTGTCTCTTTCCACCGTCTCCCCTCTCTCCCTCCCCTGTGTCTCTTTCCACCGTCTCCCCCATCTCCTTCCCCTGTGTCTCTTTCCACCGTCTCCCCCATCTCCTTCCCCTGTGTCTCTTTCCACCGTCTCCCCCATTTCCTTCCCCTGTGTCTCCTCTCTGTCTCCATTCTTGCGTGCCTCACGATGAGCGCCGTTGCTTGTATTTTTAAAGTCTTGCGGGGCTCGCGTTGATGGGCTAAGTGTTACAGGCTTCGCCCTCGTTTTGAGCCTTTTTCAAAAACATTTACGTTTTTGTGGCCGACATTTTATTCCTCGCTTGGCCGATTTTCATTCTACAAAAAAACCCAATTAATCCTCAAATTAGCTTGCGCCCTCACTCGCAGGCTCCCCGCCTCTCCCCCTGTGCTGTGTGTGAGGTTGTAAGTTATATTTTTTCATTAATTGGTGTCTTTTGGTGGTCTTCTGACAGCTTCTGTGTTATGGACTTGAAAAAAATATTGGCCGTTAAAAATATTGGCCGTTGTAATTTTTTTCAAAGTCTTGCGTGCCTTAGAGGGACTCTGAAAGGCCACAATTGCGAGGCCTGCAATGAGCGCCTTGCGGGCTTCACAAGGCCTGTACGGTGGAGGCTTCTATCGCTCTTTTGCCCACCATATTATAAATGATTGTTGTGGTGAACTACCTACTCATAAGGTCCACAACACAAGCTGGGATCCCGCCCCATGCTGATGATAGCCAGTAAGCTTGAAACAGCTGTACATGGATAGGATACTCAGCTTGTGTTTAATCCAACCTTGGCTTTGCATTACAGCATGCATAAGCTTAAAGGAAGCCATGTTTGATAATGGCTATGGATTGAAGAGCGAGGCATTTGTGGGCACATTTGCAAGTCCCAGTTCAAGTTCCCAGAATGCAGTGTAATAACTGTTTTTCACGGATTCTGAGCTGGCGGCAGGTTTTTTAACTTGTTTTAGACATTCAAGTGTGAATACAGATGTACTATTTATTTACTATATATTTTTGATACATATATAAATAAATGAGTCATAAATAATTTCTGTTTTCCTGAAATAGCGAGCTCTGCACGGCTTCTTCACAGACAAGCGTCTCTGACTAATAAATATTCTGTATAATTAGGTAGTAATTATGCGCTGTAACGCACTAATGGCTCCTTCTGCTTTCCTGTTAAGGTCCCAGAAGCCAGAGACCCCGCTGTCATTGACCTGCAGGCGCCGTCCGCCTCCGTTCAGCCTCCCGCTCCGTCCCTCTCTGCACAGTTATCCGGACTCAGTAAGTTCTCTCTCTGTAAATGGACCGACGGACCTGACACCTCTGTCCCACTTGGCATTTTAACTCTTTCTCTACAAGAGCCGCAGGGTCCCTGCATTAAACCACATACATGTCAGCACCAACATATTCTTATAAATACTGTTGATGTCCTGTGCGCACATTTATGTGTGTAAAACACATTAGAGCGCCCGTTACGATCTAGTCCTCTGGGCGAAGGCGCAGTGCGCGCTCTCTGTACATTAGGCGGCTCCTTGTGTGCGGGTCTCATCTATGTGGCGTTTGCACTTGTGCTTATCTTAGACTTGCTAATTACTTTATTATGCTTAATATAAATATATTAACAGCTTGCCGGGTGCACAGAAAAGAAGTATAAATGACACTTACAGTACTAGTTGTGGTGCATATAAAAGCAGTAAGTTAGATTTTCTATTACTTTTTTTCAAAGAATCGACAGGTTGCCAAATTTTCATTTTTGACCACAGTGGTCCTTTAAAACATTTATTTTTTGGGGATATATGGCCATGTCTGAAGCTTGTCCTAGGAGTACCTAAAATCTCATAATTGTGCCAAAAACATACAAGATTTATCATGTAGAAATGATATCACTCTGAACACACCGGACAATCCAGCCCTGAAATACCAGGCATTTCCTCTCTAAACCCCAGATGTATGTCAGCCTCATTACTGAGCTGCAGCTGATGGCACAATGAGCATGAGATTTGGAGTCTTCTTCATCCTTTGATAAGTACAGAGAGTATGGCAAGGATAAGCTCAATATACATATAAGTGTAACCTTATATATATATATAATGTAATAACATAAATGAAAGCTCACAGGCCCAGTTGTATTTGGGTAACGCTCGTCTCGCTGGAGTTTTAAAAAAAATAAAACCTATTAATCAAAGTTATCAGGGTCGTCATCTTAAAATGTTCTTAAGACATCAATCTTAGGCCAAATTGATGACCACATTTGTTTGGATGACAGTTTGTCTTTCTATTGATTCTGGCGAGACACCTTGTCAGAGATAGGAACATATAAACAGGCCAAGGGAGTAGAGAGACAGCCAGAAGGAGCAGGTAGAATGTAGAGGTAGGCAATAAAAGGGAAAATGGAGTCAGCCGGGGGAAAGAAAGACAACCAGGGAGAGGGTGTGGAGGGAAGAGACGAATGAAAGGCTGAGGGATGGGCAGAGTGAGGGAGAAGAGAGAGTGAGACATAGCCGGGACAACGAGAGAGACACTAAGTGGAAATAGAGAGATAATCAGGAGCAACGAGGAGAGAGAGAGAAAGCTGCAGCCAAGAGGAAAAGAGACAGCCAGGGTGAGAGCTGGAAAAAAGGATGATGGAAGAGAGTGCGAGACAGACAAGATGACAAAAAAGTGAGATAAGGAGCAAGGATGATGGAAGAGAAGGAGCGAGCGAATGAGGGAGGAAAGAGAGAAGCGAAAGGGGGAAAACAGCCAGTAAAGGAATGACCGAGACAGCCAGAAGGAGAAAGGAAAGTCACAGGAGAGATGGCTACAGTGAGAATGAGAGAGCGGGATACATCCCTAGAGACGTGTGTGTATATGTGTGTATATATGTGTGTGTGTGTATATATATATATATATATATATATATATATATATATATATATATATATAGTAAATAAAAAGTACATCTGTGTTCACACTTGAATGTCTAAAGCAAGTTAAAAAACCTGCTTCCAGCTCAGAGTTCCGAGAAAAACAGTTATTACACTGCATTCTGGGAAGTTGAGCTGGGACACTCAAATATGGCCACAAATGCCTCGCTCTTCATTCCATAGCCATCATCAAACATGGCTTCCTTTAAGCTTATGCATGCTGTATTACACAGCTTTAATGCAAAGCCAAGGTTGGAATAAACACAGGCTGAGTATCCAATCCATGTATATATATATATATATAATATATATAAATATATATAAACCTCCACTCATCTACAGACATTAATTTCACTCACTTAAGAGACCTCCGAGTAATTTTACTCCTGGATGTAGCACCCTCTGCACCATATCTGGGCCCAGCGGAGAGTGGGTGACATCACGGCTGTGCGTCCACATTTACATAATGGCTGCTGTACTCGCTCAGACGGCTCATCATTCCGAATCATTTCCCTCCTGGATCTTTCCCTGGCGCTGCTGATTTTTGATTGGTTTGTTGGGTTCAATAATCCATTGGCCACAGTGACATCATCTCTTGGAGCATTTTGGTACCTGAAGTAGAGCTCTGAGATCTGTCCAATGACCTCATGACATCACTGTGACATCACTGTGAGCAATGGCGTTACATTATTAGACATATGGGTTCGGCATGCTTCTGAGTTTATTATAACACAAATCATACTTCTAATAATGTTTGGGTCGTGTATTATAATAACATCAGATAATGATGGCGCTCAGCAGAGCTGTAACCGTGTCCTATTACTCTACATCAGAAGAGTTTTCTCCACCCCTATGAATTCATGAAGGGGATTGGAATGACTTTGGCTGGAATTCAGAGAGACACAAGCTTGTATCTATGCAGTCCTCTTCATTAACTTCCTCCCAAACAGAGCTGCTACACTGCTCATTGTCACAGAAACCACTTTAATACAGCATGTATCCAGACAGTCTTGTTTAGACCGAAACTTATCATTTGCCTCCCATCCAAAGCTGCACACAGCCCTTTTGATGACCTAATAAGGGTGGGGACAAGCAGCTTAACTGAAAGCTGAGAAGCTAAGGTCTAAAATTGTTTAATATTGAATATTGCATGTTTTAAATCATCGTAATGTCCAATTATTCTATCTCGTTTCTGGTTTTATGGCATTATAGTAATCCTTTAATATATATATATATATATGGGTTTCATACAATCCCAGGCAGGTCCTTACATTAGTCCAGGAGCCAGCCCCACCTTCTTCCCGCTCTCCCCACTGCACCAGCTGCGCCTGAGATCTGTTTCCTGGTTTCTTTGATGTCCCTAATGATATTCTGACACATTTTGTTGTTCTTTCCTCAGACGTGGGCTCCGCTTCGGTGTCGGGGACTCTCCAGTCTCTTGAAGGAGCCAAGAAACAAGAGGACGACTTTGACATGTTTGCTCTCACCAGGGGCAGCTCACTGGCTGAACAGCGCAAGAGGTGAGTGTGAAGAGGCCAGGGCCGGAACCTGACTACTCGTAAAAGGGAGGCCAGGGCCGGAACCTGACTACTCGTAAAAGGGAGGCCAGGGCCGGAACCTGACTACTCGTAAAAGGGAGGCCAGGGCCGGAACCTGACTACTTGTAAAAGGGAGGCCAGGGCCGGAACCTGACTACTCGTAAAAGGGAGGCCAGGGCCGGAACCTGACTACTCGTAAAAGGGAGGCCAGGGCCGGAACCTGACTACTCGTAAAAGGGAGGCCAGGGCCGGAACCTGACTACTCGTAAAAGGGAGGCCAGGGCCGGAACCTGACTACTCGTAAAAGGGAGGCCAGGGCCGGAACCTGACTACTCGTAAAAGGGAGGCCAGGGCCGGAACCTGACTACTCGTAAAAGGGAGGCCAGGGCCGGAACCTGACTACTCGTAAAAGGGAGGCCAGGGCCGGAACCTGACTACCCGTAACAGGGAGGCCAGGGCCGGAACCTGACTACCCGTAACAGGGAGGCCAGGGCCGGAACTTGACATCTCGTAACAGGGAGGCCAGGGCCGGAACTTGACATCTCGTAACAGGGAGGCCAGGGCCGGAACTTGACATCTCGTAAAAGGGAGGCCAGGGCCGGAACTTCATTTCTCCTAAAAGGGAGCCCAGGGCCAGAACTTCATTTCGTGTAAAAGGGAGGCCAGGGCCGGAACCTGACTCCCCGTATAAAAGGGAGGCCAGGGCCGGAACCTGACTCCCCGTATAAAAGGGAGGCCAGGGCCGGAACCTGACTCCCCGTATAAAAGGGAGGCCAGGGCCGGAACCCGACTTCCCGTATAAAAGGGAGGCCTGGGCCGGAACCCGACTTCCCGAATAAAAGGGAGGCGTGGGCCGGAACCCGACTTCCCGTATAAAAGGGAGGCCAGGGCCGGAACCCGACTTCCCTTATATATGAGAGGCCAGGGCCGGAACCCGACTTCCCTTATATATGAGAGGCCAGGGCCGGAACCCGACTTCCCGTATATAAAGGAGGCCAGGGCCGGAACCCGACTTCCCATATATAAGGGAGGCCAGGGCCCCGACTTCCCGTATATAAGGGAGGCCAGGGCCGGAACCCGACTTCCCGTATATAAGGGAGGCCAGGGCCGGAACCCGACTTCCCGTATATAAGGGAGGCCAGGGCCGGAACCCGACTTCCCGTATATAAGGGAGGCCAGGGCCGGAACCTGACACTTACTGTGTGATTTCTATCTCTTAAAAGACCACTAAAGTCTGATAAAAGCTTCATGTGCTTGTAACATGTTACATGTATGCTAGACCGGAAAATAGAAACATTTTAGAAAATCTTGTGTTTTGATGACTCGGTGTCATGTAGCATTCCATCTTAGACTGACAGTTTGTAGCCTGAGGGGGAGGGTTAACCTATGGGACCTTCCTCTGCCATTGAGATCGGTTGTCGTGCGGTTTAGAGAGACATTTTCAACAGAAATGAATACAGGTCTTACCTAGATCCGCTGTTCCTCCCAAGTGTCTCATCTTTTTATGAACAAACGCAACATGATGTTATTACTAAAAGCAACATGTAATTCAATAGTTAAACTTAATGTCTGTAATTATTTATTTTGCACATTATTAAGTCAAGTTCTTCTAAATAGCATACTACAGATATGACACTTCCTTGGTCCTTTAAGAAAGAGATGAACCAGTTGAGTGTCATTCCCATTAGTGTGACTGGGGGTGTCTGATGTAGCACGTGAAACGGTGTCCGTTCCTCTCCTTTTATTAAATACATGTAGTATGTTACATGTTCAATCCTACAAGACCTTGGCAGTCTGCGCACACATCACGTGTCGTACTTTGTCCACCCCATCAGACCCATCCATTCTCCCAGATCCGGTTTCGCACCATATCAGACCAGACCCTTCGGTTTCGCACCATATCAGACCAGACCCTTCGGTTTCGCACCATATCAGACCAGACCCTTCGGTTTTGCCCATATCAGAGCAGCCTGACTTATCCCAGTTAGATCAGACCCATCTCCTTACCTTAGATGAGCCATTCCTAGTGCATTCAGTCTCAGGTCAGACCCCTGTGCCCCCAAATAAAAACCTCCTGCTTCATCTCATAGATTAGAGTAACATATAACCCGTAAATCACGCCTATCTGCCCATCCTTAGCGATCCTGTGAGAGCAGACCTGCCTATCCCCTGTCCCACCAAGTCCGACTGGCCGGATCATACTTTTCTATCCCTCAGGAGCAGTCCTGCCTGTCCCTATATCACCCTCCAAAGCGGACCTATATCGGACGTGTTCCTCCCGAGCAGACCCGCTAGCCCCCACACCCCAACTCCATGATCATCCCTTTCTGTACATCCATTTTCCCTGCCCGCTGACCATTTCCTGTCCCAATAGATCATAAACAAGTTTATTTCTCCATATCCGAAAAGAACAACCAAGCTTGAAATTTAACCCTTCGAGCCTCAGTTAGGTGCATCTCTGGTGATCACAGACATCGAGCTTGAAATGCTAACGATCTGAGGCTGTAAATCCTTGCGTGCCGCAGTTGGTCTCTGCTGATAAAGTGTTCCTGGGTGAGAATCGTGTCCTCTCCTGCCAGGCGGGACGCAAGCCAGGTCTCTCCATCTCTGGAGCCAGACGTTCAGGAGTATGGCAGGGCAATAGAGTCCGTGACGCATAAGAGTTAGATAATTGTGAGCAGGAGGTAAGCATCATGGGTAACAAGAAAAGCAATAACGAAGAGAAATTCTCCATCCCACGAAGACGCGCGTGTTCTGCGTTGTCATGTAGTGCGTCATTGATATGAAACGAGTTTAAAATACTTTTAATAACTTACGTTATATCAGAAGGAATTCAGCCAGGATGCTGTCACCCAATCAGAAACACCTTACTCCATAAGCTGTGAGGGCAGAACAAGAGCTACTGTACATGGCAGACGATCATCAGGTGGGCGGCCCTCCTAGGACACAGACAAGCTTCAATAAGTCCAACAAAATGTAAATAAAAAAAATAATCCTATTACATAATATATATATATATGTGTGTGTGTGTGTGTGTGTGTATATATATATATATAATATAATAATTAATGCATTGCATTACGTTGCTTTATGATTCAATTAATTGATGATAACATGATAGTGAACTGCACTTTATAATTTATTGGATGTTTTGTAGCAAATGCGGGCAAAGCATTGTTGTGTGTGGGGCAGGATCCAGCTCTGCATGAGTGGACCGGGTACTGTGTGCCAAGGCCAAGTGGCAAAGTGTCATTGGCAGAGCCAAGTGATTGAGGGCACAGGAGAGTCAACGAGAGAGTCACTTATGGCTGAAGGCACCAGGAGAGTAATGGGCAGCGATATATGGCTAACGGTGCCATGAGAGTAATGGGCAGGGCCATATGACTACGGGTGCCAGGAGAGTAATGGGCAGGGCTATATGACTAAGGGTGCCAGGAGAGTAATGGGCGGGGCTATATGACTAAGGGTGCCAGGAGAGTAATGGGCAGGGCTATATGACTAAGGGTGCCAGAAGAGTAATGGGCAGGGCTATATGACTAAGGGTGCCAGGAGAGTAATGGGCAGGGCTATATGACTAAGGGTGCCAGAAGAGTAATGGGCAGGGCTATATGACTACGGGTGCCAGGAGAGTAATGGGCAGGGCTATATGACTAAGGGTGCCAGAAGAGTAATGGGCAGGGCTATATGACTAAGGGTGCCAGGAGAGTAATGGGCAGGGCTATATGACTAAGGGTGCCAGAAGAGTAATGGGCAGGGCTATATGACTAAGGGTGCCAGGAGAGTAATGGGCAGCACTATATGACTAAGGGTGCCAGGAGAGTAATGGGCAGGGCTATATGACTAAGGGTGCCAGGAGAGTAATGGGCATGGCTATATGACTACGGGTGCCAGGAGAGTAATGGGCATGGCTATATGACTAAGGGTGCCAGGAAAGTAATGGGCAGGGCTATATGACTACAGGTGCCAGGAGAGTAATGGGCAGGCTATATGACTAAGGGTGCCAGGAAAGTAATGGGCAGGGCTATATGACTACGGGTGCCAGGAGAGTAATGGGCATGACTATATGACTAAGGGGGCCAGGAGAGTAATGGGCAGGGCTATATGACTGCGGGAGCTAGGAGAGTAATGGGCAGGGCTATATGACTACGGGTGCCAGGAGAGTAATGGGCAGGGCTATATGACTAAGGGGGCCAGGAGAGTAATGGGCATGGCTATATGACTACGGGTGCCAGGAGAGTAATGGGCATGGCTATATGACTAAGGGGGCCAGGAGAGTAATGGGCATGGCTATATGACTACGGGTGCCAGGAGAGTAATGGGCATGGCTATATGAATACAGGTGCCAGGAGAGTAATGGGCATGGCTATATGACTACGGGTGCCAGGAGAGTAATGGGCATGGCTATATGACTACGGGTGCCAGGAGAGTAATGGGCATGGCTATATGACTAAGGGTGCCAGGAAAGTAATGGGCACCGAGTGTGGCAGTTGAGCCGCATGATGGATAGCACCACAAGAGCCATGGACAGAGCCCTGTGACTGAGGGCACCACAGCCATCTTGCTCAGCCCAAGTCATGTGAAGAAGCTGCCTAAGGTGTAAGCTGAGACATGTTTAACTTGATCCTACAAGCTGGGAGCTCAGTTTGGCTGATGGTGTGAGTTGGGGGTGGGGGTGACATTAGGATACCACCCTATTTCTGCTTCGTCAGTGACACAAACATCTCCGGGGCCCAAGGGCTGCCAGACCCACTGCCGGAGTCTCCTCTCTGTCTCTCGGTCTCCTTCATTATTTTTCTGTCTGTCTTCACCTTGTTAGCCCCTGTTACTTCTTCTCCTCTTCTTGTTTCCTCATCCCATTCTCCTCTCTGCTCTGCCCGAGGCTCCTGCCCCCTAGTTTTACTCCACCCCTGTCCTGTTATCCTCATTCCTTCCTGGTATTTATCTTCCCATTTTCCTCGCTACTCTGCCCTCCTTAGTATTAATCTCTCCTCCTTCCACCCTAGTATTGATCTTCCCTTCTTATCCCTAGGGTTACTCTCCTCTCATTCCTATGGAGTATTAATCTCCCCTCCTTCCTTTTGTCCCTTATTATGTTCCCAGTCGATCCTAAACAACCCCCCAAGTCCACCTCTTCTGCTCCACCCCTGGCACCCTCTCTCCATCTTTACCATGAACCTGGCAGGTCTGTGTGGTTGGTGTAAGCACCTCAAGGCTTTCGTACCCTTCTTCCTGATCAGTGGCATGGTGGTGGGCTTGTATTTTATCCTGGAGGCTATTGTGCACAGCGGACCCCTCTCGGACGAGCATTTCTTTGATAGGTTTGAGCACCCCACACCTGTGACTGCCAACCAGACCCAGGACTGAACCCGGCGGCTGCGCTGCCTGCACGGTACCAGCTGCCTGCTAGTGCCTAATAATATGGGGCAGTGTGTTATGGGGATATGGGGGAGGTGCAGATATGGTGGGGGTAGAGGGTGGGTGTTACTGTCCGGGGAACAGTGAGTTTGAAGTGGTCAAGGTGGAATGAGCTGAACGAGGGCTGATATGTGTAGGCATCTGGATACAGAGAATGCATGGGGTGTTGCATGGGGTGATGCATGAGATGATGTATCAGGTGATGCATGGGGTGATGTATCAGGTGATGCATGGGGTGATGTATCAGGTGATGCATGGGGTGATGTATCAGGTGATGCATGGAGTGTTCCATGGGGTGATGCATGGAGTGTTCCATGGGGTGATGCATG
>CM050169.1:5745675-5747811 GCA_027410445.1 Discoglossus pictus
ACAGTCTCATTTGAGATTGAATTAAAAAAACAAAATTTTAAGGGGCCAACGAAAATGCTTCATTTTAAAAGGGCAGATTTTAACGGTCTAAGGGCAGCAATACAAAGTATAGACTGGGACAGAGAACTGAGAGGTAAAAATACTGACCACAAGTGGACAACATTTAAATCCTTACTAAATATACATACACATCGGCATATTCCGTGTGGGAATAAAAGCAAAAAGGAGTAAATCACAACCCATGTGGCTTAACAATGATTTAAAGATCAAGATACGGAGTAAAAAAAACAGGCATTTATATTATACAAACAAGAGGGGACAGAGACTGCTTTACGGGAATACAAGGAAATCACCAAGGAAAGGGCGATTAGACTGGCTAACATAGAAAATGAAAAATTTATTGCAAAAGAAGTAATCCAAAAGAGGTTGGAAAAAATAAATGTTACTAAAGCCCCGGGTCCTGATGGAATACATCCACAGGTACTGAGGGAACTGGGTTCTGTAATAGCAAAACCATTATATTTTAATTTTTCAATATTCACTCAACACAGGGTCTCTACCAGATGACTGGAGAAAAGCAGATGTGATACCTATATTTCAAAAGGGAGCAAGAGCAAATCCGGGGAATTATAGACCTGTGAGCCTCACTTCTGTAGTGGGGAAGCTTTTAGAAGGGTTAATAAGGGATAATATACAAGAATATGTCTATTTGAACAGGATTATAAGTAGGAGTCAACATGGATTTATGAGGGATAGGTCATGTCAAACAAATCTAATTAGTTTCTATGAGGAGGTTAGTAGGATCCTGGATCAAGGCAACTCAGTTGATGTAGTCTTTTTGGATTTTGCAAAGGCTTTTGATACAGTGCCACATGGGAGACTATTGTGCAAACTAAGGGATACAGGAATTGCAGAATTGCAGGAAGCAAAGGGTGGTTGTAAATGGAACATACTCCGACTGGACTAATGTGGTAAGTGGGGTTCCTCAGGGTTCAGTATTAGGTCCTCTCCTTTTTAACATATTTATTAATGACTTAGAGGTAGGATTGGCGTGTGGGGTCTCCATTTTCGCTGATGACACAAAGTTGTGCAAGGTAATTAAATCAGAAAATGATGTGCTTTCCCTCCAAGGGGATTTATATAAAATTGAGGAATGGGCATCTAAATGGCAGATGAGATTTAATACGAATAAATGTAAAGTTATGCATCTGGGAAGGAAAAATAGCCATGCAATTTATAATCTTAATGGAGCAAATCTAGGTGTATCAGATATTGAAAGGGATTTGTAAGCTTGTGGATAACCACCTAGGTAGCAGCGCTCAATGCCAAGCAGCAGCTGCAAAGGCAAATAAAATATTAGCATGTAATAAGAAGGGTATAGAAGCCAGGGAAGCAAATATAATTCTGCCACTATACAAATCTCTAGTATGCCCTCATTTGGGATATGGAGGACAATTTTGGGCACCACTACATAAAAAGGACATTTTAGAGCTGGAAAAAGTACAGAGAAGGGCAACAAAACTAATAAGGGGAATGGAGGGGCTAAGTTATGAAGAAAGACTAACCAAATTACAATTATTATCTCTAGAAAAAAGGCGTCTACGAGGGGATATGATCACCTTATATAAATACATCCAGGGTCAGTATAAAGATTTGTCGGGGGAGCTTTTTGTGCCAAGAGGTTTTCAACTGACAAGAGGACATCCTGAGGTTAGAAGTAAAAAGATTCCACCTTAAAGAAAGAAAAGGGTTCTTCACAGTAAGGGTGGTTAATCTGTGGAATTCTCTACCAAGGAAGGTGGTGACAGCGGATTCAATAGATAACTTTAAAAGAGGACTAGATTTATTTCTAATTAAAAAGGGAATTCAGGGTTATCATGGATAATTAGAGAGGCAGTATTGATCCAGGCAGAAGTCCGGTCGCCGGTGTCTGGGATCAGGAGGGATTTTTTTTTTTTTTTTATACAACCAATTAATTAATAGTTAATCCGCATATTGCAGATCGGAGGAGATCTTGAAAGGTTGAACTTGATGGACTGAAGGTCTTTTTTCAACCTTAAATACTATGGGCCTCATTCAATTGCAGTTTGGCCAATTGAATAGGACCCTAAATAAGCACATAGCATATTTTTTTTA
>CM050169.1:5748311-5789438 GCA_027410445.1 Discoglossus pictus
GCATAAAAGTATGTATGTTAGCAGACTCTGCTAGTGCTTGGAAGATGCCATGACCGTAATGATTCCTTTTCAGGACATGAGGGGGGTGGGTAAGGAGGGAAGGACTTATAAGTTTTTAAAATGGATCTTTTTGTTGTATATCAACTGCTCATAGGCCACATTTAGTGAGGATCTGCTGATAAAGGACCACTTTAGTGGCCATACAATATTTTTTTAATGTATTTATGGATTACCAATTGATTACCAATTAAGTCAGCTTTTCAAAAAATGATTCAGTGTGGCTTTTAAAACTTACATTTCAACTTGGAGCCTCCAGCAGATTAATGTTAGAGACATGTCGCTACCCAGATCCCTTCGATCCCTTACAGCCCCTCTGAGCTCCCTCAAGCTCATGTCTTCGCTTCAATGACCTCATCTATCCATCTCCGCCTCTGTCGTCCCCTTCTTCTTGTGCCTTCAAATTTTCCCAGCATCAGAGTCTTTTCTAGGGATTCCCATCTTCTCATGATATGGCCAAAATATTTGAGCTTCAGCCTCATGATCATATCTTCCAGTGAACATTTTGGCTTCATTTCTTATAGTATGGATTTATTGGATATTCTTGCAGTCCAAGGGACTCTAAGCAGTCTTCTCCAACACCACAATTCAAAGGCATCAATACTACAGCGCTCAGACTTCTTTTATGGTCCCGCTCTCACATCTGTATGTTACTACTGGGACTACCATAGTACAAACTATGCAGACATTTGTTGATTGCATAATAGCTTGTCCAAGCTTGCCATAGCCTTCCTCCTCAGAAGTAAACGGCTTTGAATATCATGACTACAGTCACAATTTGAAGAGATCTTGGATCCTAGGGAAAAAAAAATCTGAAAAAAAATCTGTCACTGCCTCCACTTCTTCCCCGTCTATTTGCCAGGAAGTGAGATTGCCGTTTGCCGTGATCTTCGTCTTTTTAACTGTTGAGCACCAGGGCAGCTTTTGCACTCTCTTCTTTTACCCTTATCAATAAGTCCTTTAGTTCCTCCTTACTTTCAGCCATCAGAGTAGTATCATCCGTATCCGTATCTGAGGCTGGTGATATTCCTTCCAGCAATATTGATTCCGGCTTTGGATTCATCCAGTCCAGCCTTACAAATGGTGTACTCTGGGTATAAGGTGAATCAATAAGGTGACAATATACAACCATGTCCAATCTTGAACCATTCTGTTGTCCCATGTGGCTTATTGGTCCACATACAGATTCTTTAGGAGGAGGATGAGATGATCTGGTACTGCCATCTCTTTAAGTACATGCCACATTTTGTTGTGATCCACTCAGTCAGAGGCTTTAGAATAGTCTATGAAGCAGAAGTAAATGTTTTCCTGGAACTCTCTGCTTTCCAGCTGACATCGGCAGTTGGATCTCTTGTGCTTCTTCCTCTGCGGCCCTGGCTTGCACATCTGGTAGTTCCCGGTCCATATATTATTGGAGTCGAGCTTGTAGAATCTTAAGCATTACCGCTGGCATGTGAAATTAGTGCAATTGTTCGATAATTGGAGCACTCTTTGGCTCTGCCTTTTTTGGGACATGTAGATGAAGTCAGAATGAATCACGCAGAAGTTCATCTCTTTTGGATAAAATTAATTTACATATTTCAGTTATTTCTTGAGCTGTAATTAAAGGGCCCTGCAGACCTACACATTATTTAAATTATACTCTTTTAAATAATTACTCTTGGAAATCGGCAAAATAATAATAATAGAGCCTTTAGTATATTACCTTTTTATATGTAATTATGCTTCCTGTGGTATCTACCATTTTGGTTTCTGCTGATCAACGTTTGGAGGTGGGAGGACATGTTGAGAGCAGAGGAAGTTTCTAGCTGTCCTAAAATCAGTTTTTATCTATTTTTTTCCAGATCATCCATATATTGTATTTGTCACTATATTGTATTTGGTTCTTTTCTTGGCGCTGCGCGTCAGCACGTGGCGATATTTTGTGCTTGTTTGCGCTTACAACGTGAATCATAGACCATGTACTAATGTGTTTGTAAATGCAGAACGTTCCGGATACTTTTATTTGTAACAAGCGCTTTGTCTTTTCAAAATTGCGTTTTCTTACAGTACACTTTTTATGTGCTTGAATGTAATGTTATTTTGTAATTCACAGTAAAATGTACAGATATGACAAACATAATTTTCTTTGACATTTTAAAACTAAAAATATATATATTTTTTACTTTGAAGACTATAATAATCCTCCACAGTGTAATATTTTATCAGTTTATGTTAAAAGACGACTCTATTTCAGGCAAAATGTCATTCTTTGTGAATTATGTATCAAGCCATGGGCATAAAAACATTTTTAGAGTAAATACATTTTTTTTTTTAAAGCTCTAATTATGAATAGTGGAATATATTTTATATTTTGTCTTTGTTAGTTTACTTCCCAAAGTTTTATTTTTTAACCTGTCATTGGAGGAAGGAATGAATGAGGAGAAGTATGTAAGCTTTGTTAGATAATTGGACCAGATTTAAATTGACACCACACACCTTCCTCCTCACAGACCCGGAAGCCACATCAAAAAATGCAAGCACGCGCTCTACAAATGTATATGCCACTCGCACACATACACAACTTCCACCAAACCATCATGGATTCCTCCAGGGTCCAGCAAAGTGGTTTGTTTGTTTGTTTATTTTTTTAACCAAATGTTTATTTTTTTATACATCAATATAATATTTACATACATAAACATAGAAACAAATATAATACAATTCAATCAAATACATGTGATTTATACCTGACCAATAAATTAGCAACTTACAATAAATTGATGTAAAAGAAAAAGCTATTATCAGCATTGTACATATTCATGTCAGAGCCGGGTGACCCGCCTTATCCTTTCTGTATAAATGACATATTATCAGCCGATCTCTGGGCCATCGATACGTTTTTAGTCTAAACTGACATCTCACTGACATTTTTTTATAATTTGGTCATTATCGCCATTTGAGTTTCTCGCGGAGGAATCGCGCTCCCAGTCCGATCATTCTGAGGACACTTAGGTCTCACACAGGCCAGGGACGCGCTCCCTCCCTCCCTCGCTCCCTCCCCCTGCTTGCATTTGAAACTCCCTTACTCTCTTCCTCTCTCCCCCCCCCCCTCTCTGCTCTCTCTCTCCCCCCCTCTCTGCTCTCTCTCTCCCTCCTCACTCTGCTCTCTCTCTCCCCCCTCTCTGCTCTCTCTCTCCCCCCTCACTCTGCTCTCTCTCTCTCCCCTCACTCTGCTCTCTCTCTCTCCCCTCTCTGCTCTCTCTCTCTCCCCTCTCTGCTCTCTCTCTCCCCCCTCTGCTCTCTCCCTCCCCCCTCACTCTGCTCTCTCTCTCCCCCCTCACTCTGCTCTCTCTCTCCCCCCTCACTCTGCTCTCTCTCTCCCCCCTCTCTGCACTCTCTCTCCCCCCCTCTCTGCTCTCTCTCTCCCCCCCTCTCTGCTCTCTCTCTCTCCCCCTCTCTGCTCTCTCTCTCCCCTCTCTGCTCTCTCTCTTACCCTCTCTGCTTTCTCTCTTACCCTCTCTGCTCTCTCTCTTACCCTCTCTGCTCTCTCTCTTACCCTCTCTGCTCTCTCTCTCCCCCCTCTCTGCTCTCTCTCTCACCCTCTCTGCTCTCTCTCTCACCCTCTCGGCTCTCTCTCTCACCCTCTCGGCTCTCTCTCTCACCCTCTCGGCTCTCTCTCTCACCCTCTCGGCTCTCTCTCTCCCCCTCTCGGCTCTCTCTCTCACCCTCTCGGCTCTCTCTCTCACCCTCTCTGCTCTCTCTCGCTCTCTCTCTCTCTCTGCTCGCTCTCTCTCTCCCACTCTCTGCTCGCTCTCTCTCCCCCTCTCGGCTCTCTCTCTCCCCCTCTCGGCTCTCTCTCTCACCCTCTCGGCTCTCTCTCTCCCCCTCTCGGCTCTCTCTCTCCCCCTCTCGGCTCTCTCTCTCACCCTCTCGGCTCTCTCTCTCCCCCTCTCGGCTCTCTCTCTCCCCCTCTCGGCTCTCTCTCTCCCCCTCTCGGCTCTCTCTCTCACCCTCTCGGCTCTCTCTCTCCCCCTCTCGGCTCTCTCTCTCACCCTCTCGGCTCTCTCTCTCACCCTCTCTGCTCTCTCTCTGCTCGCTCTCTCTCTCCCACTCTCTGCTCGCACTCTCTCCCCCCTCTCTGCTCGCACTCTCTCCCCCCCTCTCTGCTCGCTCTCTCTCCCCCCTCTCTGCTCGCTCTCTCTCCCCCCCTCTCTGCTCGCTCTCTCTCCCCCCTCTCTGCTCGCTCTCTCTCCCCCCTCTCTGCTCTCTCTCACCCTCTCTGCTCTCTCTCACCCTCTCTGCTCTCTCTCACCCTCTCTCTTTTTCTATCGTTATCCTCTTATATCTGCCTTGCTCTCTACTCCTCATTTCCATTCCCTCTCTTCTCTCTCTCCTCTCTGTCTGTATCTCTCTCTCTGTGTGTGTCTGTGTGTGTCTCTCTCTCTCTTTCTCTCTCTGTGTCTCTCTCTCTCTCTGTCCTCTCTGTCTGTGTCTGTCTGTCTCTCTCTCTCTGTCCACTCTGTCTGTCTGTCTCTCTGTCTGTGTCTGTCTCTCTCTCTCTCTCTATCTCTCCCCTCTCTGTCTATTTCTATCTTTATGCTCTCTTCTCCTCACCTCCATTCCCTCTCTTCTCTCTCTCTCTCCTCTCTGTCTGTGTGTCTCTCTCTCTGTCCTCTCTGTCTGTATCTCTCTCTCTGTCCTCTCTGTCTGTATCTCTCTCTCTGTCTGTATCTCTCTCTTTCTCTGTCTGTGTCTGTGTCTCTCTCTCTCTTTCTCTCTATGTCCTCTCTGTCTGTGTCTGTCTCTCTCTCTCTCTCCTCTCTGTCTATTTCTACCTTTATGCTCTCTTCTCCTCACCTCCATTCCCTCTCTTCTCTCTCTCTCTCTCTCCTCTCTGTCTGTGTGTCTCTCTCTATCTGTCTGTATCTCTCTCTTTCTCTGTCTGTGTCTGTGTCTCTCTCTCTCTTTCTCTCTATGTCCTCTCTGTCTGTGTCTGTCTCTCTCTCTCTCTCTCTGTCTATTTCTACCTTTATGCTCTCTTCTCCTCACTATTTTATTCCTCCTCTCCTTCATGCTAAAGGTTAATGTGAATACCTCTCACCGCACTCGTACCTCTCATTAGCCTTCTCTGAGTTTAATGAGCAGGTCATATTTTCTCTCCGTTAATTGAATGAAAAATCCTATTGAAAATTCTTTATAACGAACGTCTTCATTTTGCATGAATTCAAACAGAAGAGCAACATTTAGTAACTCTGGGCCACTAGTAATGCCCTGCATCTGTATGTGTGTGTGTGTGTGTGTATATATGTGTGCATAAATATAAATATATATATATATATATATACACACAGTGGATATAAAAAGTCTACACACCCCTGTTAAAATGTCAGGTTTCTGTGCTGTAAAAAAAATTAGACAAAGATAAATAATTTCAGAACTTTTTCCACCTTTAATGTGACCTATAAACTGTACAACTCAATTGAAAAACAAACTGAAATATTTTAGGTGGAGGGAAGAAAAATGAAAAATTAAAATAATGTGGTTGCATAAGTCTGCACACCCTCTTATAACTGGGGATGTAGCTGTGTTCAGAATTAAGCAATCACATTCCAATTGTTAAATAGAAGTCAGCATACACCTGCCATCATTTAAAGTGCCTCTGATTAACCCCAAATAAAGTTCAGCTGCTCTAGTTGGTCTTTCCTGAAATTTTCTTAGTCTCATCCCACAGCAAAAGCCATGGTCCACAGAGAGCTTCCAAAGCATCAGAGGGATCTCATTGTTAAAAGGTATCAGTCCGGAGAAGGGTACAAAAGAATTTCCAAGGCATTAGATATACCATGGAACACAGTGAAGACAGTCATCATCAAGTGGAGAAAATATGGCACAACAGTGACATTACCAAGAACTGGAGCTCCCTCCAAAATTGATGAAAAGACAAGAAGAAAACTGGTCTGGGAGGCTACCAAGAGGCCTACAGCAACATTAAAGGAGCTGCAGGAATATCTGGCAAGTACTGGCTGTGTGGTACATGTGACAACAATCTCCCGTATTCTTCATATGTCTGGGCTATGGGGTTGAGTGGCAAGACGAAAGCCTTTTCTTACGAAGAAAAACATCCAAGCCAGGCTACATTTTGCAAAAACACATCTGAACTCTCCGAAAAGCATGTGGGAAAAGGTGTTATGGTCTGATGAAACCAAGGTTGAACTTTTTGGTTATAATTCCAAAAGATATGTTTGGCGCAAAAACAACACTGCACATCACCAAAAGAACACCATACCCACAGTGACGCATTGTGGTGGCAGCATCATGCTTTGGGGCTGGAACTGGGGCCTTAGTTAAGATAGAGGGAATTATGAACAGTTCCAAATACCAGTCAATATTGGCACAAAACCTTCAGGCTTCTGCTAGAAAGCTAAACATGAAGAGGAACTTCATCTTTCAGCATGACAACGACCCAAAGCATACATCCAAATCAACAAAGGAATGGCGTCACCAGAAGAAGATTAAAGTTTTGGAATGGCCCAGCCAGAGCCCAGACCTGAATCCGATTGTGATCTGAAGAGGGCTGTGCCCAGGAGATGCCCTCGCAATCTGACAGAGCAAAGAAGAGTGGGCAAATCTTGCCAAGTCACAATGTGCCATGCTGATAGACTCATACCCAAAAAGACTGATCACAAGGGGCTTCAACAAAGTATTCGTTTAAGGGTGTGCAGACTTATGCAACCATATTATTTTATTTTTTTCTTCCCTCTACCTAAAAGATTTCAGTTTGTTTTTCAATTGAGTTGTACAGTTTATAGGTCACATTAAAGGTGGAAAAAGTTCTGAAATTATTTATCTTTGTCTCATTTTTTTACAGCACAGAAACCTGACATTTTAACAGGGGTGTGTAGACTTTTTATATCCACTATATATATATATATATATATATATATATATATTATAGTGACTACCTAGAAGAGCCTTACAGCAGGGTTGGTACACTAGGCCAGCGATTACTAATATACTAGGTGTATAGTGACTACCTAGAAGAGCCTTACAGCAGGGTTGGTACACTAGGCCAGCGATTACTAATATACTAGGTGTATAGTGACTACCTAGAAGAGCCTTACAGCAGGGTTGGTACACTAGGTCAGCGATTACCATTATACAAGGTGTATAGTGACTACCTAGAAGAGCCTTACAGCAGGGTTGGTACACGGTGTATAGTGACTACCTAGAAGAGCCTTACAGCAGGGTTGGTACACTAGGCCAGCGATTACCATTATACCAGGTGTATAGTGACTACCTAGAAGAGCCTTACAGCAGGGTTGGTACGCTAGGCCAGTGATTACCATTATACCAAGTGTATAGTGACTACCTAGAAGAGCCTTACAGCAGGGTTGGTACACTAGGCCAGTGATTACTAATATACCAGGTGTATAGTGACTACCTAGAAGAGCCTTACAGCAGGGTTGGTACACTAGGCCAGTGATTACTAATATACCAGGTGTATAGTGACTACCTAGAAGAGCCTTACAGGGTTGGTACACTCGGCCAGCGATTACCATTATACGAGGTGATGTCCCGGGCACAGGATCGGGCTGTCTGTATTTTTGTGATTTCCGTTTTGCGAAGCGAATTTTAAGACGGATTAATCCGCGGTGACGGCTTTTATCCACTTACCTGACTCCCACGCCGTGACTTCTAATAACGTCTTCTCTCTATCTCCCACACGCAGGGTGAAGAGGCGGAAGGGGATGACGGCGTCACCAGCGAAGGTAAATTTAATCCCAGTCCTGAAATCCTGTAATGCATTTAAATGAGCAAATATGAAACTCTTAAAAAAAGAAATGCATTAACAGTTACCTTTTTTTTAGAAAACGAACTTCTGAAAGCGCGGCTTTACATATCCACAGCAGCGCTCTTACAGGAGGATGTCATTGGTTTATGTAGCAGCCACATTAAATTCGGGCTACGTGTTAAAACTTAGCCCGTAAAGTAGATCTTAGAGATATTTGCTATCAAATTAGCCCCGTAACACAGCCCGCAGATGACTTGCGGGTTAATAACAGACTGTGGAGGGAGCAGATGTGATTATATGTAGGTGCGATAGGGTACTTAGTACCTGGGTGTCTTCTGTATCCATACACTGAGAGCTTAGGGCATGTAGTGACCATATAAGGGCAGGTAGTGACCATATAGGTGGCCAGATATTACCTGCTTTACTTCTGATTCGCTCCTCAGAGCCTCAAGCAGTTCCACAAACTAATTTCAGATAGAAGCTGCCCCCAAGCACCCTTCATACGCTCACCTCTGATTATATGCATCTTTATGGTTTGCAGAGTTTGATAAATTTCTTGAGGAGCGAGCAAAGGCTGCGGATCGGATCCCAACTTTGCCATCCCCTCCACCAATGGAGCCGCTCAGGCCAACCCCCACGGCAGGGCGGAATAAGAAGGAAAAGGAGGAAGAAGCACTTTTTGCCTTGTGAGTGTGCACCTCTAGGGTGACTTTATCACACATCTTGGATCGCTGCTTTACGCTGGATTTTGCCAGTCGAAGATTCATTTTCTGAACCCAGATTATTTTCGGTACAAGTTTACTCATATTTGGATCTCACTTCAACTACCAATCCTGGGAACTTTGTAAATTGCCTTATTGTTTGCAACAACACAACATGTCTATTAAATGCTAGAACGTAGCAGCTTTTTCCATGATAACTCTGCTTATCTTTAATATCTTATTAGGATTCTCACATCAAATATAATCTTAATCTCCCTGTTTATATTCCAAGATGCAGATCATTCAAAGTGGTAAGATTACTAATCACTACAGTGTTCAACCTGCCTCATAATGCCACTTTCAACTTGAATATTTTAACCGTTGTCTTTGGATCCCACCGCTACCACCAGTCAAACGTTGTTTTTTTCTGTTTTGAATGTAATTGATCTTAGGTGCAGGGACTGTACACATTAGAAAATAACAAGTCTGCTCTTAAATTGTTAAGGCTTATGTGAGTGCATTACCATTTGTATTTCATAATCGCAGATATCAAAGAAGATATAGCCAACCGTGCCTTATTAATAATTAAAAGAGTAAGAATTACTCTATTCTAAATACTCTTCTTACTCTATTGTGCCTTAGTGGGGGGTTTCTGTATTAAGGGGCACTCTACTTTACTTTACTGGGCTGTATAACCTTAACTTTAAAGGGGAGTTGACGGATGACCTTCTAAGACACTGTGCTTGCAAAATAATGAATTAAACCTATCTTAATTCCCTTGATATGTATCATGCTTTATACATAACTATGTACTGGAATATACCATTATGATGATTTTGCAAAGAAAATGACTATCCCTTTCCTACACTTTGTGAGACAGGCTGGTTTATAAAACACAAAAGTACATTTGCAAGGAAATAAATGCTAAGTATATTTTGACCATCACATTTTTATATTTACATGGTATTACAAGTCATCTGCCATTGTCCCTTCAATGGTTTCCAGATGGCTGTTGACCAGCTTTCAGTTTTATACCATTCGGGACAGGTAACCAATGTCACACCATGGGGTGATGTGTTAATGTACTTTAGAGTATTTCCCTCCAACCACCTATTGGGCGTGCTCAAACTTCCACGTAAACTAGACCCAGAATTCATAGCAAGCTCTGCTTTGCAGCACCATCCACTCAATTTCTGGCAGAGTTAATAAATCCTCTTAAAGGTCCATTGTGGTAAAAAAAAAAATCTATTTTATCCTTTTTAATAATTAAACTTGACAATTGGCAAACTGTTTTTAGAAAAAAAGTACAAAACAGAAACTTTACTTTTATTTACAGATATTATTTACTGTGTTGTTCATTTCTAATTCTATCTGCCTATTCCTCGGGTGGGTGTGTACCTTGTAAACTAATGAGCTTATCATTAGTCCATAACAAGCGCTTGCAGATAGAACCTTCCACGTCATTGAAAGTCTCCTCCCACCTCAAGAAGTTGATCAGTGTAAACCAAAACGGTAGATTCCAGTGCAATATAATTACAGGCTCTGTTGTTTATATTCTAAAGACATGTCGCCAATCTTCAGGTCTAATTCTACAATAATAATCTATTATAAATATGAGTACAGCAGATCTTTAATCTCTTACAGGACGGGAAAGTGATCAGGATCTGTTTGCTCTTCCAAGGTCCTGTATTACTCGAGTATCTGTGGATGGGGGGAAGTGCCCCTGAGTATATTAATACTTCACCTTCAAAGTCCTGTGACGTGAAGTTTCTCCGAGTACTCGAGACTTACTATTTTAACTTCTCAGAAACATAGGAATATCTTAGGGAGGCTCCAGAGTGTAGTTGGAGAAACGTCCCAAGTTCAAGAGAAATGTTGGTAGGGCAGCACAGGCTTCTGGGTAATTGAAGGGGTGGTCATTTTGTTTTTGTGGTAACGTTTTGTTTTCTAATCTTTTGCTTAATTAATGCATTTGTGTGCTTTTGTTATTAAATATTCCATGTTGTCTCATATACATCCACACACTACATCCAGGACAAGACACATGGTACTGCCATATTGCCTTACGAGGGCTAGTTCCTCTGATTTGGGACAATAACCCCAACTGGTTTTTGAAGGTAGAACTTCTCAATCATTTGAAGGCTCAGACTCGCTGATTTGACCTCTCACTGATGAGCCAGTACAGCTGATTTTAGAAGTGGGTCACTTCCACTGTTTTGGGGTTCAGTCCCACTGATTTTTGTGGTGTCTGTTTTTAATCTTATTTTTTATCATCTGCATCTTCTAAGATTTTTCATAATCTGTCTTAATAAAAATAAAATAAAAGTCAACAATTTGCCATAAAAGAGGTGTTTGTGTGTTTCGTTCTCTTCATACTCCTAGTCCAATGAGGATTTGACTTCTGGAATTTGGATAAACTATGAATAGTGTGTTTCACGTACACCTCAATTTATAGCCGTAATAAGCATTTTTCATGAGGGGACTATGGGCCATATTCTATAAACAGGCTTCTTGCACAAGTAAGTCGAACCTTTTTAATAGAACATCTGCGAAACCTCCTGGGGATCTTTCCAACCACTTCTCATGCAACCCCAGGGGTATTTTTCCAACCACTCATCATGCGACCCCAGGGGGATCTTTCCAGCCACTCATCATGCGACCCCCAGGGGGATCTTTCCAGCCACTCATCATGCTACCCCAGGGGGATCTTTCCAGCCACTCATCATGCGACCCCAGGGGGATCTTTCCAGCCACTCATCATGCGACCCCAGGGGGATCTTTGAAACCACTCATCATGCGACCCCAGGGAGATCTTTCCAGCCACTCCTCATGCGATCCCAGGGGGATTTTTCCAGCCACTCATCATGCTACCCCAGGGGGATCTTTCCAGCCACTCATCATGCGACCCCAGGGGGATCTTTCCAGCCACTCATCATGCGACCCCAGGGCGATCTTTCCAGCCACTCATCATGCGATCCCAGGGGGATTTTTCCAGCCACTCATCATGCGACCCCAGGGGGATCTTTCCAGCCACTCATCATGCGACCCCAGGGGGATCTTTCCAGCCACTCATCATTTGCCCCCAGCGGGATCTTTCCAGCCACTCATCATGCAACCCAAGGGGGATCTTTCCAACCACTCATCATGCGACCCCAGTGGGATCTTTCCAACCACTCATCATGCGACCCCAGGGGGATCTTTCCAACCACTCATCATGCGACCCTAGGAGAATCTTTCCAATGACTCATCCTTACAGCACCTCTCTCTCATCCTGATCCGAGTAACTCAGGAGACAAAGTGACCACAACTGAAAGTAGAATCAACATGTCTCATTTATTGCATGTCAGACTTGGCATTATATAGACCATATCCCACCCATTCATTTCATCATTTTAATGTATGTGCAATATTACACATCTCACAGTTTCCTTGCAGAATGATCAAAGGTCACAGGCCAAAAGATACCAGCAGTTAGTTACTCATAAATACCTTGCAATTTACCTTGTGGTTCTTACACAAAGAACGTAAACACATAAAAGATAAGTGTGGTCACAACTTCAAACTGGAACATCCCATAATAATTGTTTGCGCAAGGCAGTTAGAAGTTAACCCATTATACACCAACAATCCCTCCTTTTCTTCTGAAAGCGCTACATAAAAATGATACACAGGAATGGAAAACTCTGAAGGGGAAACCTCTGAGGATCCATAACCATTCCCATTCCTCGGGTTATCTCAGTATATAGATGGTCTGGGGTGGCGTTATTATGGGTCGTTTGGTATGGTTGGTTACATGCGGTTAGGAATGAGTTTTCATGATGGGGATCATGTAACAAATCTTTGTCAGGGTGGAGAAGTTGTCCCAGAGCAAAAAGCACAAGTCCTTGACGCGATTATCTATCTATCTATCTATCTATCTATTCCTCTATCTATCTGTCTATCGCTCTATCTATCTATCTATCTATCTATCTATCTATCTATCTATCTCTCTATCCCTCTATCTATCTATCTATCTATCCCTCTATCTATCTATCTATCTATCTATCTATCTATCTATCTATCTATGTATCTATCCCTCTATCTATCTATCTATCTATGTATCTATCTATCTATCGCTCTATCTATCTATCTATCTATCTCTCTATCCCTCTATCTATCTATCTATCTATCTATCTATCTATCTATCTATCTATCTATCTATCTATCTATCTATCTATCTATGTATCTATCCCTCTATCTATCTATCTATCTATCCCTCTATCTATCTATCTATCTATCTATCTATCTATCTATCTATCTATCCCTCTGTCTATCTATCCATCTATCTAGCTATCGATCTAGTCCATTAATGAAAACATATAGAACACCATTTCTATATATAAGGGAGGGGTACCTGTTTATTGACACCACAGAAACAAATTGCACTGCACTCCAAATTTGCATAAAGAACATGACTTCTTGTTCTAGTACCTTTTTTTTCCCTCCTGTCCACTTGGCATATATTTATGCTTCTGGCAATGAGTTAGGGCAGTATTACACATACATACCCACATCTGTCTTCTGCCTTCTTTGCTCCCTATCATTTTGTAACCTTCTCACCTCCCAGACAGAATTATATTTCATTCCGTTCAGAGCTGCCAGATAATGATTTAGTTGGTGCATAATTTCCATATAACCTACAATGCCCTCCAGAATTATTGGCACCTTTAGGAGGGGAAATGAGCAAACAATTTTATGAAAGATGTATTTTTTATTTATCAGCTTGATGTCAAAAATGTAATCTTTCAGTAGGTATAATTATTTCAAGGAAAAACATTTTTTATAAAAATATTTTTTCTCAGAAACATTTCTCACAAGTGTTGGCATTGACATTCTTATGAATAAAATCTAACTGACATACAGTGCCTTGCAAAAGTATTCACCCCCTTTGACTGTTTACCTATTTGTTACATTACAGCCTTAAGTTCAATGTTTTGTTAATCTGAATTTTATGTGGTGGATCAGAACACAATAGTCTAAGTTATTGAAGTGAAATGAGAAAAATATATACATAAAACTATTTTTTAGAAATAGAAAACTTGTTTTGTTATTTAGCCCATAAAAAGCTCTGGTGCAACCAATTACCTTCAGAAGTCACATAATTAGTGAAATGATGTCCACCTGTGTGCAATCTAAGTGTCACATGACCTGTCATTACATATACACATCATTTTTTGAAAGGCCCCAGAGGCTGCAACACCTAAGCAAGAGGCACCACTAACCATGAAGCACTGCCATGAAGACCAAGGAACTCTCCAAACAAGTAAGGGACAACGTTGTTGAGAAGTACAAGTCAGGGTTAGGTTATAAAACAATATCCAAATCTTTGATGATCCCCAGGAGCACCATCAAATCTATCATAGCCAAATGGAAAGAACATGGCACAACAGCAAACCTGCCAAGAGATGGCCGCCCACCAAAACCCCCAGACCAGGCAAGGAGGGCATTAATCAGAGAGGCAGTACAGAGACCTAAGGTAACCCTGGAGGAGCTGCAGAGATCCACAGCAGAGACTGGAGTATCTGTACATAGGACGACAATAAGCCGTACGCTCCATAGAGTTGGGCTTTATGGCAGAGTGGCCAGAAGAAAGCCATTACTTTCAGCAAAAAACAAAATGGCACGTTTTGAGTTGCGGAAAGCCATGTGGGAGACTCCCAAAAATGTATGGAGGAAGGTGCTCTGATCTGATGAGACTAAAACAACTTTTCATCCATCAAAGAAAACGCTATGTCTGGCGCAAACCCAACACATCACATCACCCAAAGAGCACCATCCCCACAGTGAAACACGGTGGTGGCAGCATCATGCTGTGAGGATGTTTTTCAGCAGCCGGGAAACTGGTCAGAGTTGAGGGAGAGATGGATGGGGCTAAATACAGGGATATTCCTGAGCAAAACCTGTACCACTCTGTGCGTGATTTGAGGCTAGGACGGAGGGTCACCTTCCAGCAGGACAATGACCCCAAACACACGGCTAAAGCAACACTTGGGGGTTTAAGGGGAAACATGTAAATGTGTTGGAATGGCCGAGTCACAGCCCAGACCTCAATCCAATAGAAAATCTGTGGTCAGACTTAAAGATTGCTGATCACAAGCACAAACCATCCAACTTGAAGGAGCTGGAGCAGTTTTGCCAGGAGGAATGGGCGAACATCCCAGTGGTAAGATGTGGCAAGTGCATAGAGACTTATCCAAAGCGACTTGGAGCTGTGATTGCCGCAAAAGGTAGCGCTACAAAGTACTGACTTTAGGGGGGTGAATAGTTATGCACAATGTCTTTTTCTGTTATTTTGTCCTATTTGTTGTTTGCTTCACAATAAAAAAAAAAAAACATCTTCAAAGTTGTGGCATGTTCGGTAAATTAAATGATGCAAATCCTCAAACAATCCGTGTTACTTCCAGGTTGTTAGGTAACAAAACACGAAAATGCCAAGGGGGTGAATACTTTTGCAAGACACTGTATATTCCCATTCATACTTTACATACTAAAGCAAACCTGAGTCTTAAGGGACTGATGTCTTCAGTGAAGTATAAATGTGAGGTGACAAAGGCCAAGCGTCCTTACTCATCTATCAACATGGGGAAGGTTCAGAGAATACACTTTCAGAAATAAGATAATTATAAAATAGTTTCATATCTGAAAATTCCTATCTCTGTTATTATGGCAATAACTAAGACATTATAAACAACTGAAGCTGTGAGGAACCTGCCCAACCCTCCAATGAGAGACAAAACCTTCTCTAAGGATCACATTTGGCTGCACATTGGAGTCACCAAGTCTACAATTAGATGCCACCTCCATGCCAATAAATTGCCAGGAGAAATCCTCTTCTGTCATCAAACCACAAACATAGGCGCCTATTTAATTGTCCAAATCGCAATTACTGGAGCCCATAATAGAGTCCGTAAACGTTACTGACTTACTTTTAGCTACTCACATTCCAATTGCGAGTTACAGACTCAAAATTACTGTGGTGGTCAAAAACGTAACTCCGTTCTATCTCCTTTGATGTTGCAAGCCCGTAAATGTTATTACTGCTAATGACGCAAAATCAATATTTAATTGCAACAATTCAACAAGCCCGCAATTGCCTTCAAACCGTAAATGGCAAATGTATAAAAAAATTCTATGAGTACTAGAGAGGACCGGCAAGGGGGTTAAACACCTGTTAGTAGCACTGCAGCAGCAAATAAACACACACTACTGTACTTAAAAATACTAGGAACGCAATGCAAGACATTATAATTAATTGCACAACAGTCTCAATCTCGCAAATCTGCAATCATTTTTGTTTAAATGTTTTATTTTCATGTTCTATTGATCTGGGGAATCAAGGAGTTAATACATATCATGGAACCTGCATGGACTAGAACAGTTTATTTATTAATTATTATGGATTTCTGCATTTCTGGATTGCGAGTCCAATTACATACAGGACTTCTAAACACTAAGTGTAGTCTAAACTCCGTGTTTTACTGGCATTTTGATGACGGTCTCATTTACTATTGGCTCTGTCTAAATTGCAACTTACGGGCTTGCTTAATTCATCATGATCACGCCCTGAAATGCTACATACGGGTTCATGGTTTGCATGTTGGGGCTGTGAGACTGTAATTGCGGGCTTGAGTCCATTAAATTCATCTGTAACTGTGACAAATTTCTAACCCGTAGATATACAGCCCGCATGAAGGTAATTACACGAACTAAATGGGGGCCATTGTCAGCTGGAGTTTGCTAAGCTTCACTGGAACTTTGGACATAGTTGTATCGTTAGATGAGACAGAAATAGAGCTAAGTTTGAAGTAAAAAAAAAGTCAAGGTCATGCAGAAAAGAACCACATTCCCACTGTGAAGTATGGCGGTGGATCTGTGAGGTGCTTTTCTTACAAAGACCCTTGGAACTGTGTTTGTCTCCATGACATCATGGTCTCCATCAAATACTAAGAGCTTTTTAGATCATAATCATAAGATTGAGTCATGGTTGGGTTTTCAAGCAAGACAATGATCCAAAGCTTGTGTCCAAACCTATACAAAAATGGTTCCCGGACCACAGAATCAATATTTGCAGTCCCATGACCTAAAACCCATTAGGGTGTTTCTTCATACTTGGTGGACATGTCCACTAGCTCAGAACCTTTGGAGAGAGGTGATGCACCAGACTGGTGATGAGTCTTTGATCCTTGGAAGGTGGTATGGGGGGTCTCCGGGCTACTGGCTTCATAGTATTAATGAGATAAGGCACATTTATTTATGGTGAATGTCTAGGCACAGATGTTTATGTGCATTATTTTTTCTGCAATATATTACCATTTTCAAAGTGCTATTGTTAGTTCGGTTTCGTTAAAATTGGTTATTAAAAAAAATAACTAATACCCAGAATGAGGGGAAGAGAGAGGCACTGAGAGATAGGGGGAAAGAGAGGCAGAGAGGGGGGAAAGGGAGGCAGAGACAGTGGGGGGAGAGAGATGCAGAGGGGAAGGGGGTGAGAGAGAGGGGAATGAGGTGGGAGAGGGAGGCAGAGAAAGAGAGGGGGGGGGGGTTCGTGCATGTGTGTCTATGTTAGTGTATGTGTCTGGGAGTGCTTGTTTCTGTGTCAGTGTATGCCTCTGTGTGTGTGTGTGTGTGTGTGTGTCTGTGATTGTGTGTCTGTGTCAGTGAGTGTCTGTGAGTAAGTGTGAATAAGTGTGAGTGTGTGTAAGTCTGTGTGTGTCTGTGAGTGTGTGTCTGTGATTGTGTCTGAGAGTGAGTGTGTGAGTGAGTGTGTGTTTGTGAGTGTGTGTTTCTGTGTGAGTGTGTGTCTGAATGAGTGCGAGTGTGTGTAAGTCTGTGAGTGTGTGTGTGCTCGTGCATGTGTCTGTGAGTGCTTGTGTCTGTGTCAATGTGTGCCTCAGTGTGTGTGTAAGTCTGTGTGTGAGTGTGTGTCTATAAGTTTGTCTATGAGTGTGTCTGTGTGAGTGTGTGTGCGTCTGTGAATGAGCGTGAGTAAGTGTGTGAATGAGTGAGTGAGTGTCTGTGAGTATGAGTGAGTATGTGTCTGTCAAACTCCGGGGTAGCCCTGGGCAGCAAAAGCTCTAGCTACGCAACTGCCTTCATGTCCCTATGTTTTACTAGCCAAGGAAGCATTGCATCAATGACCACACATGAGCTGCCCTATGCGTAGGTTACCTGTAGATCAAATCTATCCTCAGATTGAGCACCTCTGATTTTGTTTTTGCTTGCATGATGCCAAGAAGGTCCAGTTCTTGTACTTATCAAAATTTGAATGTTTTTGGACTTAAAATTTTCTAATCCTTACATGTGAGAGGGGGAGGGGGTGTATACAACACAATGACAGGGAGTGGCAGACAAACACAGGAGCTTGACTCCACATGGGGTCTAATAGTCTGGCATCCTGTCTGGCACCTGTGAACAATAGGCTAACCTCCAAATACACATAATGCCGTCTCCATGACTAGTGGTCCAGACCTCGAATAGAGTACATTAGCTTTATCTGACAAACAATGGGACAAAACAGATTACAATACAATGGAGGTGTTTATGCGCACAGTGGCTGGAGCCAAGCAGTTTGTCCTTTATGGTGGCTCAATGGGCTAAGATCCAGGGACTGGAAAAGGAGTCTGTGACAAATAGGTCACACTTTGTTATTGAATACACGTTTATTGGACATAACCCCATGTTTTACTTGTTGATGGAATTGGTGACAGCTATGGGATATAATGTCATAAAGCAACGGGAAGGTTTGCAGGTGGGGAAATTGCAAATGTAATTTTAAGTTTTGGAAGAATGGGTTAATTACCTTGTTAACTGCTCCGGTTGTGGGCCATGCCAGTGCTGAGTGAATGTGTTTATGTACAATATGTTCCTGCTGTCTCTATGATTGGTAGCCCGGTATCAGAATACATCATAAAGGGTCAAGGTCTGACTGCAGTAATAGATTGGACTGAAAAGTAATCATTCCTGTGCTGTGTATGTATGAGGAGATATACAGAGATGTTCAGTAATTGATTTATCCTGCAACAGACTGCAGTTTAGCAGCAGATTATATGGTTATATATTTAAAGATATACTAATTTGAAAAAAACTACACTTGAAAATATACAAAATTTGTATATAATATATGACCTTTTATATGCAATTATGCTGTTGGGGAATCTACCATTTTGCTTCTGCTGATGTGGAAGATATTTTGAATACACTGATTTTTATCCGCACAATGGAAATGTGGCATCTATAACTGCCAGAGCATTTATTAAGTCTAATTGAGATCTCAGTTTACAAGTACACATCATACTGTGATGGTGTGTCACCAGAGGGCAGTAGCGAGCCCTTCAGGACTTCTCCCCACGAGTGAGATGGTTAAGAAGATCCTTAAAAAGCTTGGGTGTGGCTGCAATCAAGACCTGCTGCTGCCTCCAGGTGGAGTGTTGTGGAAGTGTGCAGGGCTGCTGTCAGCGGCCGCACTGAAATCTAATGGACCAAAGCTAGAAGCTTTGAAGAGAGAGCCTGCAGATAAGAGGAACAGAAAGTCCCTGAAGGTGATGACCGAAGGAGGGATCTGCTTAGGAAAGAGAGTCCGGGGCTACAGAGCCTGAGAGAGAGGTGAGAGAGAAAGACACCTCTGCTGCCTATGTTTGGACTGTATGTTTGAACTTATATGTAAGACAGTGACGGAACTACCGTTTAGTTATGCAGGGCTTCAATGAGAAGCTAGGGGTTTGTTTCTGCCTTCAGTTTTATGTTATATGCTGTCAAAACAATCAGTAAAGTGTGGTTAAATATTTAAAGAGCTCCTGCTTCCTCCATTTTTATTAAAAAACGGATCCTGAGAGTGACAGTGAATCTGTCACAATACTGACAAAGTAGCTGAAGAAAATGGATCCCTGCAGTATTAAATAATTGGATATAAAAGCTAACACTGTTAATGCTATGCATATATTTTTATAAAATTTTTTGACCATTATCAAAGAATCCTATCACATATATAGTTGTGAGCGTACGGGTCGTTACCGAGCCCGCAAGAACTGCGTCCCTCGCGAGGGACGCAGTTCCCCGCAAATGCGGGTCCTCGCGAAGCGAGGGCCCGCATTTGCGGTGATGGAGCATCCCAACGTCCCCGCAAATGCGGATCCTCGCAAAGCAAGGGTCCGCATTTGCGGAGATGGAGGCTCAACGTCGGCTGTGTTAACACACACATACACACACACGACTTTTTAACAAAATAAACCCAACCTCCCAGCCAACAAAAACCCAACAACGTCCCCACAAATGCGGATCCTCGCGAAGTGGGAGCATCCCAACATCGGCTGTGTTAACACACACATACACACACACACAACTTTTTAACAAAAAAAAACTCAAAGTCGCCTCACACCCACTTACACCCAGACACACACAAGCAAGACTTAACAAAAAAACAGTAAAAAAGGCCCCTCACACGCTCTTAACACACATACGCACATACGCACGACTTAGAAACAAAGACACTGCGTCGTACACGTAAAAGCTAACCGCATCTATCGCAAAAAAATACGACAGCATCGCAACAACATACGACCACATCGGGAAAAAAAACGGCCGCGAAAGACCCATTCCAACCGCCGCGCATCAAAACATCACAAACACAAGAAATAAACACAACGAACACATAAAAAGCTTACTTACAGCACGGGGGGGCATCCGGCACCTCCAAAAGTTCATTTACACGTCCATTTAAGTAAAAAAAATGAGTTTAAACGGCCGAAAATCGGCTAAGCGAGAGAAAAAATGCCGAACAAAACGAAAACGAGGCTTCAGACGTAACTACACTGCAGTAACCCGCAAGAATGAAACACATACTATGCGGAACGTACCACAGTCACACTTAAACACCATTTTGAACACTACTACGCACAAAATGGCGGATGGAACGCAAATTGTAAGCTGGAACGCAAATAGCGCATGCGTATTGCGTGCTAACGTTCTGAGGCACTTGAAAGTTTCAAAAAATACTGCCCACTTTCCAGAATTTTCTACAAGGTTATAAATACTGCCTAATTTCGAGAAACTTCTACATTTCTACTCAGGTGATGAACAGAGTGACTTCAGAGGTAACTGCTGCTCTTACTTCAGAACATAATTGTTTCCTAATTTACTACTTTACATTGTGCAAATTACAACTGAGAGGTGAGCTATAATATATTACATTTTATTATCAAGACAGCACAAAAAAAAAAAAATGAACTATGAAAATGTGATTTCTGTATAGTCACATGTCACACGCACATAAGGTTCATTTAACAAAAAACAAACAAAACAAGTATTTTTAAATCAAAAAAGCCATTTATCTATAGTGACATGTCACACGCACATATATGGGTATAATTAAACAACTACATTTATATGACATTAGAAAAAAATAAATTTGGAATATTAAAATATGAGTCATGTATACTGATATGTGACACGCACATATATGTGTATCATCTATAGTCACATGTCACACGCACATTTATGTGTGTTGGCCAAAACAAAAAATAAGGTTCATTTAACAATTAAAACATGATTCATGTATAGTGATATGTCACACGCACACAAAAAAATTACTTTCAACTCTGAAAATGTGCTTCATGTATGTGACATATGTGTGTAGCCACCGCAAAAAAATAAATGTTAATTGAAAATAATTACAGAAGTATATTTAAATGACATTAATTTACTGCAATTCAATAGATCACCTAAAGCTTAATCTTTTTACTTCTTTTAATATTCAAACAGACTCTGCATCAACAGCGTCACTCAACAATTTGCACCGTGCATTGTGAAGCACAATCCCTTTTAAAGAACACCAACAAAGAAGAACAGGTAAGATAGAACAAGACATTACATGCTCAAAAGGCCATGCTTTGCTACATGAAAAATAAGAAATATACAATTAACCATTTCACTTTCTTTTTCAAACAGACACTACAAGAAGACCGGCGGATTAAGATTGGCAGGAGGGGACCCTCTGTCATTCAACACTTCAATCAAGGTAAAGTATTAAGTATAAAAAAGAAACGAAACATGAGCCTCATTCAATTGCGAGTTGGCCAATTGAATAGGGCTCTATATAAGCACATAACATATTTTTTAGACAGAACTTTTTAGTTAATGAACTTCGATCAAAAATCAAGGTCTTCAATAACTAAAAACTTCTGTCAAAAAATATGTTATGTGCTTATATAGAGCCCTATTCAATTGGCAAAATTGCAATTGAATGAGGACCTATATATTTTTAATGGCCGAGGGCCTCATTCAAATGTGATTTGCCCATTTCAATAGGGCTCTATATAAGCACAGAGCATACTTTTTTACTGAACTTTTTAGTTAGTGAAGACCTTGCTTTTGGATACAAGTTCGCTAGCTAAAAACTTCTGTAAAAAAATATGCTCTGTGCTCATATTGAGCCCTATTCCATTGCCAAAAACGAAATTGAATGAGGCCCTCACAATATAACAAATGCAGCAACCAAAGGCCCTCATTCAATTGCTATTTTGGACAATTCAATAGAGCTCTAAATAAGCACATTTAGAGCCATATTGAATTGGCCAAACTGCAATTGAATGAGGGCCAAAGTATGCAACATATGGTACACACAAAGTGGTCCACACAAAACAGGATTGTAACAAACACATAGCAAACTAAATTAATATTCTTTTTCAATGTTTAACAACCTATAAGCCTTACAAAAAACACTACATAAGCATACCAAAAGTGGTGCCCATCAATCAGGATTGTACAAAAACTCACACAAACACATTGCAAACTACATTTATATTCTTATTTAATGTTTAACAACCTATAAGCATTAGAAAAAAGCCTAAATAAGCATAACAAAAGTGGTGCGCACCAAACAGGATTGTACGAAAACTCACACAAACACATAGCAAACTACATTTAGATTCTTATTTAATGTTTAACAACCTATAAGCCTTAGAAAAAAGCCTATATAAGCATAACTAAATTGGTGCGCACCAAATAGGATTTTACGCAAACTCACATAAGCACATAGCAAACTAAATTAATATTCTTCTTTAATGTTTAACAACCTATAAGCCTTAGAAAAAAGCCTAAATAAGCATACCAAGAGTGGTGCGCACCAAACAGGATTGTACAAAAGCACAGAAATAATGACATTTTTTAGTTAATACAAATACATTCAAATAAAATAACATTTTCATTTTTATTTTATAACAGATACTGCGTCAAGAACATCGGACCAGGAGTTTCAACTGAGGACCAGACCAGCGGACGAGGACTTTCAACAGAGGACTACACCATCGGACGAGGACTTTCCACAGAGGACCAGACCATTGGACGAGGACTTTCAACAGAGGACTACACCATCGGACGAGGACTTTCAACAGAGGACCAGACCATTGGACAAGGAGTTTCAACTGAGGACCAGACCATCGGACGAGGACTTTCAACAGAGGACCAGACGATTGGACGAGGACTTTCAACACAGGACCAGACCATTGCACGAGGACTTTCAACACAGGACCAACAAAGATTCTGCTTGAAATCAAACTTCAACCAAGGTACAGTATAACAAGTAAAAAAAGAGAAAAATAAATAAATATTCTTCTTTAATGTTTAACAACCTATAAGCCTTAGAAAAAAGCCTAAATAAGCATACCAAAAGTGGTGCGCACCAAAAGGATTGTACAAAAACTCACACAAACACATAGCAAACTAAATTAATATTCTTTTTCAATGTTTAACAACCTATAAGACGTACAAAAAACACTACATAAGCATACCAAAAGTGGTGCGCATCAAACAGGATTGTACAAAAACTCACACAAACACATAGCAAACTACATTTACATTCTTAGTTAATGTTTACCAACCTATAAGCATTAGAAAAAAGCATAAATAAGCATAAACTAAATTGGTGCGCACCAAACAGAATTGTATTAAAACTCACACAAACACATAGCAAACTAAATTCATATTCTTCTTTAATGTTTAACAACCTATAAGCCTTAGAAAAAAGCCTAAATAAGTATACCAAAAGTGGTGCGCACCAAACAGGATTGTACGAAAACTCACACAAACACATACCAAACTACATTTATATTCTTATTTAATGTTTAACAACATATAGGCCTTAGAAAAAAGCCTAAATAAGCATACCAAAAGTGGGACGCACCAGATAGGATTGTAGAAAAACACAGAAATAATGTAATTTTTTCGTTAATACAAAGACATTCAAATTAAATAACATTTTCATTTTTATTTTATAACAGATACTGCGTCAAGAACATCGGACCAGGAGTTTCAACTGAGGACCAGACCAGCGGACGAGGACTTTCAACAGAGGACTACACCATCGGACGAGGACTTTCCACAGAGGACCAGACCATTGGACGAGGACTTTCAACAGAGGACTACACCATCGGACGAGGACTTTCAACAGAGGACCAGACGATTGGACGAGGACTTTCAACACAGGACCAGACTATTGGACGAAGGCTTTCAACACAGGACCAACAAAGATTCTGCTTGAAATCAAACTTCAACCAAGGTACAGTATAACAAGTAAAAAAAGAGAAAAATAAATAAATATCTTAGCTTTGCATCGATGTCAACAGAAAATAAAATTTAAAATAAACCAACAGTAACTATAACTGTTAAAAAAAAATAACTAACACATTTTTCATCTATCTCTTATTTGTCTTTTAGGGCCAATAATCTTTAACAGTAAATACAAACTTCAATGTAGCCTGAAAAAAAAAATTGCATAGTCCAAAAAAGTCTCAAAACACAGACTCTATACAATTTGTCATTGTAACATTCCACTCCTAAACCCTCATTTAATTGCCATTTGACAAATTGAATAGTGCTGTACATAAGGACATAACATATTTTTTAAAATACCTTTTTAGTTAGTGAAACACTTGCATTTGGATACATGTTTACTAAATAAAAACTTCTTTAAATAATTCTCTGATGGCCTTATTTAGACCTCTATTCAATTGACCGCATTGAAATTGATTAAGTATAAAATGTAAACACACTGTTGATAACAATTTTTCATGAAAACAAACTTAACATCTCAAAATAAACTAATGATACATTATTTTATTTTTACAGATTAACATGGCTGATAATGAGAGTAAACAAGAAAAGAAAAGACGCCAAGCTAGAGAACGACGACAGAGAGCAGACAGCCAGCAGACACCGGAGAAGAAGGAAATTCGACGAGAAAAAGAACGCAAAAGAATTGCAAGCAAAAGACTGTCACCTGCAGAAATTAAAGATATGTCAAAAAAAGCAACAAAGCAAAAAAAGCATTTACAACCTGTTGCTCAAACATCAGATGACATTTTACCAGAAAAAATACAACAGATACCAAAAAAAGCAACAAAAAAAACAAAGCATTTGGAACCGGTTCATGAAACATTACATGACATTTTACCTCAAACAATACAACATATACCAAGAAAAGCCACGAAAAAAACAAAGCATTTAGAATCTGTTGTTGAAACATTATATGACATTTCACCTGATGAATATGAAAGTCAAAATCCTATATGCTTTGCAAATTGTCCTCTACTCAAGTCTTTAGCAGTAGAGGTTCATAGTTGTGGGGACATGACTACTCAATGTCAGTTTTGTGAGGCTTATTATTTTAAACAGGAGAGACCCAGAGATGGCCAATTTATTAGTTGCTGTCAAAAAGGCAAGTTCAAACTTCCAGAAAGGAAAGAATTTCCTCTCTATTTACAAAACATTATGACTGAACCTACTTTTCCAAACTACAACAATTTTAAAACAAACATAAGATCCTACAATAGTGCCATATCCTTTGCATCCATGGGGGCAACATTAGCTGCTAATGTACCAGGACATGGTCCTTACTGTTTTAAAGTACAAGGACAAATTTATCATCGGACTTCCCATTTACATCCAGAGGATGTAACTATATGTCCTAGATACAATGGAAGCTGTTGACCAACGTATGCAGATGGAAGAAAATAAAAAATGTTTACACAGTGTTTTTATAGAGCATTAATAACATTATGGACAACAATCCCTACAGTAAAGCTTATAAAAAATTGGCAGAAGTCGAAAATGAACAACTACTTCATGCACAAAGACATCAATTACCCATGCCAAAGGTTAATATGGTGCTTAAGAGAGACAGACATACTGATAAACCTCGTTATAACTTGCCAACATCAAATGAGGTTGCAATGGTGTTTCAGAATGATGAAGGAGAACCACCATTTCAAAGAGACATTCGAATATATCCCAGAAATGAGGAGCAACCGTTCATTAATATGAGTATCTTAAGTCCAAATTTAGATCCAATGTCATATCCCATCTTTTTCCCACACAGAGAAGCAGGTTGGCAACCAAAATTAACTCTTCCCAGTTACCCAAATGCTAAAGCCAGAATCCGAAATAATGTTTCTATGCTTGAATTTAAAGTAGCTCAAATTGCCATTCGCAATGTATTTAATCCAATTTTATGTGGTGGAAAACTAACACAACAATGGATTATTGATTCTTCTTTGCAAGTTGAGGCAAATAATTTAAACTTTATCAAATATCAACAAGATAAACTCTGTGTAGAACAATATTCTGGATTAATGGACTATGTTGCTGACGTGGCTACAAGCAGAGACATGACAGCTGGCAAAGCCATCATTTTACCATCTTCCTTTCAAGGATCTCCTCGAAATATGAGAGAAAGATACAATGATGCTATGGCTATTGTCACTAAATTTGGCAAACCCGATTTATTTCTGACATTTACATGTAATCCACAATGGCCAGAAATTACACAAAATCTACTTCTTGGACAAACTGCTTCAGATCGACCAGATTTAGTAGCCAGAGTTTTTAAGATTAAATTAAATGAATTAATACGTGACTTCACTATAAATCAGTTATTTGGCAAATGTCTTGCTTATGTATATACCATTGAATTTCAAAAAAGAGGCCTTCCACATGCACATCTTCTAATAATACTTCAAGAAAAAGATAAATTAGATACTTCGGACAAAGTGGATGCAGTCATTGTTGCTGAACTACCAGATCCAGAACTATATGGTAGACTATATGAGATTGTTACTCATCGCATGATTCATGGACCCTGTGGTGACCTTAATCCACAATCACCATGTATGGAAAATAATAAATGTTCCAAAGAATTTCCAAAAGATTATAGAGACAAAACCTATGCCAATTGTGATGGATATCCACTTTATAAAAGAAGAGAAGGAGATAGTGCCATTATTCGTGGAAAAAAAGTGGACAATAGATATGTAGTACCCTACAATCCACATTTACTCATGAAGTACAACGCCCACATCAACGTAGAAGCCTGCACTTCCATCAAATCCATTAAATATGTCTACAAATATATTTACAAAGGTTACGATGCAGCTACTGTAGTCGTCAAAAGTGCAGACAACCCTGAAAGTAGTGAGTTAGTAAAGGATGAACTTGCATCTCATGTAGATGCTCGCTATGTCAGTGCGCCAGAAGCTATGTGGCGGCTTCTAAAATTTGAAATGTATGATAGATCACATGCAGTATATAGGTTAGCAGTACATTTGCCACAACAACATTTAGTCTATTTCCATGCTGGAAATTAAATTAATGCATTGGCCCAAAGTGAAGATTGTCACACTACACTAACTGCATGGTTTGAATTAAATGCCACTGATTCTGAAGCAACTGAATACTTATATATTGAAATTCCATATCACTATGTTTTTGTGAATGGATTATGGAGACCAAGAAAAAGCAGAGGCAATAAAATAATTCCAAGAATTTACACAGTCAGTCCAAGAGATGTTGAACGTTTTTGCTTACGGATATTACTTTTAAATGTTCCTGGAGCACAAAGTTTTGAACACTTAAGAACTGTTAATGACATTGTATATGAATCCTTCCATTTAGCTGCAAGACATAGAAACTTACTATCTGATGATACAGAATGGGAAAGATGTTTAGAAGAAGCAGCACAATGTCAAATGCCACGACAGATGAGAGAACAATTTGCTTTTATTTGTATCTTCTCAAATGCTCCAAATGCATTAGCTTTGTGGGAGACTTTTAAAAGTAATATGGCTGAAGACTTTATGCGACGATACAATGAACCCATTGCACACTTAAAAGCGTTAATGGAAATCCAAGAAGTATTTTTAACTCATGGATTAAGTTGTGCAAGTTTTAATTTGCCTGATCCAGGTCTTATAGATGACATAAACTTTGAAGACTATGACATTCAACTACAAGCAGAAAGAACACAAGAAAGACTTGCAACTTTAAATACACTACAATTGCAAGCATTTAATGACATTAAAAATGCAATAGATGATGACATGGTAACAGCGCGTTATTTCTATCTTGATGGACCTGGCGGATCAGGAAAAACCTATCTGTATAATTTATTAATGAGTTCAGTACGAGCACAAGGTCAAATAGCAATGGCGTTTGCCACTACTGGAATTGCTGCACTTTTGTTAGAAGGTGGAAGAACTGTTCATAGTGGATATAAACTGCCAGTGCCTATTTTAGAAACTTCTGTGTCAGATATTTGCATGACATCATTACAAGCAAAGAAATTGAACAAATGTAAATTAATTATAATAGATGAGGCCACAATGATGTCATGCTATGCCCTCCAATGTATTGACCGTTTGCTTCGTGAAGTCATGGATAATACTTTTCCATTTGGTGGAAAGGTAATGTTGTTGGGTGGCGATTTCAGACAAACATTACCTGTCGTTGTACATGGAAATCGAACTGACATTATTGAAACATGTATAAAGTCAAGCACACTATGGAAACATTTTACCCATCTTCAACTGAAACAAAATATGAGATCAGAAGGCCAAACTGATTTCAATGATTGGCTTATTAAAATTGGAGAAGGCAGAACAGAAAAAATACCACATTTACCGGACGACACTGTAGAGATCCCACCTCATATGATTTGTCAACAAGATATTATATCCGCTATATTTGAAGGGAGTATAAATAACGAGGAAAATTCCGAGCTTGCCAACCAAGTCATACTAACGTGTAAAAATAAGGATGCATTAATACTCAATAATGAAATCTTTAAAAAAAATTAATGCACCACAAAGAAATTATCACAGTGCTGATTCTGTACTTGCTGATGACAATGAAAGTCAGTCCAACTTTTCGACTGAATTCATAAACTCACTAACTCCTTCTGGAATGCCACCACATATTTTGCAGCTAAAGAAAGGTGCAATTATTATGTTACTGCGAAATATGAACCCCAAAAAAGGACTATGCAATGGGACAAGATTAATTGTTCAACAATTAAAGGACCATTATATAGATGCTGAAATTTTAACTGGGACCCATAAAGGAGAGAGAGTTTTCATACCAAGAATAGATTTAGCAATAGATTTTAACTTTCTTTACTTCAACATATTACAAAGTTCATGTTAACAGATCCACCACGTTTTAAGACACAATGTAAATATTGTATGTTATGTTAATATTACTCCCTGTATTAAGGTTTATCGACAGTTCATGTGGTCATGAAGGAATTTATTTCATTGAGTACATTTTACAGAGAGTTTTTACTGTTTGCCTTCCTTTGCATTCAATGTATATTGAAGTTAACAATTATTTGGATACAAATTGCATGTTAAAAAACCATTGCCTTAAGTTTTAAATATTGAGTACTTTGAAGTTAAATTGTTTTTACATTCAAATGTTAATACTTTCAATACAAAATTATGTTACAATCTTTATTCACTATGTTACTGTTTATACTGTTTCAATTTGTACAAATCTTTTTTACTGTTGAAAATGTACATATATAAGAAACTTGAAGTTTAAAAATATATTATGTCAAGTTTCTTACTTAAATATATTACAAAATTCATGTTACAATTGGATACCTTTCAAGCTGGGTTTTTACTGTTTGTTTTCATCGGGATTAAATGTAAAATATTGAAGTTAATAATTCTTCTGATACAAATTGCATGTTAAAAAACATTACCTCAAGTTTACAATACTGATTAGTTTAAAGTTAAACTGTTTTTACATTCAAATGTTATTAATTTTTATACCAAATTATGTTACAAAATGTGTTCACTATCTTATTGTTTATAATGTTCAAAGTTATATAAATGTTTTGACAAGTTCCAAAGTTACACAAATAATAAAGTTAAACTTTCACAAAATACAATTTCAAGTTTATTATTTACATATATTACAAAGTTATATTTGCTTTTATTGGAATTTCATGTATATTGAAATTAACAATTCTTCACATACAAATTGCATCTTAACAAACCATTGCCTAAATTTTACAATAATGATTAATTTCATTTTGAACTGTTCTTACATTAAAAGGTTAATACTTTTAATAGAAAATGTTTCAACACTTATTGTTCACTAAGAGAACATTTTACTAAACTAAACATGTTTTAATATCACAATACTTACAACTGTCACATATATATATTTATAACTAAACAACTTTCCAAACATACACATCTCATTGCCGTCATTTTTTGACGGGCAAGTCGCTAGTATATATATAGTTGTCGTAATTGCAAATTTTTTTGTAACACTATTTTAAAAGTTACTGGCTTGCGTTACCGGAGGAGAGGCTCGCAATGAGCTCTAAAGGTGCCTATTTACACTACACACTGCGCATATTGCTACACACTACACACTGCGCACATTGCTGACACTTACACCTCAGCTCCACAACAGTGCAAACCTGCATTGGATGCTGCAGGAACATCAAAACAGATTGTCAGCTCTTCAGCACAATGCTTCCTGCATATATTACTTACAAATAGGTAAAGTATATTCATTTATGATTTCATTACTTGAAAAATACCTATTATCATGAAAAAATACATATGCAGAAAAAAAAAACACACCCCAGTATCGCAATAAACGACAAAGGCCTTCACCGCGCGCCTCACAAGGAGCGCCACCGGTGCTCATAGGACACAAACTACACCAGGGGAGAGGCTTGCAATAAGCGACAAAACGAGATCCGCGCAGAGCTTACAAAAAGCGCAAAAGCGCCTCTCTATACCGCACTGTCACTGTGCGCAGAGCTCTCTGTCTCTATACCGTAGTGTCACTGTGCGCAGAGCTCTCTGTCTCTATACCGTAGTGTCACTGTGTGCATAGCTCTCTGTCTCTATACCGCACTGTCACTGTGCGCAGAGCTCTCTGTCTCTATACCGCACTGTCACTGTGCGCAGAGCTCTCTGTCTCTATACCGCACTGTCACTGTGTGCAGAGCTCTCTGTCTCTATACCGCACTGTCAATGTGTGCAGAGCTCTCTGTCTCTATACCGCACTGTCACTAAGCGCAGTGCTCTCTGTCTCTGTCTCGCGCTGTCACCTTAATCCTGCTCCCCTCCGTCTTCATCATTTTCCCATTTATTTCCTGTCTGGCTCTATTTACTGTTTCCCGCTGTTCGTATAATCCCCCCGCACGTGCCTCCCATCCCAAGTTATTCCCTTCACATCGTCTCTCTTTTTGCTTCCTCCCTCTGGCTTCCCTTTCTCCTTCTGGCTCCCCTTCCTCCCCCTTTCTCTCCCTTTCTCCTTCTTTCTCTCCCTCTGTCTCTCCCTTTCTCCTTCTTTCTCTCCCTTTCTCCTTCTGTCTCTCCCTTTCTCCCTCTGTCTCTCCATTCCTCCCCCTTTCTCTCCCTTTCTCCCTCTGTCTCTCCCTTTCTCCCTCTGTCTCTCCCTTTCTCCCTCTGTCTCTCCCTTTCTCCCTCTGTCTCTCCCTTTCTCCCTCTGTCTCTCCCTTTCTCCTTCTGTCTCTCCCTTTCTCCCTCTGTCTCTCCCTTCCTCCCTCTTTCTCTCCCTTTCTCCCTCTGTCTCTCCCTTTCTCCCTCTGTCTCTCCCTTTCTCCCTCTGTCTCTCCCTCTGTCTCCCTCTGTCTCTCCCTTTCTCCTTCTTTCTCTCCCTTTCTCCCTCTGTCTCTCCCTTTCTCCCTCTGTCTCCCACTTTCTTCTTCTTTCTCTCCCTTTCTCCCTCTGTCTCTCCCTTTCTCCTTCTTTCTCTCCCTTTCTCCTTCTGTCTCTCCCTTTCTCCCTCTGTCTCTCCCTTTCTCCCTCTGTCTCCCACTTTCTCCTTCTTTCTCTCCCTTTCTCCCTCTGTCTCTCCCTTTCTCCCTCTGTCTCTCCCTTTCTCCCTCTGTCTCTCCCTTTCTCCCTCTGTCTCTCCCTTTCTCCCTCTGTCTCTCCATTCCTCCCCCTTTCTCTCCCTTTCTCCCTCTGTCTCTCCCTTTCTCCCTCTGTCTCTCCCTTTCTCCCTCTGTCTCTCCCTCTGTCTCCCTCTGTCTCTCCCTTTCTCCTTCTTTCTCTCCCTTTCTCCCTCTGTCTTTCCCTTTCTCCCTCTGTCTCCCACTTTCTTCTTCTTTCTCTCCCTTTCTCCCTCTGTCTCTCCCTTTCTCCTTCTTTCTCTCCCTTTCTCCTTCTGTCTCTCCCTTTCTCCCTCTGTCTCTCCCTTTCTCCCTCTGTCTCCCACTTTCTCCTTCTTTCTCTCCCTTTCTCCTTCTGTCTCTCCCTTTCTCCCTCTGTCTCTCCCTTTATCCCTCTGTCTCCCACTTTCTCCTTCTTTCTCTCCCTTTCTCCTTCTTTCTCTCCCTTTCTCTCTCTGTCTCTCCCTTTCTCCTTCTTTCTCTCCCTTTCTCCTTCTTTCTCTCCCTTTCTCCATCTGTCTCCCACTTTCTCCTTCTTTCTCTCCCTTTCTCCTTCTCTCTCCCTTTCTCCCTCTGTCTCTCCCTTTCTCCCTCTGTCTCCCACTTTCTCCTTCTTTCTCTCCCTTTCTCCCTCTGTCTCTCCCTTTCTCCCTCTGTCTCTCCCTTTCTCCCTCTGTCTCCCACTTTCTCCTTCTTTCTCTCCCTTTCTCCCTCTGTCTTTCCCTTTCTCCCTCTGTCTCCCACTTTCTCCTTCTTTCTCTCCCTTTCTCCCTCTGTCTCTCCCTTTCTCCTTCTTTCTCTCTCTTTCTCCTTCTGTCTCTCCCTTTCTCCCTCTGTCTCTCCCTTTCTCCTTCTTTCTCTCCCTTTCTCCCTCTGTCTCTCCCTTTCTCCTTCTTTCTCTCCCTTTCTCCTTCTGTCTCTCCCTTTCTCCCTCTGTCTCTCCCTTTCTCCCTCTGTCTCCCACTTTCTCCTTCTTTCTCTCCCTTTCTCCTTCTTTCTCTCCCTTTCTCCTTCTTTCTCTCCCTTTCTCCTTCTTTCTCTCCCTTTCTCCCTCTGTCTCTCCCTTTCTCCTTCTTTCTCTCCCTTTCTCCCTCTGTCTCTCCCTTTCTCCTTCTTTCTCTCCCTTTCTCCTTCTTTCTCTCCCTTTCTCCCTCTGTCTCTCCCTTTCTCCTTCTTTCTCTCCCTTTCTCCCTCTGTCTCTCCCTTTCTCCTTCTTTCTCTCCCTTTCTCCTTCTGTCTCTCCCTTTCTCCCTCTGTCTCTCCCTTTCTCCCTCTGTCTCCCACTTTCTCCTTCTTTCTCTCCCTTTCTCCTTCTTTCTCTCCCTTTCTCCCCCTTTCTCCTTCTTTCTCTCCCTTTCTCCCTCTGTCTCCCACTTTCTCCTTCTTTCTCTCCCTTTCTCCCTCTGTCTCTCCCTTTCTCCCTCTGTCTCTCCCTTTCTCCTTCTTTCTCTCCCTTTCTCCTTCTTTCTCTCCCTTTCGCCCTCTGTCTCTCCCTTTCTCCCTCTGTCTCTCCCTTTCTCCCTCTGTCTCTCCCTTTCTCCCTCTGTCTCCCACTTTCTCCTTCTTTCTCTCCCTTTCTCTCTCTGTCTCTCCCTTTCTCCCTCTGTCTCCCACTTTCTCCTTCTTTCTCTCCCTTTCTCCCTCTGTCTCTCCCTTTCTCCTTCTTTCTCTCCCTTTCTCCTTCTGTCTCTCCCTTTCTCCCTCTGTCTCTCCCTTTCTCCCTCTGTCTCCCACTTTCTCCTTCTTTCTCTCCCTTTCTCCTTCTGTCTCTCCCTTTCTCCCTCTGTCTCTCCCTTTCTCCCTCTGTCTCCCACTTTCTCCTTCTTTCTCTCCCTTTCTCCTTCTTTCTCTCCCTTTCTCCCTCTGTCTCTCCCTTTCTCCTTCTGTCTCCCACTTTCTCCCTCTGTCTCCCACTTTCTCCTTCTTTCTCTCCCTTTCTCCCTCTGTCTTTCCCTTTCTCCTTCTGTCTCCCACTTTCTCCTTCTTTCTCTCCCTTTCTCCCTCTGTCTTTCCCTTTCTGCTTCTTTCTCTCCCTTTCTCCCTCTGTCTCTCCCTTTCTCCTCCTGTCTCTACCTTACTCCTTCTGTCTCTACATTTCTCCCTCTGTCTCTCCCTTTCTCCCTCTGTCTCTCCCTTCCTCCCTCTGTCTCTCCCATTCTCCTTCTGTCTCTCCCTTTCTCCCTCTGTCTCTCCCTTTCTCCTTCTGTCTCTCCCTTTCTCCCTCTGTCTCTCCCTTTCTCCTTCTGTCTCTCCCTTTCTCCCTCTGTCTCTCCCTTTCTCCCTCTGTCTTCCCCTTTCTCCTTCTGTCTCTCCCTTTCTCCCTCTGTCTCTCCCTTTCTCATTCTTTCTCCCCCTTTCTCCTTCTTTCTCTCCCTTTCTCCCTCTGTCTTTCCCTTTCTCCCTCTGTCTCCCACTTTCTTCTTCTTTCTCTCCCTTTCTCCCTCTGTCTCTCCCTTTCTCCTTCTTTCTCTCCCTTTCTCCCTCTGTCTCTCCCTTTCTCCCTCTGTCTCTCCCTTTCTCCTTCTGTCTCTCCCTTTCTCCCTCTGTCTCTCCCTTTCTCCTTCTGTCTCTCCCTTTCTCCCTCTTTCTCTCCCTTTCTCCCTCTGTCTCTCCCTTTCTCCCCCTGTCTCTCCCTTTCTCCTTCTGTCTCTCCCTTTCTCCCTCTGTCTCTCCCTTTCTCCTTCTGTCTCTCCTCTTCTCCCTCTGTCTCTCCCTTTCTCCCTCTGTCTCTCCCTTCCTTCCTCTGTCTCTCCCTTTCTCTCTCTGTCTCTCCCTTCCTCCCTCTGTCTCTCCCTTCCTCCCTCTGTCTCTCCCTTCCTCCCTCTGTCTCTCCCTTTCTCCTTGTTTCTCTCCCATTCTCCCTCTGTCTCTCCCTTCCTCCCTCTGTCTCTCCCTTTCTCCTTGTTTCTCTCCCTTTCTCCTTCTTTCTCTCCCTTTCTCCTTCTTTCTCTCCCTTTCTCCTTCTTTCTCTCCCTTTCTCCCTCTGTCTCTCCCTTCCTCCCTCTGTCTCTCCCTTCCTCCTTCTGTCTCTCCCTTTCTCCCTCTGTCTCTCCCTTTCTCCCTGTGTCTCCCACTTTCTCCTTCTTTCTCTCCCTTTCTCCCTCTGTCTCTCCCTTTCTCCTTCTTTCTCTCCCTTTCTCTCTCTGTCTCTCCCTTTCTCCTTCTGTCTCTCCCTTTCTCCTTCTGTCTCCCACTTTCTCCCTCTGTCTCCCACTTTCTCCTTCTTTCTCTCCCTTTCTCCTTCTGTCTCTCCCTTTCTCCCTCTGTCTTTCCCTTTCTCCCTCTGTCTCCCACTTTCTCCTTCTTTCTCTTCCTTTCTCCTTCTGTCTCTCCCTTTCTCCCTCTGTCTCTCCCTTTCTCCTTCTGTCTCTCCCTTTCTCCCTCTGCCTCTCCCTTTCTCCCTCTGTCTCTCCCTTTCTCCCTCTGTCTTCCCCTTTCTCCCTCGGTCTCTCCCTTTCTCCCTCGGTCTCTCCCTTTCTCCCTCTGTCTCTCCCTTTCTCCCTCTGTCTCTCCCTTTCTCCCTCTGTCTCTCCCTTTCTCCTTCTGTCTCTCCCTTTCTCCCTCTGTCTCTCCCTTTCTCCCTCTGTCTCTCCCTTTCTCCCTCTGTCTCTCCCTTTCTCCTTCTGTCTCTCCCTTTCTCCCTCTGTCTCTCCCTTTCTCCCTCTGTCTCTCCCTTTCTCCTTCTTTCTCTCCCTTTCTCCTTCTTTCTCTCCCTTTCACCCTCTGTCTCTCCCATTCTCCTTCTGTCTCTCCCTTTCTTCCTCTGTCTCTCCCTTTCTCCTTCTGTCTCTCCCTTTCTCCCTCTGTCTCTCCCTTTCTCCCTCTGTCTTCCCCTTTCTCCTTCTGTCTCTCCCTTTCTCCTTCTTTCTCTCCCTTTCACCCTCTGTCTCTCCCTTTCTCCTTCTGTCTCTCCCTTTCTCCCTCTGTCTCTCCCTTTCTCCCTCTGCCTCCCCCTTTCACCTTCTTTCTCTCCCTTTCTCTCTCTGTCTCTTTCTTTCTCCCTCTGTCTCTCCCCTTCTCCTTCTGTCTCTCCCTTTCTCCCTCGGTCTCTCCCTTTCTCCCTCTGTCTCTCCCTTTCTCCCTCTGTCTCCCCCTTTCTCCCTCTGTCTCCCCCTTTCTCCTTCTTTCTCTCCCTTTCTCTCTCTGTCTCTCCCTTTCTCCTTCTGTCTCTCCCTTTCTCCTTCTGTCTCTCCCTTTCTCCCTCTGTCTCTCCCTTTCTCCCTCTGTCTCTCCCTTCCTCCCTCTTTCTCTCCCTTTCTCCCTCTGTCTCTCCCTTTCTCTCCCTGTCTCTCCCTTTCTCCTTCTGTCTCTCCCTTTCTCCCTCTGTCTCTCCCTTTCTCCTTCTGTCTCTCCCTTTCTCCCTCTGTCTCTCCCTTTCTCCCTCTGTCTCTCCCTTTCTCCCTCTGTCTTCCCCTTTCTCCCTCTGTCTCTCCCTTTCTCCCTCGGTCTCTCCCTTTCTCCCTCTGTCTCTCCCTTTCTCCCTCTGTCTCTCCCTTTCTCCCTCTGTCTCCCCCTTTCTCCCTCTGTCTCCCCCTTTCTCCTTCTGTCTCTCCCTCTGTCTCCCTCTGTCTCTCCCTTTCTCCCTCTTCCTCCCCCTTTCTCCCTCTGTCTCCCCCTTTCTCCTTCTTTCTCTCCCTTTCTCTCTCTGTCTCTCCCTTTCTCCTTCTGTCTCTCCCTTTCTCCTTCTGTCTCTCCCTTTCTCCCTCTGTCTCTCCCTTTCTCCCTCTGTCTTCCCCTTTCTCCTTCTGTCTCTCCCTTTCTCCTTCTTTCTCTCCCTTTCACCCTCAGTCTCTCCCTTTCTCCTTCTGTCTCTCCCTTTCTCCCTCTGTCTCTCCCTTTCTCCCTCTGCCTCCCCCTTTCACCTTCTTTCTCTCCCTTTCTCTCTCTGTCTCTTTCTTTCTCCCTCTGTCTCTCCCCTTCTCCTTCTGTATCTCCCTTTCTCCCTCTGTCTCTCCCTTTCTCCCTCTGTCTCTCCCTTTCTCCCTCTGTCTCCCCCTTTCTCCCTCTGTCTCCCCCTTTCTCCTTCTTTCTCTCCCTTTCTCTCTCTGTCTCTCCCTTTCTCCTTCTGTCTCTCCCTTTCTCCTTCTGTCTCTCCCTTTCTCCCTCTGTCTCTCCCTTCCTCCCTCTTTCTCTCCCTTTCTCCCTCTGTCTCTCCCTTTCTCCCCCTGTCTCTCCCTTTCTCCTTCTGTCTCTCCCTTTCTCCCTCTGTCTCTCCCTTTCTCCTTCTGTCTCTCCCCTTCTCCCTCTGTCTCTCCCTTTCTCCCTCTGTCTCTCCCTTTCTCCCTCTGTCTCTCCCTTTCTCCCTCTGTCTTCCCCTTTCTCCCTCTGTCTCTCCCTTTCTCCCTCGGTCTCTCCCTTTCTCCCTCTGTCTCTCCCTTTCTCCCTCTGTCTCTCCCTTTCTCCCTCTGTCTCTCCCTTTCTCCTTCTGTCTCTCCCTTTCTCCCTCTGTCTCTCCCTTTCTCCTTCTGTCTCTCCCTTTCTCCTTCTTTCTCTCCCTTTCACCCTCTGTCTCTCCCTTTCACCCTCTGTCTCTCCCATTCTCCTTCTGTCTCTCCCTTTCTCCCTCTGTCTCTCCCTTTCTCCTTCTGTCTCTCCCTTTCTCCCTCTGTCTCTCCCTTTCTCCTTCTGTCTCTCCCTTTCTCCCTCTGTCTCTCCCTTTCTCCCTCTGTCTCTCCCTTTCTCCCTCTGTCTCTCCCTTTCTCCCTCTGTCTCCTCCTTTCTCCCTCTGTCTCTCCCTTTCTCCCTCTGTCTCTCCCTTTCTCCCTCTGTCTCCCTTTCTCCTTCTTTCTCTCCCTTTCTCTCTCTGTCTCTCCCTTTCTCCCTCTGTCTCTCCCTTTCTCCTTCTGTCTCTCCCTTTCTCCCTCTGTCTCTCCCTTTCTCCCTCTCTCTCCCCCTTTCTCCCTCTGTCTCCCCCTTTCTCCTTCTTTCTCTCCCTTTCTCCCTCTGTCTCTCCCTTTCTCCTTCTGTCTCTCCCTTTCTCCCTCTGTCTCTCCCTTTCTCCCTCTGTCTCTCCCTTTCTCCATCTGTCTCTCCCTTCCTCCTTCTTTCTCTCCCTTTCTCCCTTTGTCTCTCCCTTTCTCCCCCTGTCTCTCCCTTTCTCCTTCTTTCTCTCCCTTTCTCCCTCTGTCTCTCCCTTTCTCCCTCTGTCTCTCCCTTCCTCCTTCTTTCTCTTCCTTTTTTCCCTCTGTCTCCCCCTTTCTCCCTCTGTCTCCCCCTTTCTCCTTCTGTCTCTCCCTCTGTCTCCCTCTGTCTCTCCCTTTCTCCCTCTTCCTCCCCCTTTCTCCCTCTGTCTCCCCCTTTCTCCTTCTTTCTCTCCCTTTCTCTCTCTGTCTCTCCCTTTCTCCTTCTGTCTCTCCCTTTCTCCTTCTGTCTCTCCCTTTCTCCCTCTGTCTCTCCCTTTCTCCTTCTGTCTCTCCCTTTCTCCCTCTGTCTCTCCCTTTCTCCCTCTGTCTTCCCCTTTCTCCTTCTGTCTCTCCCTTTCTCCTTCTTTCTCTCCCTTTCACCCTTAGTCTCTCCCTTTCTCCTTCTGTCTCTCCCTTTCTCCCTCTGTCTCTCCCTTTCTCCCTCTGCCTCCCCCTTACACCTTCTTTCTCTCCCTTTCTCTCTCTGTCTCTTTCTTTCTCCCTCTGTCTCTCCCCTTCTCCTTCTGTATCTCCCTTTCTCCCTCTGTCTCTCCCTTTCTCCCTCTGTCTCTCCCTTTCTCCCTCTGTCTCCCCCTTTCTCCCTCTGTCTCCCCCTTTCTCCTTCTTTCTCTCCCTTTCTCTCTCTGTCTCTCCCTTTCTCCTTCTGTCTCTCCCTTTCTCCTTCTGTCTCTCCCTTTCTCCCTCTGTCTCTCCCTTTCTCCCTCTGTCTCTCCCTTCCTCCCTCTTTCTCTCCCTTTCTCCCTCTGTCTCTCCCTTTCTCCCCCTGTCTCTCCCTTTCTCCTTCTGTCTCTCCCTTTCTCCCTCTGTCTCTCCCTTTCTCCTTCTGTCTCTCCCCTTCTCCCTCTGTCTCTCCCTTTCTCCTTCTGTCTCTCCCTTTCTCCCTCTGTCTCTCCCTTTCTCCCTCTGTCTCTCCCTTTCTCCCTCTGTCTTCCCCTTTCTCCCTCTGTCTCTCCCTTTCTCCCTCGGTCTCTCCCTTTCTCCCTCTGTCTCTCCCTTTCTCCCTCTGACTCTCCCTTTCTCCCTCTGTCTCTCCCTTTCTCCTTCTGTCTCTCCCTTTCTCCCTCTGTCTCTCCCTTTCTCCTTCTGTCTCTCCCTTTCTCCTTCTTTCTCTCCCTTTCACCCTCTGTCTCTCCCTTTCTCCCTCTGTCTCTCCCATTCTCCTTCTGTCTCTCCCTTTCTCCCTCTGTCTCTCCCTTTCTCCTTCTGTCTCTCCCTTTCTCCCTCTGTCTCTCCCTTTCTCCTTCTGTCTCTCCCTTTCTCCCTCTGTCTCTCCCTTTCTCCCTCTGTCTCTCCCTTTCTCCCTCTGTCTCTCCCTTTCTCCCTCTGTCTCCTCCTTTCTCCCTCTGTCTCTCCCTTTCTCCCTCTGTCTCTCCCTTTCTCCCTCTGTCTCCCTCTGTCTCTCCCTTTCTCCTTCTTTCTCTCCCTTTCTCTCTCTCTCTCTCTCTTTTTCTTTCTCTCTCTCTCTCTCCCTTTCTCCTTCTGTCTCTCCCTTTCTCCCTCTGTCTCTCCCTTTCTCCCTCTCTCTCCCCCCTTTCTCCCTCTGTCTCCCCCTTTCTCCTTCTTTCTCTCCCTTTCTCCCTCTGTCTCTCCCTTTCTCCTTCTGTCTCTCCCTTTCTCCCTCTGTCTCTCCCTTTCTCCCTCTGTCTCTCCCTTTCTCCATCTGTCTCTCCCTTCCTCCTTCTTTCTCTCCCTTTCTCCCTTTGTCTCTCCCTTTCTCCCTCTGTCTCTCCCTTTCTCCATCTTTCTCTCCCTTTCTCCCTCTGTCTCTCCCTTTCTCCCTCTGTCTCTCCCTTCCTCCTTCTTTCTCTCCCTTTCTCCCTCTGTCTCTCCCTTTCTCCCTCTGTCTCTCCCTTTCTCCCTCTGTCTCTCCCTTTCTCCCTCTGTCTCTCCCTTTCTCCTTCTGTCTCTCCCTTTCTCCCTCTGTCTCTCCCTTTCTCCTTCTGTCTCTCCCTTTCTCCCTCTGTCTCTCCCTTTCTCCCTCTCTCTCCCCTTTCTCCCTCTGTCTCCCCTTTCTCCTTCTTTCTCTCCCTTTCTCCCTCTGTCTCTCCCTTTCTCCTTCTGTCTCTCCCTTTCTCCCTCTGTCTCTCCCTTTCTCCCTCTGTCTCTCCCTTTCTCCTCTGTCTCTCCCTTTCTCCTTCTTTCTCTCCCTTTCTCCCTCTGTCTCTCCCTTTCTCCCTCTGTCTCTCCCTTCCTCCTTCTTTCTCTCCCTTTCTCCCTCTGTCTCTCCCTTTCTCCCTCTGTCTCTCCCTTTCTCCCTCTGTCTCTCCCTTTCTCCTCTGTCTCTCCCTTTCTCCCTCTGTCTCTCCCTTTCTCCTTCTGTCTCTCCCCTCCTCTCTCTCTCTCCCTTTCTCCCTCTGTCTCTCCCCTTTCTCCTTCTGTCTCTCCCTTTCTCCCTCTGTCTCTCCCTTTCTCCTTCTGTCTCTCCCTTTCTCCTTCTTTCTCTCCCTTTCACCCTCTGTCTCTCCCTTTCACCCTCTGTCTCTCCCTTTCACCCTCTGTCTCTCCCATTCTCCTTCTGTCTCTCCCTTTCTCCCTCTGTCTCTCCCTTTCTCCTTCTGTCTCTCCCTTTCTCCCTCTGTCTCTCCCTTTCTCCTTCTGTCTCTCCCTTTCTCCCTCTGTCTCTCCCTTTCTCCCTCTGTCTCTCCCTTTCTCCTTCTTTCTCTCCCTTTCACCCTCTGTCTCCCTTTCTCCCTCTGTCTCTCCCTTTCTCCTTCTGTCTCTCCCTTTCTCCCTCTGTCTCTCCCTTTCTCCCTCTGTCTCTCCCTTTCTCCCTCTGTCTCTCCCTTTCTCCCTCTGTCTCTCCCTTTCTCCTTCTGTCTCTCCCTTTCTCCCTCTGTCTCTCCCTTTCTCCTTCTGTCTCTCCCTTTCTCCCTCTGTCTCTCCCTTTCTCCCTCTCTCTCCCCCTTTCTCCCTCTGTCTCCCCCTTTCTCCTTCTTTCTCTCCCTTTCTCCCTCTGTCTCCTCCCTTTCTCCTTCTGTCTCTCCCTTTCTCCCTCTGTCTCTCCCTTTCTCCCTCTGTCTCTCCCTTTCAGCTTACAAAAAGCGCAAAAGCGCCTCTCTATACCGCACTGTCACTGTGCGCAGAGCTCTCTGTCTCTATACCGTAGTGTCACTGTGCGCAGAGCTCTCTGTCTCTATACCGTAGTGTCACTGTGTGCATAGCTCTCTGTCTCTATACCGCACTGTCACTGTGCGCAGAAGCTCTCTGTCT
>CM050169.1:5789840-5844840 GCA_027410445.1 Discoglossus pictus
GAGAGACAGAGTAAAGAACAGAGGGAGAGAGATATGAGAGAGAAAGAGGAGAGAGAACAGAGTAAAGAACAGAGGGAGAGATATGAAGAGAAAGAGAGAGAGACAGAGTAAAGAACAGAGGAGAGAGATATGAGAGAGAAAGAGGAGAGAGACAGAGTAAAGAACAGAGGGAGAGAGATATGAGAGAGAAAGAGGAGAGAGACAGAGTAAAGAACAGAGGGAGAGAGATATGAGAGAGAAAGAGGAGAGAGACAGAGTAAAGAACAGGAGGGAGAGAGATATGAGAGAGATATGAGAGAGACAGAGTAAAGAACAGAGGGAGAGAGATATGAGAGAGAAAGAGGAGAGAGACAGAGTAATGAACAGAGAGGGGAGAGAGGAGATATGAGGGAGAAAGAGGAGAGAGACAGAGTAAAGAACAGAGGGAGAGAGATATGAGAGAGAAAGAGGAGAGAGTGACAGAGTAAAGAACAGAGGGAGAGAGATATGAGAGAGAAAGAGGAGTAGAGACAGAGTAAAGAACAGAGGGGAGAGATATGAGAGAGAAAGAGGAGAGAGACAGAGTAAAGAACAGAGGGAGAGAGATATGAGAGAGAAAGAGGAGAGAGACAGAGTAAAGAACAGAGGGAGAGAGATATGAGAGAGAAAGAGGAGAGAGACAGAGTAAAGAACAGAGGGAGAGATATGAGAGAGAAAGAGGAGAGAGACAGAGTAAAGAACAGAGGGAGAGATATGAGAGAGAAAGAGGAGAGAGGACAGAGTAAAGAACAGAGGGAGAGAGATATGAGAGAGAAAGAGGAGAGAGACAGAGTAAAGAACAGAGGGAGAGATATGAGAGAGAAAGAGGAGAGAGACAGAGTAAAGAACAGAGGGAGAGAGATATGAGAGAGAAAGAGGAGAGAGACAGAGTAAAGAACAGAGGGAGAGAGATATGAGAGAGAAAGAGGAGAGAGACAGAGTAAAGAACAGAGGGAGAGAGATATGAGAGAGAAAGAGGAGAGAGACAGAGTAAAGAACAGAGGGAGAGAGATATGAGAGAGAAAGAGGAGAGAGACAGAGTAAAGAACAGTGGAGAGAGATATGAGAGAGAAAGAGGAGAGAGACAGAGTAAAGAACAGAGGGGAGAGATATGAGAGAGAAAGAGGAGAGAGACAGAGTAAAGAACAGAGGGAGAGAGATATGAGAGAGAAAGAGGAGAGAGACAGAGTAAAGAACAGAGGGAGAGATATGAGAGAGAAAGAGGAGAGAGACAGAGTAAAGAACAGAGGGAGAGAGATACTGAGAGAGAAAGAGGAGAGAGACAGAGTAAAGAACAGAGGGAGAGAGATATGAGAGAGAAAGAGGAGAGAGACAGAGTAAAGAACAGAGGGAGAGAGATATGAGAGAGAAAGAGGAGAGAGACAGAGTAAAGAACAGAGGGAGAGAGATATGAGAGAGAAAGAGGAGAGAGACAGAGTAAAGAACAGAGGGAGAGAGATATGAGAGAGAAAGAGGAGAGAGACAGAGTAAAGAACAGAGGAGAGAGATATGAGAGAGAAAGAGGAGAGAGACAGAGTAAAGAACAGAGGGAGAGATATGAGAGAGAAAGAGGAGAGAGACAGAGTAAAGAACAGAGGGAGAGAGATATGAGAGAGAAAGAGGAGAGAGACAGAGTAAAGAACAGAGGGAGAGATATGAGAGAGAAAGAGGAGAGAGACAGAGTAAAGAACAGAGGGAGAGATATGAGAGAGAAAGAGGAGAGAGACAGAGTAAAGAACAGAGGGAGAGATATGAGAGAGAAAGAGGAGAGAGACAGAGTAAAGAACAGAGGGAGAGAGATATGAGAGAGAAAGAGGAGAGAGACAGAGTAAAGAACAGAGGGAGAGAGATATGAGAGAGAAAGAGGAGAGAGACAGAGTAAAGAACAGAGGGAGAGATATGAGAGAGAAAGAGGAGAGAGACAGAGTAAAGAACAGAGGGAGAGAGATATGAGAGAGAAAGAGGAGAGAGACAGAGTAAAGAACAGAGGGAGAGAGATATGAGAGAGAAAGAGGAGAGAGACAGAGTAAAGAACAGAGGGAGAGAGATATGAGAGAGAAAGAGGAGAGAGACAGAGTAAAGAACAGAGGAGAGAGATATGAGAGAGAAAGAGGAGAGAGACAGAGTAAAGAACAGAGGGAGAGAGATATGAGAGAGAAAGAGGAGAGAGACAGAGTAAAGAACAGAGGGAGAGAGATATGAGAGAGAAAGAGGAGAGAGACAGAGTAAAGAACAGAGGGAGAGAGATATGAGAGAGAAAGAGGAGAGAGACAGAGTAAAGAACAGAGGGAGAGAGATATGAGAGAGAAAGAGGAGAGAGACAGAGTAAAGAACAGAGGGAGAGAGATATGAGAGAGAAAGAGGAGAGAGACAGAGTAAAGAACAGAGGGAGAGAGATATGAGAGAGAAAGAGGAGAGAGACAGAGTAAAGAACAGAGGGAGAGAGATATGAGAGAGAAAGAGGAGAGAGACAGAGTAAAGAACAGAGGGAGAGAGATATGAGAGAGAAAGAGGAGAGAGACAGAGTAAAGAACAGAGGGAGAGAGATATGAGAGAGAAAGAGGAGAGAGACAGAGTAAAGAACAGAGGGAGAGAGATATGAGAGAGAAAGAGGAGAGAGACAGAGTAAAGAACAGAGGGGGAGATATGAGAGAGAAAGAGGAGAGAGACAGAGTAAAGAACAGAGGGAGAGAGATATGAGAGAGAAAGAGGAGAGAGACAGAGTAAAGAACAGAGGGAGAGAGATATGAGAGAGAAAGAGGAGAGAGAGAGAGTAAAGAACAGAGGGAGAGAGATATGAGAGAGAAAGAGGAGAGAGACAGAGTAAAGAACAGAGGGAGAGAGATATGAGAGAGAAAGAGGAGAGAGACAGAGTAAAGAACAGAGGGAGAGAGATATGAGAGAGAAAGAGGAGAGAGACAGAGTAAAGAACAGAGGGAGAGAGATATGAGAGAGAAAGAGGAGAGAGAGAGAGTAAAGAACAGAGGGAGAGAGATATGAGGGAGAAAGAGGAGAGAGAGAGAGTAAAGAACAGAGGGAGAGAGATATGAGAGAGAAAGAGGAGAGAGACAGAGTAAAGAACAGAGGGAGAGAGATATGAGAGAGAAAGAGGAGAGAGACAGAGTAAAGAAAAGAGGGAGAGAGATATGAGAAAGAAAGAGGAGAGAGACAGAGTAAAGAACAGAGGGAGAGAGATATGAGAGAGAAAGAAGAGAGAGACAGAGTAAAGAACAGAGGGAGAGAGATATGAGAGAGAAAGAGGAGAGAGACAGAGTAAAGAACAGAGGGAGAGAGATATGAGGGAGAAAGAGGAGAGAGACAGAGTAAAGAACAGAAGGAGAGAGATATGAGAGAGAAAGAGGAGAGAGACAGAGTAAAGAACAGAGGGAGAGAGATATGAGAGAGAAAGAGGAGAGAGACAGAGTAAAGAACAGAGGGAGAGAGATATGAGAGAGAAAGAGGAGAGAGACAGAGTAAAGAACAGAGGGAGAGAGATATGAGAGAGAAAGAGGAGAGAGACAGAGTAAAGTACAGAGGGAGAGAGATATGAGAGAGAAAGAGGAGAGAGACAGAGTAAAGAACAGAGGGAGAGAGATATGAGAGAGAAAGAGGAGAGAGAGAGAGTAAAGAACAGAGGGAGAGATATGAGAGAGAAAGAGGAGAGAGACAGAGTAAAGAACAGAGGGAGAGAGATATGAGAGAGAAAGAGGAGAGAGACAGAGTAAAGAACAGAGGGAGAGAGATATGAGGGAGAAAGAGGAGAGAGACAGAGTAAAGAACAGAGGGAGAGAGATATGAGAGAGAAAGAGGAGAGAGACAGAGTAAAGAAAAGAGGGAGAGAGATATGAGAGAGAAAGAGGAGAGAGACAGAGTAAAGAACAGAGGGAGAGATATGAGAGAGAAAGAGGAGAGAGACAGAGTAAAGAACAGAGGGAGAGATATGAGAGAGAAAGAGGAGAGAGACAGAGTAAAGTACAGAGGGAGAGAGATATGAGAGAGAAAGAGGAGAGAGACAGAGTAAAGAACAGAGGGAGAGAGATATGAGGGAGAAAGAGGAGAGAGACAGAGTAAAGAACAGAAGGAGAGAGATATGAGAGAGAAAGAGGAGAGAGACAGAGTAAAGAACAGAGGGAGAGAGATATGAGAGAGAAAGAGGAGAGAGACAGAGTAAAGTACAGAGGGAGAGATATGAGAGAGAAAGAGGAGAGAGACAGAGTAAAGAACAGAGGGAGAGAGATATGAGAGAGAAAGAGGAGAGAGAGAGAGTAAAGAACAGAGGGAGAGATATGAGAGAGAAAGAGGAGAGAGACAGAGTAAAGAACAGAGGGAGAGAGATATGAGAGAGAAAGAGGAGAGAGACAGAGTAAAGAACAGAGGGAGAGAGATATGAGGGAGAAAGAGGAGAGAGACAGAGTAAAGAACAGAGGGAGAGAGATATGAGAGAGAAAGAGGAGAGAGACAGAGTAAAGAAAAGAGGGAGAGAGATATGAGAGAGAAAGAGGAGAGAGACAGAGTAAAGAACAGAGGGAGAGATATGAGAGAGAAAGAGGAGAGAGACAGAGTAAAGAACAGAAGGAGAGATATGAGAGAGAAAGAGGAGAGAGACAGAGTAAAGTACAGAGGGAGAGAGATATGAGAGAGAAAGAGGAGAGAGACAGAGTAAAGAACAGAGGGAGAGAGATATGAGGGAGAAAGAGGAGAGAGACAGAGTAAAGAACAGAAGGAGAGAGATATGAGAGAGAAAGAGGAGAGAGACAGAGTAAAGAACAGAGGGAGAGAGATATGAGAGAGAAAGAGGAGAGAGACAGAGTAAAGAACAGAGGGAGAGATATGAGGGAGAAAGAGGAGAGAGACAGAGTAAAGAACAGAGGGAGAGAGATATGAGGGAGAAAGAGGAGAGAGACAGAGTGAAGAACAGAGGGAGAGAGATATGAGGGAGAAAGAGGAGAGAGACAGAGTAAAGAACAGAGGGAGAGAGATATGAGAGAGAAAGATGAGAGAGACAGAGTAAAGAACAGAGGGAGAGATATGAGAGAGAAAGAGGAGAGAGACAGAGTAAAGTACAGAGGGAGAGAGATATGAGGGAGAAAGAGGAGAGAGACAGAGTAAAGAACAGAGGGAGAGAGGTATGAGAGAGAAAGAGGAGAGAGACAGAGTAAAGAACAGAGGGAGAGAGGTATGAGAGAGAAAGAGGAGAGAGACAGAGTAAAGAACAGAGGGAGAGAGATATGAGAGAGAAAGAGGAGAGAGACAGAGTAAAGAACAGAGGGAGAAAGATACGAGAGAGAAAGAGGAGAGAGACAGAGTAAAGAAAAGAGGGAGAAAGATACGAGAGAGAAAGAGGGGAGAGACAGAGTAAAGAACAGAGGGAGAGAAATATGAGGGAGAAAGAGGAGAGAGACAGAGTAAAGAACAGAAGGAGAGAGATATGAGGGAGAAAGAGGAGAGAGACAGAGTAAAGGACAGAGGGAGAGAGATATGAGAGAGAAAGAGGAGAGAGACTGTAATGATATAGGTATCACAAGGTTGTGGAGACCAGCAGCCTAGGTCAGCAATAATCCAATTCAGCAACTTGTAGGTGAAACAGGAACAAGCTCTATTGAAGGGAACAGGAACCACAATAATCTGGCAAGGTACATAGACAGGAAGTGCATTATATAGGCCAAGGACCAGACACCTGACCAGACACAGCTGAAGAGACTAGTCACTGATACTATTGCTAGCAGAGTCAAGGTTATCAGATCTCAAGGAAATTCACAAAGGCAGGCTGGCGCAGTGGTAGGGAAGAGGTTGAGCAGCCTGGGGACCAGGGTTCAAAACCCAGCAGAGTCAATTCCTCACATTACCCCCGCCTCTATATGTGCAGCCTCTGGATGCCCTATTACCTGGTTTAGCAGGGTACTGCACATGAAAAGTCCGCTGGTTCCCACGAACTATCCTCAACATAGCATTTCCAACGAACCAGATACTGAAGCTTGTTGCGGAAGATCCTGGAGTCCAGAATTTTCTCCACCTCGTATTCATCCTCACCATCCCCGAGGACTAAAGGTGGGGCAGGCAGGGCTCAGCCAGGGAAAGTGTTGTCATGGAAAGGTTTCAGCAGTGCAACGTGAAACACCGGATGTATTCTCATGGAATCTGGAAGTTGCAAACGAAAAGTGAAAGCATTGATCTGAGCGATGATCTCAAAAGGTCCCATGAATCTCTGACCCAATTTATGAGAAGGAACCCTAAGCTTAAGATTCCTTGTTGACAGCCAAACCTTGTCACCAACATGATAAACTGGGGCCTCCGTTCTATGCCTCTCAGCAGCTCTCTTGTAACATTCCTGAGCCTCCGAAAGAGTCTCCTTCAACAGGTCTTGGGAATCTCGTAAGGCGGTTAGCCGATCAGTGACTGCAGGAATGGAAGTAGTAATTGGGAGACTCACTAGAAAGGTTGGATGGTAACCATAGTTGGTCAAAAAATGGGCTCAAAGAAATGGAGCAGTGTTGGGCATTGTTATAGGCAAACTCCGCCGTGGGTAGAAAATCCAGCCAGTCATCCTGCAGGTAACTAATATAGCACCGCAAATATTGCATTAAAGTCTGGTTGGTTCGCTCAGACTGTCCATTACTTTGTGGATGAAAAGCTGACGACAGATTTACATTAATACCTAGATTAGAACAAAAATGTTTCCAAACACAAGATGTAAACTGCACTCCCCTGTCAGAAACTACTTCATCAGGCACTCCATGCAAGCGAAGTATGTCCCGAATAACCAGGTCAGCCGCCTGTTTAGCTGAAGGGAGACCACGAGCTGGTATGAAATGACCCATCTTAGTTAACCTGTCCACAACAACAAGAATAGTAGTGTGTTCCTTAGAGGGAGGTAGTTCCACAATAAAGTCCATGGATATAGATCCCCAGGGACGATAAGGAATCGGAAGAGGCTGAAGCAAGCCAACAGGGGATGAGCGAGTAGTCTTATGTCTGGCACATACATCACAAGAGGACACATACTTCTTAACATCCTCATAATACTTCGGCCACCAAAAGGATCGGGCAAGTAGCTCTTGTGTCTTTCGGATTCCTGGATGACCTGCTGGTTTTGAGTCATGGTAGAGACGTAAAAGGTCCAGTCGCACTGACTCCGGAGCAAACAGACGTTGTTGAAAAATCCAAAACCCATTAAGCATCGTCATATGGAGATCACGAGGAGGATCATGAAGAACCGGGTCTTCAGCGTAGCCCTTTTTAATGCGAGACATCAGATCAGAAGGAGATGTAACTCCTATAAATATATCCTCCGGCAAGATGGTGGTCTTGGTTACGGTAGTATGGAGGGGGTCAGCTATTCTAGACAAGGCATCCACCTTGCCATTCTTGGAGCCAGGGCGGTATGTAACCAAAAAATTAAACCTCGAGAAGAATAGAGACCAGTGTGCTTGTCTGGCTGACAGTCTCTTAGCTGATCGAATACATTCCAGATTTTTGTGATCTGTGAGGACAGTAATTGGATGGGTAGCTCCCTCCAAGAGATGTCTCCATTCGGTGAAGGCAGCTTTTATAGCCAATAGTTCTTTATTCCCTATGTCATAGTTTCTTTCTGCTGGCACCATCTGGCGGGAATAGAAGGCACACGGATGTAACAGCATCTTAGGTCCAGTCCTTTGAGACAGGATAGCACCAACAGCTGAATCAGAAGCATCAACTTCCACAATAAATGGTAATTCCGGCTGAGGATGTACCAGGACAGGGGCAGATGTAAACAGAGTCTTTATTCGGGAAAATGTATCAGCCTTATCGGACCACTGAAAAGGAGTCCCTTTACGTGTAAGTTCAGTGATCGGTGTAATAACGGCAGAGAAATTCTTAATGAAACGCCTGTAAAAATTGGCAAACCCCACAAATCTCTGAATATCTTTTTCATTCTTTGGGATGGGCCAGTCCAGCACAGCTTTAATTTTACTTGCATCCATACTTAAACCTTTAGGAGTTATTACATACCCCAGGAATTGAATTTCTTTTTGTTCAAACTCACATCTTTCCAGTTTAATGTATAGGTGGTGGGTACGAAGGCGCTTCAGAACTATACGGACCTGTTTTCTGTGGTTTTCAAGATTATCAGAAAATGTTAGGATATCATCCAAATATGCCACAACAAACTGATCCAGGAGATCTCGTAGTACATCATTGATAAGATGCTGGAAAGTTGCAGGGGCATTACAAAGCCCAAATGGCATTACTAGATATTCGTAATGCCCGTACCTGGTTCTGAAAGCTGTTTTCCATTCATTATTTGGTCTTATGCGAACCAGATTATATGCCCCCCGAAGATCAAGCTTCGTAAATATTTTAGCTGAGCGAAGTCTCTCCAGAAGTTCAGGAATGAGAGGCAAGGGGTAGCGTTTTTTAACAGTGATGTTATTAATGTCCCTGTAGTCAACGCATGGCCGTAGGCTGCCATCTTTCTTTTCTACAAAGAATATAGGAGCTCCTGCTGGAGAAGTAGATGGTCGAATAAAGCCTTTGGCAAGATTTTCTTGTATGTATTCACGAAAGAGCTTTCAATTCAGGCTCAGAAAGTGAATATATGCGGCCAAATGGGATAGCAGCCCCAGGTAACAGCTCTATTGGGCAATCATAAGGCCTGTGGGGTGGAAGCTGATCAGCATTCTTCTTATCACAGACATCTGCAAAATCCCGATATTGTAGAGGAAGCTTAGTTAAGTTTGTAGCAACCATTTCATTAATTGTTGTGGCAACAGGTGTTACCTTAGAGGGTTGACAATTCATTAAGCAGTGTTCTGAAGGAAAGGACAAAGTTCTGATCTTCCAATCAATCTGTGGGTTATGCAGAGCAAGCCAAGGTACACCCAAAATCACTAGAAACTGTGTTGAGGAAATCAGGTGGAAAGATATAGCCTCATGGTGATTCACTTCCAGAGTCAACTTTAAGGGCACAGTCTCATGTGTAACCGGGCCTGACGTAAGTGGAGAACCGTCTACTGTCTCCATTAACACAGGTGAAGAATTAGGGATAGACTGAATTCTATTTCCTGCTGCAAATTTGATGTCCATAAAGTTTCCGCCTGCTCCAGAATCTATCATAGCTGTAGTTGAAATTTTACTATCACCACATTGCAAAGTGATAGGCACCACAAAATGAGGATGTTGAGTCAAAATACCCTCCTTACCATGAGCCAGAGAAAACAAGGGTTGTGTGTCGATGCTGTGCACCCTCAGCAGCCATAGCTATTGTTCTTTTGAATTTGCTAGGGCAATTTATGGCATAGTGCCCTGCACTACCACAATACAGGCATAAATGGTGAGTGCGTCGCCACTGTTTTTCTTCATTAGATAATGGCCCTCTTATTAGATTTACCTGCATAGTCTCAGGCTCAGAGTCTGTAGGTGTTTGTGGGGTCGGAGTAGAAATTCTTGAATAGGAAGTAGGAGTAGCACTTGGTCTAAAAGAGCCCTGTCTTTCCAATCTTCTTTCAGAAAGTCTCCGATCAATACGGATAGCCAAACGCACAAATGCATCAAAGCTCATCTTTTATAGCTTCTGAGAGACCTTTTCTGAAGTGGAACCTCTGGGCTGATTGGTTCCAGGTAGTATCCGCAACCCACTGTCTGAATTCAGCAGCATATTCAGCCACAGAGCGCTTCCCTTGATGCAAATGAAGGAGAGTGGCTTCTGCTGTAGCACATCGATTGGGCCCATCAAAAACTAGGCACATGGCCTCAAGAAAGTCATTTAAAATTACCCAAGACTGGACTGTCCTGTTCCAGAAGAGGGGAGCCCCAAGCCAGGGCTTCATCTTTGAATAGGGAGAAAATAAATCCCACCTTCTCTCTTTTCGATGGAAATCGGTGAGGTAACATCATGAAGTGCAAACGGCATTGATTTAGGTAACCCTTAAATCTTTTGCGATCTCCTCCAAACTTTTCTGGTAGGGGCAAGCGGGCATCTTGTGCAGGTGTAACAGTAGCAGACACAGCTAAAGAGACTAGTCACTGATACTATTGCTAGCAGAGTCAAGGTTATCAGATCTCAAGGAAATTCACAAAGGCAGGCTGGCGCAGTGGTAGGGAAGAGGTTCAGCAGCCTGGGGACGAGGGTTCAAAACCCAGCAGAGTCAATTCCTTACAGAGTAAAGAACAGAGGGACAGAGATATGGGAGAGAAAGGAGAGAGACAGAGTAAAGTACAGACTGAGAGGGCAAGAGATTATGGGACAGGCAGGCTGACAGACAAAGAGACATACATGAGAGAGACATGAGAGAGAAAGAGGGGAGAGGCAGAATAAAGTACAGACTGAGATGGAGGGAGAGAATATGGGACAAGCAGAGAGAGAGGAGTAAGTGAGACTTAGTACAGAACAGCGAGAGAATATGAGAGAGAGATAAGGGGGAGAGAGGCAGAAAACAGGACAGACTGAGATATAGAGAGAATATGAGGCAGATGGAGAGAAAGAGTGAGAACAGAGAAAAGAAACAGACAGTGAGAGAGAGAGAATATGAGACAGAGAAACAAAAATGAGAGGAACAGAAGGAGATATGAGAGAGACAGAGAAAACGAGAGAGATCACAAAGAGGGAAAATGATACAGATAGAGAGAAAATAAAAGATACCGAAAGAGGACAGGAATAAGACAGAATACAAAACAGAGAGAACATGTGACCGGCAGAAAGACAAAGAGAACCAGCCTTTCCTGGGTCTCCTGAATAATTGGGCCCACATTCACTAAAGGGTGAGACAAGGGTCACATGGTACAACCTGTTACAATATCTAGCTAATATAATGTGGTTGGTCGGCTGCGATGCTCTGACCGTCTTCATTTTATTCCCCACTCACAGAAATGGAAGATGTATGTCCAGGCTTTGTTTCCATGTATACATTTATTCAATATATGGTGGGCAAAAGAGCGACAGAAGCCCTCCACCGTACAGTAGTACAGTATATAAATAGTACATCTGTGTTCACATTTGAACGTCTAAAACAAGTTAAAAAACCTGCTTCCTGCTCAGAATTCCAAGAAATACAGTTATTACACTGCATTCTGGGAAGCTGAACAGGGACATGCAAATGGGCCCACAAATGCTTCGCTCTTCAATCCATAACCATTTTCAACATGGCTTCCTTTAAGCTTATGCCCGCTGCACTACACAGCTTTTTTTGCTCAGCTTCCAAGAATGAAATGTAATAACTGTATTTCTTGGAATTCTGAGCAGGAAGCAGGTTTTTGAACTTGTTTTAGACATTCAAATGTGAACACAAATGTACTATTTATATACTTTCCATTTATAGACACATTGGGCTTAGTGAGTCCAGCCGGTCAGACCCATTGGGGTAATTTATACAATCACATGACTACACCAAAGTAGATGACAAACTGACTTCCTTAACCTGTAAAAAAGGAATGACTGGAGAGGTGAGCAGAAAATGCCCCTCCCACAACATTCTAACAAAAGGGGTGTGGCTTCTTCACCAGCATGCAGGGCAGAAACTGATTGGCTGAACAGAAAGAACTCTTGTAAACAGTTTATTAAATTAAAGGGACATGGAGCACAACTGTGTTTTTCAAACAATGAACATAGCACATTTTAAATACTACAAAAGTTGTTTTTTGTAAGAAGTGATACCTGTTTAAATCTCATTAAAACTAACAGGAAATACAGATAGTGTGCTTTAGTCTGAAGATCTAATTTCCTGGCAGAAACAAGAGCTATTAAATTTAATTTAATTACAATTTTAATTTGAATAAATTGTTGTTCTCTGAGACCTTTATTTGAAAAAAAGAAAATACACCGGAACACGTTGTTTCCATGTCCCTATAACCGGATTCAGCTCTGCATCAAGATAAAAGATAATATTCTCAATGTTTTATTAATATTTAAAACGTGTTGTTTTATATGCATGATATACAATTTTGGACTTTCCTGTAAGGCTGTAGACAGCTCTGGAGCAGGTCCGTCCGGGCACGCTGCTATGGAAGATAATTAAGAAAACAATTGAATCTCATTAGTAAATGTGATGGGGTCTGGGAGTGAGAGATGCTGAGCAATTGAAATGAGCTGCTCCCTGGGGAGGGGGTTAGTTACCCTGGTGCAGCCCCTCTGACATTACTGGCTGTGCACAGACATGATCCTTCAGTGAAGAAAACACAACGGCATCCTCTGAATTACTGTACAGAGGAACATAAACCACACAAATTACCGGCTTCTCACCCAAATACAGAACTTGGGAACTTATCAATGCTACAGAATGGCAGAAAAAACACTGACACAAAACACTGCAACTTTACAGTTAAGCACCAGATCTCTCTCTATTGATGGAGTCTGGGATCCTCAGAACTTTGTCCATGCTGATTAGTCTTCTGACCTTGTTCTGTAGCTCTACTGAGACACCCTCTTTTATTTATTATGTACTTTGAACATACTGGGTATCCCTCAAAGGGCAACACAATGGGGTTGCTCCCTCGCAGTTTGGACACTGGGCTGTGATTACTTTTCAGAGTTATGATAATAATCCCACTGCTAACACCAGTTCAGCTGTCAGAGCTGATACACTTTCTGGTATGGATTCCATGCTGGATACTTTAATATTGAAATGTGGAAATCTATAGTTAAGGTATTTCTTTCTGGGCAGTTTTATCTGTTGGGTATGGTACGTGCTTCCACTGTTGTTTCTAGGGGATGCTTCATAACATTATTCTAGTATCTTACACCTGGGCACAACATAGTCCCTGGGCTACCAATGGCTGGTCAAATTGTAGAATGTAGTGAAATAAAACACATAACAGGATCATGTAATACATATGTATTTGTTTATTTACATAAGGCTGCAAATAAAGTGGAATCTAAAGGGCCATTAACAGTCCGACATTTGTAAGGAATACTATCCTGTGGAGGGTCACAACCACAATCATAATAAGTCATATGTCACTGCTATTAGTACATTTTGAGCCCTTTAAATACCACTGTACAATGTAAAACAAAAGTTAAAAGGAAGAATACAATCATATAGCTAGTTTTGGGTGTAACATTTTGATATTTCCATTCCATTTGGACAAGAAGTTGTCTTCTTTATTTTCCATACTAAAAGTTGGTTCTACCCAGTCCATATTGAATTACATTTGAGCCTCATACTACCAGGTTCATGCTGAGGTTTGTTAGTTTCAGCCAGTTTCTTTGCGACTAGATGATAGGCAGTAGATGTTTTTTTCTCTGTTTCCAGTTCTATGGGCCATTAGTCCAAGTAGACCAAATATTGCCCTGTGTGATATTACTTGGATCTTTAGCTGAAATGTGTCCCTAATAAAATGGATTTCCAAAATTCTCAAATAACAGGACAGCTCCACAAGCAATGAAGAAGACCACTCTGTGCTATGGAGCATCTGAAGAAAGAGATTTTAGTTATGGAATCAAATTCATGGGGAAAGTTGGGTGTAGATTGACATTGTGTATTTTATCTGTTTGATGTAGATCTGCATAGTGTATAGCAGGAGTGGGCAAGTTCGGTCCTGGAGAGCTCCACACAGGCCAGGATTTGAGGATATCTTTTCTGTGAACAGGTGAGTCAATCAGAATGACTGAAGACGTGATTGAATAACCTATGCACAGCAGGGATATCCTCAAATACTGACCTCTGTTGGGTTCTCCAGGACCGAACTTGTCCATCCCTGGTGTATAATAACTTGAAATGTATTTCTTTATACACTGTTGAGGGGATAATAGTATCTACTGTATAAAATCAATAAATAATTTAACAGGATGTGAACTCTTGTGAATAGTTTCACCCGCATTTCTGTAGCCTCACAGGTGTTCATTTTTTTCAGTATGTTCCCTAGTTCTTAAATAGACATTCACTATTTAACCTGTTAACCCCTGTATAGTGATGCAGAATGTGTTACAAATAAAATATAATAATAATCTGTTAAATGTGAAATAGAAGCAAAGTAATGATCAAGCTTGTTGTCTTTATCTCCCTCCCCTCAGTGCTTGGGTATCTGCTTGGCATGATGAGTTTCCAGTAGATATGTAAGTGGTGAGTTAACGAAGCTTGGTAACAGTTCGGTGGATATAAGTCAATGGCAACTGACTTTGGTTTGGACCACTTTTTGAACGTCTGGATTTTAGATAAGGGGTACGAATATAAAAATGTCTGATTATAAGTCTTTAAGGCCTTGTTCCATGTGCCAAGTTCTATATAAGTTCCACATGAAGGATGGAGAAGGAGGAAAGGCTCTTAGGTGGAAAATGTGATCAAAGACAACAATTGTATAACACAATATCAGCCTTATTAAATTGCAATTCGGCCAATTGAATAGGCCTCTATTTAAGCACGTAGCATATATGTTTTACAGACGTTTTTAGTTAGTAAACTTCTATCCAAAAGCGAGGTCTTCACTAACTAAAAACGTCTGTAAAACATATATGCTACGTGCTTAAATAGAGCCCTATTCAACTGGCCGAATTGCAATTTAATAAGGCTATATGCAGTCAATCAGCTGCTGTATTGTGTCTAAATACGTTTACATTTAGGAGATTGATTCCCTCTGAGACACCAAATGTTGTTATGTCAGTAATTCTCATATGAAACCAGTAAACGTTGTATTCAGAAGCATATTTTAGTTTTAATAGAGTTGACAATATTTTCAACATATATACCACTTTTGGCAACAGTGCCATCTTTATTAGATGTCCCCAGCCTAAGAAATGCACTGATTTTTATCAAAAGGGGTCTGAAATAACTATTTTGTATAATTGTAGTTATACGTGGATTGTAAGTTGTGACAGTAGTCCCAATATGTTAATGTGTGGTTTAGCTATGTAGGTGGGAAAGAACATGGCCAGTAAAAAATAGATACCTCTCCTGGACCCTAATGGCACAAATAATACTTCGGTCAACTATGTGTGGCAGGGGGGTGTTTTCATTTTTGTAAAATAATTTGTATATAACCTGGTTGATGGAGCTTGCATCTGGGCCTGTGAGGTGAAGTGGTGTGGTATCAATTTCAGTCAGATATAATTACCGAACAAATACCCTTAACCTCTCCCTCTCCGATCAACGTACACCTCAGTCTTCATTGATAGACCTTCATGATCCAGCTCTCCTGAGGGGATGTAGCAAAGATATTCGGACAGAGTATTTAAATGTTCTGATTTTACAAACGTGTGACATTTTATTTGAACCCTTAACCTCTCCCTCTCCGATCAACGTACACCTCAGTCTTCATTGATAGACCTTCATGATCCAGCTCTCCTGAGGGGATGTAGCAAAGATATTCGGACAGAGTATTTAAATGTTCTGATTTTACAAAAGTGTGACATTTTATTTGAACCCTTAACCTCTCCCTCTCCGATCAACGTACACCCCAGTCTTCATTGATAGACCTTCATGATCCAGCTCTCCTGAGGGGATGTAGCAAAGATATTCGGACAGAGTATTTAAATGTTCTGATTTTACAAACGTGTGACATTTTATTTGAACTGCAGGAGTCATTTAAACATTGAGTTTCCATCATTAGACTTCAGTGTTAGAGGCACCTCACATGGTCCCACTTAGAGTAGACGGACCTCTGGGCCTTGTTCTGAGCTGTCTCCGTGCCAGCTGCCAGCGGCACCCACTTATCACATGGGCTTTTATTAGTTATTTGCCCAAATCACAAGAACAAGCTCATTGTCATTAATTAACATCGGATGTTCTAAGAGGGTCGGATTTATTAGACACCAATTGTTTGCTGAGGAAAATCCACCTTGGTTTTAATTTGCAGGATAAGCCGCTCGTACGTCTGATGGATTAATCGCTGTCCTTGAGATGAAGAGGGATTATTAGCAAATTGCACATGGACAGAGGGCAGAATGAGATGCATTTCTATTGGAGAGCACAGGGCTCGGGGCCAGAAGCTGGGCTGCCAATTTTACCCCCAGACCCTCTCACTAACAGACACCACAAATTCTGGCTCTGGGCTTTAATTTATTTGTTATCTTATTATTTGCTTTGATGTTTTATTTGTCGAAAAAAATTAAAAGGTAGATGCTAAAGGATGTATAGGGACCAGTGCACAATATGGGCCTCATTCAATTGCGATTTGGACAATTGAATAGGGCTCTATGTAAGCACATAGGATTTTTTTTTTTAAATACGTTTTTAGTTTGTGAAAACCTTGATTTTGGATAGATGTTTACTAACTAAAAACTTCTTTAAAAAAATATGTTATTATTATTTAGAGCCGTATTCAATTGGCCTAAGTGCAGTTTAATGAGTGCCTATGTGTTTAATGGAATATCCCTTTAAATAAGTGAACAGTAAGATGATAAGATATCACACTGTGTATTGTATCTCTATTCATTTGTTGCCTTAAATATCTGTGGTATTTATATACCTGTCTAATAAAAATGTTTTATTGAGAAATGAGTGGACAGGTGTAATAACTAATAGATCTGTATGGGTTAAAAACATTACTATGAATATTTACCAATTGTTAAGACTTTGCTGTGTCCTTTTATTCCCCCTCACTAATTAAAATTGTCCACATGTATCTGATGATCTCTCTGGAGTCCAGGTTCTTGACCTCTCTCAGATCTATGGCTTTAAATCAAATTTCCAGGCGATAGTGACATTTAATTCATTTGTGATAACTCTGTGCCGTGCCATGAAAGGCAATCCCGTTAAATGCTATTAAAGAAAAATAAGAAAAGGGATTCATATGCATTGTACACACGTCAACTAAGACCCCCCCTGCCCCGGTATTGGGCATATACATAAAAAGGTAACTTAAAGTAAAACACATCTGTCTCCTCCTCTGTTATATTGTCCTGTTTCCTACCTGCCAGTTCCAGATCAGACTGTTCTGCCCACCCACCACTTACCCATTAGACTCACTTGTCCAGTCAATCAGAGCTGCTTGTCACAGAAGATTTATGCCCCCCACACCCAAACAGAAGGTGGCTGTTGCTGATGCTCTTTTTCCAAATGGTGGACCAATTGCACCTACCATCACCATTAGTCACTGGTGCAATGAAAGAACGGAAATCTGGTTGCCCAAAAAGCCTGCAATCAGATTGATTTAAGTGCAGACAATACAAAGGTTTGTAGTTCTTATCTTATGTCAAATAGTTTTTATCTGCTATATTTGGGGGAAAATATCCTCCATACTGAGACTCTCATGGCTCCTCACATCATACACCCATCATACACACACATACGATTCTATTCCAATACCAGATCCTTCTTCTCCCCCACATACAACAGATCTGTCCTTCCACGTTAGAACATCCAGTTCAGATGTTTGTAATCTTCCCCTCACTTTAGACCTTTTCTTTTCCTCCATATCTGGCTCTCCTGTCCCCTATAAGACACTCCTATCTGTCCATATCAATATTGTCCTTTGAAATAAGAAATTCCTTGACTTCACATCAGTCCCCCTCCCCCATCAGACCCTCCTGCGCCCCCACATAATATCATCCTACACCCATCAGACCATCCTGTACCTCCCACATCAGATCCTCCTACCCCCCCATCAAACCAACCTGTTGCTCACATCAGATTCTTCTACCCCCTAGCAATCCATCCTATCCTCCCCACATCAGATCATCCTACCCCCCATCAGGCCATCCTGTCCCCTCATATCAGATCCTCCTACCCCCCATCAGACCATCCTGTCCCCTCATATCAGATCCTCCTACCCCCCATCAGACCATCCTGTCCCACCACATCATATACTTCTACCCACTATCATACTTTCCTTTCCCCCGCATCAGATCCTCCTACCACCCATCGGAGCATCCCATTCCCACAAATCAGATCCTCCTAACCCCTCTTCAAACCACCCTTTTCCTCCACATCAAATCCTCCTACCACCCATCAGATCATCCAGTCCTCCAAACCAGATCTTCTACCCTCATCAGTTCATCCTGCCCCCCACATCAAATCCTCCGACACCATCAGACCATCCTGTCCCAACACATCAGATCTTCCTAGCTTCCGTCAGACTATCCTGTGCCCCCACATCAGATCATCCTGTCCCCCCATATCTCATCATCCTACCCCCATCAGATCATTCCGTCGCCCCACATCAGATCCTCCTACCCACCCCATCCGACCATTCTGTCCCCTCCTATCAGATCATCCTACCCCCTATCAGTCCATCCTTCCCCCTCAGAAGACCATTCTACTCCCTATCTATTGGCCAACCGGACCATCCAGTCGCCCAACATGCAGAAATAATGGACTTGACTCTTTATTGTGTATATTATGGATTTGTCAGTCAGTGACAATTTTACTCTGAATATTTAAGTTCTGTTCTGGATGACGTTTCTTGATCTGAAGTTTGTTGTAGAGCAGTTTAACCAGACGCAAGGCTACAAGTGGTGCAGGTGGAGCAAACCACGTGGACCCTCCATTCTCTTAGCGATTAGGCTTCAGAGAATACCATCAAAATAGGCTTTACTTCACAATATCATAGAGCAGGGTTGCCCAAAATCCTTGAGGTCAGGATAACTTTGCTAGAGTACCGATGGGTCAGTTAGTACCTACGCTACATTCATTTATTTCCTAAAGTTTTTATTTAGTGAAGACCTTGCTTTCGGATAGAAGATCACTAACTTAAAACTTCTGTAAAAAAAAAATATATGCTCTGTTCTTATATCGAGCCGAATCGCCATTTAAATGAGGCCCTAATTCTCATAAAGGAATATCCAGATAATCTGACCTAGGTTCCGGCCTGGAGGGCTAGATTATTCCAAGCCTCATATAGCTGATTGTGTCGCGTAAGGAGTGTTCAGACAACTCCAGTAGCCATCACTAGGGTGCAGTAGATACCTGTCTGGCTCCCTATACATCCAGCCAGATATACCGAGCCAAGAGCTGGGCTGAGTGAAGCAGAAGGTGAAGATAAGAGGGGGGGTCCGGGCTGTTGGAGATGTTCTTGATGATAATTTGACTGCACCCGTTAATGATCAAAGTGTTACAGACTAATTACCAGCACTTACCTATGAGATATTAAGTAATCTGTCTCTTTTTTTTGCACCTTGCGATGATTCTCTTAATGAGCTCCAGACCGGCTCTCTTATAAATATTTTATTTATTTATGGCTTAACTTTATTTTAAATTGCTGTTTCTGTGAGCACTCTGCGTGAAGCAATGCATGCTGGGAGAAAGCTCTGACTTTAGAGCACACTGGCAATGGGGGGTCTTACCAGAATTTAAAGCCACAGGCAACCCTCAATTTAGTTTGATACATTTAAGAGAGTATGAATTAAACGTTACAGGATATAAATGAGTGATCTACAGTCTAAAAGATTTGCATAAAAATTAAAAAGGCTTCAGGGACCACAGTTTGCTCCTCCTCTTTCTCAGACCTGGATTCACAGCGAGGGGTTGCAAATTCAGACTGTTCAGAATTAGTTTGATTTGTGAGGACAACTAGCTAAGCAAACACAGCTAACTGACTTAATGTACACATAACGTCCTCCTGAATTGATTTACAGGTCAGACTGGAGGAGGACAGAACATTTTCTTCTGCACCTTTTTTTGTGATGACGGTTTTCTTTAATTTCTGATCATTAAAATTCAGATTCTTCTATCATGAAAAGCAGGATAGGACATTTAGGAGTTCCCTATGCATTCCAGTTATTAGGGTCTATAAATAAAAGCCCATATTATGAGATGAAGCACTGTGTGATACATAATAGGATTCAAGAAGAAGAGTGCTGGAACAAGAGACCATGGTGTGACACAATGCAGTCAATATGGAAATGTGAGGAAATAGTTTATAAAAAAAAAGGGTGGTAGATACATAGAACAGCCTCCCTGTGGCGGATTACAGTACATACTAAGGGAATTAGTGAGTGGTCCCTGGATACAGGGCACAAGATTAGTAAAGAATGTATTCCTACACAACCCCGCTGGCTTCCATGTGCTCTCTGACCGCCACCAGTGAGGATGCTCTCACCATGATCAAGTAAGGGGTATCGGCACATGGACCCACATGGTCAGCCTCAGGAGCAGATGTAGATGGCTGCTGAATCAGATGGCTTACTCCCCTGTCACGAAACACAGCTAGCTGGACAGGCAACGCTCATTTAATCGCAGTTAGTCTGTGGTTCTGGATCTGTGAAGAGGGGTATTCAATCCACAACCTCCTGGATGATGCTGGGCTGGAGCTGGGATACTGATTCAGGAACAGTAGAAAGCAGAGTACAGGAGCCCAGGCATGAAATAGTGGAACAGTGGAGTGCTGGAATATAGGAATCCAGGCATGCTGAAACCCTAGAACAGTAGAATAGTGGAACAAAGGCTGGAATAGTGGAGTGCTGGAACATAAACAGTGGAACGGTGGAGTACTAGAACACAGGAGCCCAGGCATGAAATAGTGGAACAGTGGAGTCCCGGAACATAGGAACCTAGGAATGCTGAAACCCTAGAACAGTAGAATAGTGGAACAAAGGCTGGAACAGTGGAGTGCTGGAACATAAACAGTGGAACGGTGGAGTACTAGAACACAGGAGCCCAGGCATGAAATAGTGGAACAGTGGAGTGTTGGAACACAGGAACATAGGCATGATGAAACCCTGGGACAGTGGAGTCCCGGAACACAGGAACACAAGCATGCTGAAACCCTGGGACAGTGGAGTCCTGGAACACAGGAACATAGGCATGATGAAACCCTGGGACAGTGGAGTCCTGGAACACAGGAACACAGGCATGCTGAAATCATGGGACAGTGGAGTCCTGGAACATAGGAACCCAGACATGCTGAAACCCTGGGACAGTGGAGTCCTGGAACATAGGAACCTAGGAATGCTGAAACCCTGGGACATTGGAGTCCTGGAACATAGGAACCTAGGAATGCTGAAACCCTGGGACATTGGAGTCCTGGAACATAGGAACCTAGGCATGCTGAAATCCTGGGACAATGGAGACCTGGAACAAAGGAACCCAGGCATGCTGAAATCCTGGGACAGTGGAGTCCTGGAACACAGGAACCTAGGCATGCTGAAACCCTGGGACAGTGGAGTCCTGGAACACAGGAACCCAGGCATGCTGAAACCCTGGGACAGTGGAGTCCTGGAACACAGGGACCTAGGCATGCTGAAACCCTGGGACAGTGGAGTCCTGGAACATAGGAACCCAGACATGCTGAAACCCTGGGACAGTGGAGTCCTGGAACATAGGAACCCAGACATGCTGAAACCCTGGGACAGTGGAGTCCTGGAACAGAGGAACACAGGCATGCTGAAACCCTGGGACAGTGGAGTCCTGGAACATAGGAACCCAGACATGCTGAAACCCTGGGACAGTGGAGTCCTGGAACACAGGGACCTAGGCATGCTGAAACCCTGGGACAGTGGAGTCCTGGAACACAGGGACCTAGGCATGCTGAAACCCTGGGACAGTGGAGTCCTGAAACACAGGGACCTAGGCATGATGAAACCCTGGGACAGTGGAGTCCTGGAACACAGGAACCCAGGCATGCTGAAATCCTGGGACAGTGGAGTCCTGGAACATAGGAACCCAGACATGCTGAAACCCTGGGACAGTGGAGTCCTGGAACATAGGAAACCAGACATGCTGAAACCCTGGGACAGTGGAGTCCTGGAACATAGGAACATAGGAATGCTGAAACCCTGGGACATTGGAGTCCTGGAACATAGGAACCTAGGCATGCTGAAGCCCTGGGACAGTGGAGTCCTGGAACACAGGAACCTAGGCATGCTGAAACCCTGGGACATTGGAGTCCTGGAACATAGGAACCTAGGCATGCTGAAACCCTGGGACAGTGGAGTCCTGGAACACAGGAACCTAGGCATGCTGAAATCCTGGGACAGTGGAGTCCTGGAACACAGGAACCTAGGCATGCTGAAACCCTGGGACAGTGGAGTCCTGGAACACAGGAACCCAGGCATGCTGAAACCCTGGGACAGTGGAGTCCTGGAACACAGGAACACAGGCATGCTGAAACCCTGGGACAGTGGAGTCCTGGAACATAGGAACCCAGACATGCTGAAACCCTGGGACAGTGGAGTCCTGGAACACAGGAACACAGGCATGCTGAAACCCTGGGACAGTGGAGTCCTGGAACATAGGAACCCAGACATGCTGAAACCCTGGGACAGTGGAGTCCTGGAACACAGGGACCTAGGCATGCTGAAACCCTGGGACAGTGGAGTCCTGGAACACAGGGACCTAGGCATGCTGAAACCCTGGGACAGTGGAGTCCTGAAACACAGGGACCTAGGCATGCTGAAACCCTGGGACAGTGGAGTCCTGGAACACAGGGACCTAGGCATGCTGAAATCCTGGGACAGTGGAGTCCTGGAACACAGGAACCTAGGCATGCTGAAACCCCGGGAGAGTGGAGTCCCGGAACACAGGAACCTAGGCATGCTGAAACCCTGGGACAGTGGAGTCCCGGAACACAGGAACCCAGGCATGCTGGAGTCATGGAATAGTAGAATAATGGAAAATATGAACCCATGCATTCTGAAAACATGGAAGAGTAGAATATTGGAACACACGCATGGAGTGCTGGAATGCAGAAACCCAGGCATGAAACCCTGGAACAGTGGAACAGCTGAGTCCTGGAATATAGGAACACAGGTATCCAGTCTTGCTGAAAACCTGGAACAGTGGAGTCAGCAAGTTGAGCATAGAGGAATCCCCTTGTCTTCCCAGGAAGAGCTACTGTATATCACATATAATAGTTGTCAAACTGCGATTAGTCGTCACGATTGCGACAAATCGCAGTTTGACAACTATGATCCATCGCAAAGCCTGCGCATGTGCATTGTGCTGTGTCAGCCGCACATGCGCACTGCATAGGCTCGCGCATGAGCACTTCATGGGGGCTCATTGCGTCGGAGCGTGCATGTGCATTGTGCGGCTGACAGGGGAGGGAGAAGGGAGGAAGAGACACAGGAGGGAAAGAGACACAGGGGAGTGAGAGGAGGGGGAAGAGAGAGGGGAGTGAGAGGAGGGGGAAGAGACACAGGGGAGGGAGAGGAGGGGGGAGATACACAGGGCCGGGAGAGGAGGGGGAAGATACACAGGGGAGGGGGGAAAGACACAGGGTAGGAAAATGGGGGCTAAGAGACACGAGGGAGGGGGGAAGAGACAAAGGGGGGCAGTGGGAAAGAGACAACGGGGAGGAGGGAATAGACACAGTGAAGGGAAAGAGGGGGAAAGAGACATAGGGGCGGGGGAAAGAGACGCATGGGAGGGAGAGGGGGGAAACAGACACAGGAGGGAAAGAGACACAGGGGAGGAGGTTAGAGACACGGGAGGGAGGGGGGACACAGGTGGGGGGAGGAGACACAAGGGAGTGAGGGAGAGGAGGGGGGAAACAGACACAAGGGGGGAAGGGGAGGGGGGAAATGAGACACCACGGAGGAAGTAGACAGAGGGAGAGACTCACAATGATCGCCGTAGGCGCTCATTAAGACCCCAGTAAAGTAGAGGGTGGGAGAGGTAGAGGAAGGGCACTCATTGCAGCCCAAGTCCCAAGGGCCTCGGCACTCATTGCAGCCCTGCAACTGGTAGGGCCGCAAAGCATGACAACGCTGCAAAAGTGACCAACGTTCTTGGTCCACAACTATATATGTGATATATATACATTATGGGTATGGATGCGTGGGTCTGTTTATACTTTCCCCATCTTAGTTTTTATTTCCCCCTAGGGGAGGCCAGGCCCAACTGTCTCCCTTGGGACCCCAGATCCCTTGACCCCCTCTATCCTCCTTACCCCTCCACTTGCACCCTCTCCCCACCTTACCCCCCATTTGCCCCCTTGTTCCCTCCTTGCCACCTCGGTTCCCTTTCCTCCTACTTGCACCCCTCTGGACCCTTCTGCCTCCCTTACCCCCCCCCCCCGGACCTTTCTGCCCCCATTAACCGCTCTGGCCCCCTTGCCCCCCTCTGCCCCACAGACACTCCATACTCCCATCTTTTCTACCTGCTTTTTCCATAGGAATTAACTAAAATTGGAATAATCCATTCCCAGCCCTGAAACTGATAAATAAATAAATAAATAAAAATCATAAAATTGCAAACTGCAATGTTAGTTTTCTATAACAAAAATGCATAGTTTTATTAACATTCAAATATAAAAGTACTTGTTATTACCTATTGTTTTAGCTTAAATATTACATATTTGGAGTCAGTGACTGTCCCGCTGTCTCTTGTCAGTCACCAGCGCTCTAATTCTGTATCTCTCAAATGTAAGGAATCCTATTCATGGCCAGGTTGGGCTCACAGTGATTTCTGTTTTATTCTGTTCATTTTATTTCCCGGTAGCAAGTCTTCAGAATTGTTCATGAATAAATAGAAATCCTGTTCAGGGGCAGATCTCTCGCCGGTGAAGGCGGTGCAGTGATCCGGGGCCCTCCATTCACTAGCTCCACCACTGATCCTGGCAGTTGAGGGGAAGAGTTTCATGTTGTGTCTCAGATTCCACCCCAGACCTGGCTGCACAAGATTCACAAGGTTGGGAGAGAGAAAGAGAGGAGAAAGAGGGGAGGAGAGAGATTTAGAGAGATAAGAGAGAGAAAGAGAGGAGTGAGCAATAGGGGGAAGAAATAGAAAGGGAGAGAGACAGAGAGAGAGGAGAGAGAGAGAAACAGAGAGAGGAAAGGGAGAGGGGAGAGAGACAAAGAGAGAGAGAGGAACAAGGAAAAGGGGCAAGAGGAAGGGAGGGGAGCAAGGAGAGAGAGAGAGAGACAGAAAGAAAGAAAGAAAGAAAGAAAGAAAGACAGAGGGATGGGAGAGACAGAGAGAGAGGAGAGAAACAGAGAGAGGAAGACACATAAGAGAGAGATGGGGGAGAAACAGAGAGAGGGGAGAGAGACAGAGAGAGGAAGACACAGAAGAGAGAGATAGGGGAGAAACAGAGAGAAGCAGAGAGAGGGGAGAGAGACAAAGAGAGAGAGAGGAACAAGGAAAAGGGGCAAGAGGAAGGGAGGGGAGCAAGGAGAGAGAGAGAGACAGAAAGAAAGAAAGAAAGAAAGAAAGAAAGAAAGACAGAGGGATGGGAGAGACAGAGAGAGAGGAGAGAAACAGAGAGAGGAAGACCCAGAAGAGAGAGATAGGGGAGAAACAGAGAGAAGCAGAGAGAGGGGAGAGAGACAAAGAGAGAGAGAGGAACAAGGAAAAGAGGCAAGAGGAAGGGAGGGGAGCAAGGAGAGAGAGAGAGACAGAAAAAAAGAAAGAAAGAAAGAAAGAAAGAAAGAGGGATGGGAGAGACAGAGAGAGAGGAGAGAAACAGAGAGATGAAGACATAGAAGAGAGAGATAGGGGAGAAACAGAGAAAAACAGAGAGAGGAAAGGGAGAGGGGAGAGAGACAAAGAGAGAGAGGAACGCGGAAAAAAGGCAAGAGGAGGGGAGGGGAGCAAGGAGAGAGAGAGAGAGAGACAGAAAGAAAGAAAGACAGAGGGATGGGAGAGACAGAGAGAGAGGAGAGAAGCAGAGAGAGAAAGACACAGAAGAGAGAGATAGGGGAGAAACAGAGAGAAACAGAGAGAGGGGAGAGAGACAGAGAGAGAGAGAGAGGAACAAAGAAAAAAAGGCAAGAGGAGGGGAGCTCTGTGCTTATATAGAGCCATATTCAATTGGCCAAATCGCAATTGAATGAGGCCCTTAGATAAATGCTGATAAATAGCTCCATGTTGTGCTGAATACTGAATAATAACTTGTGTACGGTACTTAGGGCCTCATTCAAATGCGATTTGGCCAATTGAATATGGCTCTGTATAAGCACATAGCATATTTTTTTACAGAAGTTTTTAGTTAGTGAAGACCTTGCTTTTGGATAGAAGTTCACGAACTAAACACTTGTGCTCTGTGCTTATATAGAGCCCTATTCAATTGACCAAATGCATTTGAATGAGGCCCTTAGATTGTAGAAGACTCACACACCTCCACAAAGTGCTCAATAGTTTCACTCCATAACATTCATACGTAAAGACACAATGCTGATACCAGGCTTCACTCTACAGAACTAATAAGGGGAATGAAGGGGCTAAGTTTTGGTACAAGAGGTTTTCAACCTGTAACTATGTAATGCTTAAGACGTATGTCCATCTTTACACATTGCTGACTATTTCCAAGTAACTTTACCAGGAACTCCTGCTTATCTTGGAATAATTTCACACTCTCTTCACCCCCTTTGACTTTCAAGCCTTTGCCCCAATCTTAAAGAATGTAGAGAACTAGTAAAAGGAATTGTCCTCAGGGATAGTGAGGGGCAGTAGCAGGGTCTATCTCATTACAGACAGACCCTCATTGGAGGGGGGGCAATTAAACAGACCACTACAATTTGTTTGTGACGTGACTTTGTGATAGGATAATGATGGAGATTCCACCAGTGAATTGCAGCCCCCACAATAATTTAAATATGCATTGCTCAGTTGTGTCCGACTCTCCGTGACCTCCATGCTGATCCATTTAATTTTCATGGTAGAGATACTGGAGCGGGTTGCCAGTTCCAATGTGGTCTCCCATCCAAGTACTGACCAGGTCCAACTCTGATTGGCTTCAGATGCTGTTATTCCTGACTAGAATCGAACCCAGGTCACAGCAGTGAAAGCACAGAATCCTAACCACTGAACCACCAGGAAACCCCGTTCAATAATTTACAGCCAGACCTAAAATCGCCTTTTTTTGTATATTTTTCAACGCTCATTTCTTCACTGCATCCTGAGTTTTCTTACAAAGCAGAGGGATTATATAGTAATAACATGCCATGTAATCTGCCCCCGCAGACATTGGGGCCTTCCCTGCATAGGGTGATGGGACAATTATCTGAAGTGGCCGAGTAAATGGAACAACTACTGGAGTTTAATTAAAGCGACGTCTCTGGTTGGGATCTCCCAGCACACCCTGGGGCCACTCGAGTCCCACCACATCCATCTATAATTCCAGCCCTGACTGGCTGCTAATAGCCCTTCATATTACCGGAATAAAACTATTAATAAAATGTATTTGTCACGTCCCTAATCAGAGCGCGCCCCTCCCCCGGAGCCCTGATGGCGCACCAAGCAAATTACCCTTTAATAGCAAAGAGGATCTGCATAAATGATCAAACGGGATTGTAACCACTCAAATTACACGCGTGTCTCTGGGGACGTCGCTCCTGCTCCGGGGCTCAGACTGGCGCTGGTTACCTTATTAATGGAACAATATGATGGGCCCTGAAGAGGACACACGGGATCCCACCATGCAACATCACGGAGCAAGAGATTATTATACTGAGTGCAAGTGCGGGATTATTATGGACAGAGCGAATGGGAGATTATTATATACAGTGCAAGACAGAGATTATTATACAGGGTGCAAGAGGGAGAATATTATAGAAAGGTGCTAGAACAAGAGGTTCTGCTGTGAAGGGTGGGAAACGCATGGAGGGTGTGAATGTATTGTGTTATAATTAGAGTCCCTTTCCAACCTGATACTGGCTGCCTCGTAACTGTGGGAGTGTTTTTTTTCCGGGATTGGGTTAAACCCGGAACGGGCCATTTATAAAAGAAATCAATACAAATTTCACTGGGATGTGTTAGATAATATTGAGAAAAATATTTAAGAACCAAAACCAATTCAATGTAATACTTTTTTAACCCTTTAATAAACAAAATATTGCCCAGAACTGGCTAATATAGGACAGAACGGAGTCTTTATAAAGGGAATTCATGCTAAAATCTTTGGGATGTGTTAAATATAACTGAGTTATATTTAAGACCCAAAACCCATCAGGTAGTATGTTTTATTAAGCCTTTAGCAAGCCAGAACACAATTTTTGATGAAATAAGCAAGAACGGCGACTTTACAAAGGGTTAAAAATACCAAATTCATCAAATACACATAAGTAGGTGGGATTCATGTAATAACCTAAATAAATTCCAGAGAAACTAATTTCAAGTAACCGTTAAAATACAATATTTTGGAAAATGACCAAAAATTTAGCAAAATGAACTGCCACGAACGGCGACTTTTCAGGAGGTTAAAAATATCAAAATTATTTCCGCTGTACTTTTCAACCTAAAATGTATTTTTTTGGTGCTTCTGATTGGCTGTAATATGTGTCAGTCAAATTTCTGCCAATTAGAATTGAGTATTTCAGGTCACCCTGCTGAACCTGGGAGAATATTTGACCCAATTAGAATCCACAGATTGAAGGACCTTTATCAATCTGTCGCACATAATAGTTTCTACATTAGTCTGATTAGATATTTTACTTTATAGAAACATTTTGCTCAATCGACATCCAGATTAGTGTTTCACAATTTCATACAATATGAATAAAAACACAAAAATACTTCAAAACAAGGAATCAGCAAAGAGACCAAGTGCAAGAAATCCCCAAAATACCAGACCTCTGAGAAATGGTGACGGGACTTGGTTCTGTTCTGCATGTTATTGCAAGGAGGAAGATTTATTGTAGGAAACACAATAAGAAATAAACAACCTAACACTGATTGGTGTTCACAGCTCAGCACCTAATGGGCTTGCTGAGGGCCCAGTCTCTCCTTGTACAGGCTGCTTGAGTCATCTTCCCTCTCTGGCTGGTCTTGCATATAGCATAACATAAAGAGACACATTTTGATCTGAATTGTGGTGTTGGCAAAAACTACTTAGAGTCACTTGGACTGCAAGAAGATACAATAAATCAGTACTTCAGGAAATCAAGAAAAACTGTTCACTGGAAGTCATAATCATGAGGCTGAAGCTCAAATATTAGAGAAGGCAAGATTCCTTAGAGAAGACTTTGATGTTGCGAAAGGAAGGCAGAGATGGATAGACGAGGTCATTAGCATTGGATATGAGTTTCATGGAGCTCAGAGGGGCAGTGGCTGACAGATGTGCCTAGCGTGCTGCAGTCCTTAAGACTACTGAGAGTTGGACACGACTGAACGACTAAACAACAAAATTGGGTATTTATTGTGTGTCTATAGGTGTCTACTGAGTATCTATCATGCATCTATCTTGCTATTATTATGTGTCTCTTTTGTTTCTATTTGGCATCTTTTGTCCTTCTGCATTCACAAACTACGGCCCCATTCAGTTGGCCAAATTGTAATTACTGGAGCCCGTAAATGTTACTGATATTCAATTGGCCTCTTCTAGCTACTCGCATTCCAACTGCAAATTACAGGCTCAAAATCCCTGCGGTTGTCAAAAACATAACTCCCTCCTATCGCCTCCTTTGATGCTTCAAGCCCGTAAATGTTACTGTTACGCCCGCCATATTTGGGGGTCTACGCTCACCCCAATTTTCTCTCTCTCTATGGGTCGCAACTGTTTGTTCAGATCTCGACACCAGCAGACACTTCAGATGACAGCATCATTTCTGAAGAGATAGGCACCAACAGACCCCTTTTCTTAGGATCTAAGAATCACACACCATGTACCTTTGATTAGTACAAGCAGACTCCGACACCCCCTTTGTTTAGTGTGTCCAAAATCAGATTGCAAATTCTTTATGTTTCAAAACACATTTCAGATGACATAAAACACCAAAGACTTCCATCCAGTTCTAGCCCATCCTCCTAGGCGAATAGCTTTCACAACAGTTCACAACAGTTCAATTGGCCAGATCGCAATTGAATGAGGCTCTAGGAATGTTATCTGGTATATGGGGTCTAGAAAATGTAGCGAGCATTCCCAGTCCCAATATCTTACATTTGTGTTCCAAAGATCAGGACCGATACTGATGAATTATTACCAATAATGGCGGAGAAGCCACCCCATCCCGAAAACATGAAAAGATTGAGATCTAGCTCCTCATAACATACGTTTGAGCTGCACCAGAGTTTGAGTTTACCAGAATCCCTTTTTAAGAATTAAAATATTTAATAGTAAATATTAAAAACATGGTAAATATAAACCAGAGAGCAGAAAAAAATAAAGACAAAAGGGAAAAGAGAGTGAGAGTAATGGTTACTCCAGGAGGGCAGTAGCATGAAGAGGGGGCTTTATCACAGTCTTTAATGTGGAAAAGAATAACCAGGAGAGGGTGTGTGGTTTATTGATGTAGATAACAAGAAGAACTACTAATGCAGATCAGAGGGAGGTGAAGCATGACTTGAGTCGGTCGCACAAGTAGAAATAGCAGCAAATGGCCTCTGCTCTCAGGTTGGTGCTCGAGTGACACAGGGATCATATCAGTATTGAAGACAGAGACTGCAGAACACATTACATAGTTACATAGTAATTTAGGTTGAAAAAAGACTTTAGTCCATCAAGTTCAACCTTTTTAGATCTCCTCTGATCTGCAATATGCGGGTTTATTGGTAATTGATCCAGAGGAAGCAAACAGAAAAAAAGAACCCAGATGCTAGTGATCTGATTCCTCCCTGGATCAATACTCCCCCTCTATTCATCCAGGATAAACTTTTTAATTAAAAAAAAATCTAGTCCCCTTTTAAAGTTATCTATCGAATCCGCTGTCACCACCTCCTCTGGTAGAGAATTCCACAGATTAACCACCCTTACTGTGAAGAATCTTTTTACTTCTAACCTCAAGAGATGTCCTCTTGTCAGTTGAAAACCTCTTGGCACAAAAAGCTCCCCTGACAAATCTTTATACTGACCCTGGATGTATTTATATAAGGTAATCATATCTTCTCTTAGACGCCCTTTTTCTAGAGTTAATAAGCTTAATTTGGTTAGTCTTTCTTCATAACTTAGCCCCTCCATTCCCCTTATTAGTTTTGTTGCCCTTTTTTGTACCTTTTCCAGCTCTAAAATGTCCTTTTTATGAAGTGGTGCCCAAAATTGTCCTCCATATTCCAAATGAGGGCGTACTAGGGATTTGTATAGTGGCAGAATTATATTTGCTTCCCTGGCTTCTGTACCCTTCTTAATAAATGCTAATATTTTATTTGCCTTTGATACATCACAAATGCACCTCATGACCAGTCCCTCTTGTTGCCCTGACCATAATGCCTGGTCATGTAGAGCCTCTTAGCCGTGAAAATCAATATTGAACACAGAGCCTACAGAATGCATGGTCTGAACATCCAAACTGCACCGGATGGAGCGTCCCAGGCAGCCCCTGGAGCCAATATGGGGGAGGGGGCTTTTGACCGGGCAAGTGCCAAGGTAGTTTTGGTTGGTTTCTAATCATAGGGGGAATAAAACTAACCCTTCTTGCCCTTTTTGCCACATTGTGAAGCGCATGCTGAGTCTCCCCCTCCCTCCCTATATTTTGAGATTTGTCACAGCTGTGGTGGGTGGGGTGATTGCTCTTGGTAAGGGGGGGGGCATAATGTTTGTTTTGGTATACACCTGGTGTGGTTATGAGTTCTTCTAGGCGCCTGGAGACTTCGAATGGTTGGGCTCCCTCCCTTGGTGATTGTGAGCATTCACATCTGTCTTGTTTATATGTATTTCAAATAAAGCTGTGGCCTGTTTTATCCCATATTGGTGTCTGTCAAGTTATTGGGTGCATGGAGGGGTGTTTTTTTAATATGCGTACTATGGCCTCATTCAATTGCAATTTGGCCAATTGAATAGGGCTCTATATAAGCACAAAGCATATTTTTTTTCCCAAAAGCTTTTAGTTAGTGAACTTATATCCAAAAGCAAGGTCTTCACTAACTGAAAACGTATGTAAAAAAATATGCTCTGTGCTTATATAGAGCCCTATTTAATTGGCCAAATTGCAATTGAATGAGGCCCTCTGTCACTTAAGCTTAGGTCATGTGGAAGAGAACGAGTCCAGAGAGGCCAGGGCGTCACGTCATTGGGGGTGGAACTTGTGTGCCTTCCCCCAGACTTTCTCCTACCCCCTTGTCCCCTTGTCTCTCTCACCTCTAGTCTCCCCTCCACCTTGCCTCTCTTGTCTCTCTCTTCCCTTCCCTCCTCCCCAATGGGGAGGGGAGAGAGAAGGGTGGGGAGGAGAAGGATGGGGGCAGAGAGAACAGGGGGGGGGGCACAAGGGAGAAGGAGAGAGACAAGGGTGTGGGGAGAGACCAGAGGGGAGAGAGAGAAGGGTGTTAGAGACAAGGGGGGAGAGACAAGGGAGAAGGGGAGAGACACGGATGGGGGGAGAGACAAGGGAGAAAGGGAGAGACTAGAGGGGAAGAGAAGGGTGGGGAGAGACAAGAGAGAAAGGGAAAGAGAAGGGTGGTGGGGAGACAACAGAGAAGTGGAGAAAGAAGGGGTGGTGGAGAGAGAGATGTGGGAGAGATAAGGGAGAAGGGGAGAGACAAGGGTGGGAGGAACCAAGGGGGAAGGGGAGAGAGAAGGGGAGGGGAGGGGAGAGACATTTGTGGGGGAAACAAGGGCATGGGGAGGGACAAGAGGGAGGGGAGAGACAAGGGTGGAAAGAGAGAAGGGTGGGAGAGACAATGGTAAAGGGAGAGGCAAGGGGGAAGATGGGAGACAAGGTGGAGGGGAGAGACAAGGGGGAGAGAGAGAATGGTGGGAGAGACAGGGGATAAGTAAAGGGAGAGACAAGGGTGGGGGGGAGGGACAACAAGGGTAGAGGAGAAAGACAGGGGAGCAAAGAGACCAAGGAGGGAGAGAGGGAGAGGCAGAAGGGAGAGAATAGGGAGGGAGAAGCAGAGGGGAGAGAGTTAAGGAAGAGAGGTATAAGGGAGAGGAATAAGGACGAGAGGTAGAAGGGAGAGGCAGATGGGAGAGAGCGAAGAGAGAGAGAAATGAAAAAAAGAGAAGGGGAGAGAGTGAGAAGGTAGGGGGAGATGGGGGAGAAGAGACTAAGGGAGAGATATAGAGAAGGGAGAGAGATAGAAGGGAGAGAGAAGCGAGAGAGAGAGAGAAAAAAAGAAGGGAGATGATGCACATTGTCTCTTACAGGCACGGGCTGCACATTGGCTCTTGGAAGCACAGGCTGCAATTTGATCTTACAGGCACAGGCTGCACGTTGATCCTTTCAGACACAGGCTGCACATTGGCTCTTACAGGCACAGGCTGCATTTTTATCCTTTCAGACACAGGCTGCACTTTGGTCCTTTCAGGCACAGACTTTTCACTTCCTGGAGAGACAGAATGCAGGGTGTCACGAGTGAGTTGAGTTCTGGGCAAGCTTCGAGTTCCAAGCACATTTTTGCTAAGTGAGGCGCGTTGAGTACTAAAAACAATGAAAACCGGAGCTGAGGTACAACTGAATATAAATAATTATAAACATATATATATATATATATATATATATATATATTAGTAATTATTAATCTATATATATATATATATATATATAGATTAATAATTAGTATTGCAATATAATTTGATACCTTTTATATTGGACTTATTGGTCTTATTTAAAATGATGAGCTTTCGTGAGGCTCCACCTCTCTTTATCAAGTCTGAAGCAATACTAACATGAGATGGAACCCTCAGTTTGAACAAAAACAGTAGATGCAGAGAGAGTGGAAACATCATCTGACATCATCAGGTAAATACATATATATGGGGAATAAACCCAACATAGTAAAGGAAACATATATACACATACTATATACACATATACATCAATATATACATGAAAAAGCAGAGCACCGTAGTCCGCAGTGATATCTTTCCTGTCATCCTTAAATGCATTTTTTGCCTGGTTTCTCCAATGTAACAGCCTGTGTCACATATATTACATTGTATTATATAAACCACATTGGATGATGTACATGAATACAATCCTTTGATGTTATAGGTCTTGTTGTTATGTGTGGCTGTGTCATCATTACAAATGTGTTGACATAATTTACAGGCACGTTTGTTACAAGGTTTTGTTCCATTTTTTATATTCAGTTGTTCATTGGCCAATTTTCTCCTGAGCAGTTTTTGTTTCAGGTTTGGTGGTTGTTTAAATGCAAGGATTGGAAGTTCTGGGAATATATCTTTTAATTCAGTGTCTTCAATTAGTAATGGGTGTAAATTTGTGATTATTTTCCAAATTTTCTCTAAAATTGGATAGTATGTGGTCACTAGAGGTATACATGAAGTAGTTTCTTTTGTTTTGTACTTTAACAGGTGTTCTTTGATGGCAATGGTTATTTTTGGGGTAATAATACAGGGTTTGTAACTCTTTTGTTTGAAAGATTCAGACAGTGTTTTTAATTTTTTATCACGGTCTCCAGTGTTTAAGGAAATCCAATGGTATCTAATAGCTTGACTATGGATGATGGTTTGTTTTGTGTGGGAGGGATGAAAACTGGAGCTGTGTAGGTAATTACACCTGTCTGTGTTTTTCCTATATACAGATGAGTGGAGAGTGCCATTGGTGATGGATATAGTAGTGTCTAGAAAGTTTATCTGTTCTGCAGAGAAATCCATTTTAAGTTCTTTAGATGAATGGAAGGTGTTGAATGAACGGTGAAAGTCCCTGAGTTTGCTTTCTTCTTCTGTCCATATGACGAACAGATCATCTGTATAACTGTAGTATCTGTATAGTTTGTAAATGGATACAGATAACATTTTTTCCTCTAGATTGGCAATAAATAGATTGCGTATTGTGGAGCCATTTTGGTACCCATGGTAGTCCCTATCATCTGTATGTAGGTATCTTGGTTGAAAGTAAAATAGTTGTGGGAAAGGATACATTCTATTAGTTTAACAATGTAGAGTCTCTTTACAGCAACATCCCACAGAAAGATGGCACTGAGGCATGCTTTAAGTTTCTTTCAACAAACATTCAAAACAATAAATATGGCCCTGATATTATTGTTAAACTAATAGAATATATCCTTTCCCACAACTATTTTACTTTAAACCAAGATACCTACCTACAGATAATGGGGACTGCCATGGGATTCCAAAATGGCTCCACAAAACATAAATCTATTTATGGCCAATCTAGAAGAAACATTCTTATCTGTACCCATTTACAAACCATACAAATGCTACCATTATATAGATGATCTGTTTGTCATATGGACAGAAGGAGAAAGCAAACTCAGAGACTTTCATAGTTCATTCAACACCTTCCATTCATCTATAAAACTTAAAATGAATTTCTCTACAGAACAAGTAAACTTTCTAGACACTACCATATCCATCACCAATGTCACTCTCCACTCATCTGTATATAGGAAACCCACAGACAGATGTAGTTACCTACACAGCTCCAGTTTTTATCCCTCCCACACAAAGCAAGCCATCATCCATAGACAAGCTATTAGATACCATCGGATTTGCTCAAACACTGGAGACTGTGATTAAAAAGAAAACAAACTGTCTGAATCTTTCAAACAAAAGGGTTACAAACTTAGTATTATTACCCAAAAAATAACCATTGCCATCAAAATACCCCATAAATACCTGTTAGAGTACAAAACAAAAGAAACTACTTTGCGTATATATCTTTAGTGACCACTTTCCATCCAAATTTAGAGAAAATTCGGAAAATAATCAAAGATTTACAGCCATTACTAAGTGAAGCTACTGAATTAAAATATATACCGTATTTGCTGGCATATAAGGCGACTGGGCGTATAAGACGACCCCCCAACATTGCCACTCAGAATATAGTTTGTTACGCAACCACAGCGACTCCGGCCCGCCCCTGCAACGCGACCACAGCACCTCCGGCCCGCCCCTGCATCTCCCTGTGACCGGCACGAGCTCTGCGTAGACAAGGTGTACCCGGCGTATAAGACGACCCACCACTTGGAGGCATGTTTTTCAGGGCAAAAAAGTCGCCTTATACACCGGCAAATACGGTATTCCCAAAGCCTCCCATCCTTGCATTTAAACAAACAACAAACCTGAAACAAAAACTCATCAGCAGAAAATTGGCCAATGAATGCATTTCAAATAAAGATGATCACATTCTTCAACACTAAAAATACAGGACTTAATATGGACTTGGGTTTTCTAACACATTATAAGACTTAGTCGTTTGTCCAATACAAAAGGTATCAACTATATTGCAATACTTATTATTAATCTATCTATCTACCTATCTATCTATCTATATATATATATAGAAGCAGTTTTTTTTAACTTGCTTTAGACATTCAAGTGTGAACACAGATGTACTTTTTATTTACTATATATATATATATATATATATATATATATATATATATACTGTATATATATATAGATACATCATTACAAAATTACTAGATTACTGGACATTCACGGCTGCTTCACTTTTCAATATATATATATATATATATATATATATATATATATATATATATATATAAATAAATAAATGAATAATGTTCACAACTGGGGGGTGGCAAACTCAGGGACAGTCCCAGGCGGCAAAAGTTCTAGCTACACCACTCCCCAGTTACAATACTTGGATTTTATTTGTGTCCCAGCAGATCTTCTCAATGCTCGGTGTGTATGATTAGTATCTATAGGTATAAGGACAGGGCCCAGGGTTGTCTCCAGTTACAATACTTGGATTTTATTTGTGTCTCAGTAGATCTTCTCAATGCTTGGTCTGTATGATTAGTGTCTATAGGTATAAGCACGGGGCCCAGGGTTGTCTCCAGTTACAATACTTGGACTTTGTTTGTGTCCCAGTAGATCTTCTCAATGCTCGGTGTGTATGATTAGTATCTATAGGTATAAGCACGGGGCCCAGGGTTGTCTCCAGTTACAATACTTGGATTTTGTTTGCGTCTTAGTAGATCTTCTCAATGCTCGGTGTGTATGATTAGTGTCTATAGGTATAAGGACAGGGCCCAGTGTTGTCTCCAGTTACATTACTTGGATATTGTTTGTGTCCCAGTAAATCCTCTCAATGCTCGGTGTGTATGATTAGTGTCTATAGGTATAAGGAGAGGTCCCAGGGTTGTCTCCAGTAACAATACTTGGATTTTGTTTGCTTCTCAGTAGATCTTCTCAATGCTCGGTGAGTATGATTAGTGTCTATAGGTATAAGGACGGGGCCCAGGGTTGTCTCCAGTTACAATACTTGGATTTTATTTGTGTCTCAGTAGATCTTCTCAAAACTCAGTGAGTATGACTAGTGTCTATAGGTATAAGTAAAGGGCCCAATGTTGTCTCCAGTTACAATACTTTGATTTTGTTTGTGTCCCAGTAGATCTTCTCAATGCTTGGTGTGTATAATTAGTGTCTATAGGTATAAGCACGGGGCCCAGTGTTGTCTTCAGTTACAATACTTGCATTTTATTTGTGTCTCAGTAGATCTTCTCAATGCTCAGTGTGTATGACCAGTGTCTATAGGTATAAGGACAGGGCCCAGTGTTGTCTCCAGTTACAATACTTGGAGTTTGTTTGATCCCAGTAGATCTTCTCAGTGCTCGGTGAGTATGATTAGTGTCTATAGGTATAAGGACAGGTCCTAGGGTTGTCTGCAGTTACAATACTTGGATTTTATTTGTGTCTCACTAGATCTTCTCAATGCTCGGTGAGTATGATTAGTGTCTATAGGTATAAGGACGGGGCCCAGGGATGTCTCCAGTTACAATACTTGGATTTTGTTTGCTTCTCAGTAGATCTTCACAATGCTCGGTGTGTATGATTAGTGTCTATAGGTATAAGCAAGGGGCCCAGTGTTGTCTCCAGTTACAATACTTGGATTTTATTTGTGAATTAGTAGAGCTTCTCAATGCTCGGTGTGTATGACTAGTGTCTATAGGTATAAGCACGGGGCCCAGTGCTATGTCTCCAGTTACAATACTTGGATTTTGTTTGTGTCCCAGTAGACCTTCTCAATGCTTGGTGTGTATGATTAGTGTCTATAGTTATAAGCAAGGGGCCTAGTGTTGTCTCCAGTTACAATACTTGGATTTTGTTTGTGTCCCAGTAGACCTTCTCAATGCTCGGTGAGTATGATTAGTGTCTATAGGTATAAGGATGGGGCCCAGGGTTGTCTCCAGTTACAATACTTGGATTTTGTTTGTGTCTTAGTAGATCTTCTCAATGCTCGGGGTGTATGATTAGTGTCTATAGGTATAAGGACGGGCCCAGGGTTGTCTCCAGTTACAATACTTGGATTTTATTTGTGTCTTAGTAGATCTTCTCAATGCTCGGGGTGTATGACTAGTGTCTATAGGTATAATGACAGGGCCCAGGGTTGTCTCCAGTAACAATACTTGGATTTTATTTGTGTCCCAGTAGGTCTTCTCAATGCTCGGTGAGTATGATTAGTGTCTATAGGTATAAGCACAGGCCCAGGGTTGTCTTCAGTTACAATACTTGGATTTTGTTTGTGTCTCACTAGATCTTCTCAATGCTCGGTGTGTATGATTAGTGTCTATAGGTATAAGCACAGGCCCAGGGTTGTCTTCAGTTACAATACTTGGATTTTGTTTGTGTCTCACTAGATCTTCTCAATGCTCGGTGTGTATGATTAGTGTCTATAGGTATAAGCACAGGCCCAGTGTTGTCTTCAGTTACAATACTTGGATTTTGTTTGCGTCTCAGTAGATCTTCTCAATGCTCGGTGTGTATGATCAGTGTCTATAGGTATAAGGACGGGGCCCAGGGTTGTCTTCAGTTACATTACTTGGATATTGTTTGTGTCCCAGTAGATCTTCTCAATGCTCGGTGTGAATGATTAGTGTCTATAGGTATAAGGACGGGCCCAGGGTCGTCTCCAGTTACAATACTTGGATTTTGTTTGTGTCTCAGTAGATCTTCTCAATGCTCGGTGTGTATGATTAGTGTCTATAGGACATAAGGACGGGGCCCAGTGTCGTCTCCAGTTACCATACTTGGATTTTATTTGTGTCTTAGTAGAGATTCTCAATGCTTGGTGTGTATGATTAGTGTCTATATGTATAAGGACAGGGCCCAGGGTTGTCTCCAGTTACAATACTTGGATTTTGTTTGTGTCTTAGTAGAGATTCTCAATGCTCGGTGTGTATGATTAGTGTCTATATGTATAAGGACAGGGCCCAGGGTTGTCTCCAGTTACAATACTTGGATTTTGTTTGTGTCTCAGTAGAACTTCTCAATGCTCGGTGTGTATGATTAGTGTCTATAGGTATAAGGACAGGGCCCAGTGTTGTCTCCAGTTACCATACTTGGATTTTATTTGTGTCTTAGTAGAGATTCTCAATGCTTGGTGTGTATGATTAGTGTCTATATGTATAAGGACAGGGCCCAGGGTTGTCTCCAGTTACAATACTTGGATTTTGTTTGTGTCTCAGTAGAACTTCTCAATGCTTGGTGTGTATGATTAGTGTCTATAGGTATAAGCAAGGGGCCCAGTGTTGTCTCCAGTTACAATACTTGGATTTTATTTGTGAATTAGTAGAGCTTCTCAATGCTCGGTGTGTATGACTAGTGTCTATAGGTATAAGCACGGGGCCCAGTGCTATGTCTCCAGTTACAATACTTGGATTTTGTTTGTGTCCCAGTAGACCTTCTCAATGCTTGGTGTGTATGATTAGTGTCTATAGTTATAAGCAAGGGGCCTAGTGTTGTCTCCAGTTACAATACTTGGATTTTGTTTGTGTCCCAGTAGACCTTCTCAATGCTCGGTGAGTATGATTAGTGTCTATAGGTATAAGGATGGGGCCCAGGGTTGTCTCCAGTTACAATACTTGGATTTTGTTTGTGTCTTAGTAGATCTTCTCAATGCTCGGGGTGTATGATTAGTGTCTATAGGTATAAGGACGGGCCCAGGGTTGTCTCCAGTAACAATACTTGGATTTTATTTGTGTCCCAGTAGGTCTTCTCAATGCTCGGTGAGTATGATTAGTGTCTATAGGTATAAGCACAGGCCCAGGGTTGTCTTCAGTTACAATACTTGGATTTTGTTTGTGTCTCACTAGATCTTCTCAATGCTCGGTGTGTATGATTAGTGTCTATAGGTATAAGCACAGGCCCAGTGTTGTCTTCAGTTACAATACTTGGATTTTGTTTGCGTCTCAGTAGATCTTCTCAATGCTCGGTGTGTATGATCAGTGTCTATAGGTATAAGGACGGGGCCCAGGGTTGTCTTCAGTTACATTACTTGGATATTGTTTGTGTCCCAGTAGATCTTCTCAATGCTCGGTGTGAATGATTAGCGTCTATAGGTATAAGCATGGGGCCCAGTGTCGTCTCCAGTTACAATACTTGGATTTTGTTTGTGTCTCAGTAGATCTTCTCAATGCTCGGTGTGTATGATTAGTGTCTATAGGACATAAGGACGGGGCCCAGTGTCGTCTCCAGTTACCATACTTGGATTTTATTTGTGTCTTAGTAGAGATTCTCAATGCTTGGTGTGTATGATTAGTGTCTATATGTATAAGGACAGGGCCCAGGGTTGTCTCCAGTTACAATACTTGGATTTTGTTTGTGTCTTAGTAGAGATTCTCAATGCTCGGTGTGTATGATTAGTGTCTATATGTATAAGGACAGGGCCCAGGGTTGTCTCCAGTTACAATACTTGGATTTTGTTTGTGTCTCAGTAGAACTTCTCAATGCTTGGTGTGTATGATTAGTGTCTATATGTATAAGGACAGGGCCCAGGGTTGTCTCCAGTTACAATACTTGGATTTTGTTTGTGTCTCAGTAGAACTTCTCAATGCTTGGTGTGTATGATTAGTGTCTATAGGTATAAGGACGGGGCCCAGTGTTGTCTCCAGTTACCATACTTGGATTTTGTTTGGTCCCAGTAGATCTTCTCAATGCTTGGTGTGTATGATTAGTGTCTATAGGTATAAGGACGGGGCCCAGTGTTGTCTCCAGTTACAATACTTGGATTTTATTTTTGACTCCCTCTCACCCTGAATATTACCCCAGTTGGGCCATTTTAGACCCGTGTCAGACAAGTGAAGTTAACCAAGCGCTTCCAATGAGACACAGCTCTGAGTGGATGACAGAGAATACGGCTCTGTGATCAGAAAAATTACAAAACAATGAGATTCAGGCAACAAATAAAAAAATGATACTTTCAGTTCTGGCCCCAGAAACTTGACTTTTCAAGTCTATTTTATCTTGTGTGAGCAGACAGAAAGTGTTAACGAGAGGCGCAGACACATCCATAATTAATCCAACCAGCAGCTGGAAGAGAGAGGAAAATAAAATATCAAGCGCCAGCGCGGCGGCCCCTTCTTTGAGCTTCTCTTTCATTCCTGGGGCGCTGCGGAGCTTTGAAGTTTTTGGGAAGCCTTTGAAAGCTCTCTGTACCTGCCCATCCTAATCATCCTGCGGGGTCTGTTGTATGGAAGAAGATAGCGGCCGTGGAGTATTTGTATGCAGATTAGCCTGGAACAAACAAACAGTCAGAGCATGCAGGATAATGTGGTGGGGAGAGTAACCCCTTCACTGTCAGAATGTGTCAGCCATCCTATAAGGATAAATAATATTATAAACACCCTCGACGTGGAGGCCGAGAATTACTGTTTACATCACATATCCATTATCCCCATATAGCAACTGACTTGCCATTGGCTTTCAGTGCGAGAACAAGAGATCATGCTCTGAAGCAGATACAACTGGCCTAATACTAGTTTACATAAAAGGCAGTAAATGCTGAAACCGAATGGAAAATCAAAAGGACAAACTATAGGGGCTACTGATAATTTCACTGTTTAAAGAATATTATAAATTCTCAAACTTTTTAAACTCTTTTTAAAATGCTAAATATTAGATTTTCCCCCATAAAAATAAATAAATATGATAATCCTGGAACAAATTTAGCTTTTATTGAATTTAGAATTTCAAAAAAATCTCATAAATTGGTGTGGTCAGTTTATGTGAACAAAATATTTTAATGCAATTTTAGTGCACACAAAGTATAGTAATAAAATAGATGTGGGTAATGGTTATTATTATTGCCCCAAACTCATAATTGTAGTATTTGTGCAGTGCACGACAGGGTTGGAGTAATCAGCTCCCTGAACATACTTCTAGGATTTGTTTTAAAATACAAAACGTATAAATAAATATAAATAAATTATAGAAATTGCAATATAATAGTGTTCTGACAGTTATCTGGTTTAAACCCTACTATATCGATCTATATAGATTCTAGAATTTTGTATCTAGTGGTATTTTATGGCATTAAGGATGTGTTATGAATTATTGCCTTAAAGTTTCATAGGAGGAAAATAAATTCTCAAAAGTTCCCCATAGTTATATTCAAGAAACTCTGTGCACATTGCTGATTCATGAGGCTGTATGTGCAGTCAGGCCTGGTCCGAGGCACCATGGGAGTTTAGTTTGAGTTTGTATTTTAGGAGATTCATATTGGAGGGTTACCGGCTAGTGTGCATAAGATATGCCGATAGGTATGTTTTTCAAACTTGGTTGTATTGCGATTCTTGGATCTTGTGAGTTGACCAAAAGTTGCTTGTCCTGTGGCCATTTTAACTTTTATCTGATAGACATTCAGACAATATAGATCTATGTTGTTATGTTTTTATTATTGGGCATATTCATAAACAGTTACTTCTAGTATTTTACAAACTCAAATATTAAAAAAATAATGAAAGCAGTTCATTAAGACATTGCCCCTGTGTTCCATTAATTATACTCAATACAGTAAACATTCCTAAGACTGTAGAAGATCATACTGTGATCATACTGTGGAAGGTGAGGCGTGATGATGTCCCCTGTGATCTAATGTCTCAGACTGTAGAAGGTGAGGAGTGATGATGCCCCCTGGGATCATATTGTGGAAGGTGAGGCGTGATGATGTCCCCTGTGATCTCATGGCTCATAGTGTAGAAGGTGAGAGGTGAAGATACCCCCTATGATCTAGTGACTCAGACTGTTGAAGGTGAGGGGTGACAATGCCCCCTGTGATCTAATGCCTCATAGTGTAGAAGGTGAGAGGTGATGATGCCCTCTGAGATCTATTGGCTCAAACTGTAGAAGGTGCAGATCTATTGCAGGTACAATGCACCAGGGCCCAGCTCTGGGAGACTCAGTTCTGTATTCTGCATTTTTTTCAATTTGCCAGAATGTAACTCAACTAATCCACCTTAAGTGACTAATCCACCTTAAGCACAGCCGTCCTTGTCTGGAATAGGCGGTATCTGGAGCAGGCGCCGGCTCCAGGAATCAGTTAGACATGGTGTTACTAGACCTGCCTGTGCGGAGCAAGAGCTGCTGTCCTAAAGGAAGATGGTGGTACTGCAGAGGCTGCTTCTCACTGGAAGTGCTAATGTAAGTGCACTTGTTTCCATTCTAAAATGCTCATGACTGGGAACTTATCACAGAAAGACATAGAGGACAAAGAAAGCTGGGTGCATGACTTGCTGATAGGACTTGGTGGCCATTCAGTTTATGCAAGGTTGTAAATTAGTTCAGTGACTGGAAATAATATATATATTACTCTGTACTCAAACACATACATACATATATTATAATATATATCCCCTTCTGAATCGCTATCTTGTCTTGGTGAAGGGACTTGTGTACTTCGATGAAGCTGTGAGCTATAACATGTAGCGTCATGGCAGAGAGGTCAGACAAATCACGGTCCACTGGAGAAGAAACTGGAAACCAACTCCAGTAACTTTGCTAAGAAAACTTTATGGACAGGCACAACCAGAGACATAACAATATGGCACCGGAAGATGAGCCCCTCCAGTCAGAAGGTGCCTACCACATTACTGAGGAATAGCAGAGGGAAAGTACAAGCAGCACCAGATCTAACGAAGTGTTTGGGCCAGAGCCAAGAGGACACCCAGCTGTGGATGTGTCTGGAGGGGAAAGGAAAGTCCAATGCTGCAAAGAACAATTCAACATAGGAATTTGGAATGTTAGAACTATGAACAAAGGCAAACTAGATGTGGTCAAGAATGAAATGGCAAGGTTAAACACTGATATCCTGGGAACTGGTGAACGTAAATGGACTGGAATGGGACATTTCATATCAGACAACCACTAGATCTTCTACTGTTGTCAAGAATCCCACAGAAGAAATGGAGTAGCCATCCTAGTCAATCAAAGAGTGGCCAAAGCAGTGCTCAGTTACAACCCAATAAATGACAGAATGATTTGAATTCAAATTCAAGGCAAGCCATTTAATATCACAGTGATCCAAGTCTATCTTCCAATCATGGATGCTGAGGAGGCTGAAGTTGTCCAGTTCAATGAAGACATTCAACACGTCATAGATATTACACCAAGAAAAGATGTTACTATCATCATAGGAGATTGGAATGTTAAAGTAGGGAACCAAAAGATACCTGGAATAACTGACAAATTTGGCCTTGGAATACAAAATGAAGCAGGTCAGAGATTAGTAGAATTTTGTCAAGATAATTCTCTGGTCGTAGCAAACACCCTCTTCCAACAGCCTCGGAGACAACTCTACACATGGACATCACCAGATGGACAACATAGAAATCAGACTGACCATATACTTTGCAGCCAAAGGTGGAGGAGCTCTATACAGTCCGCAAAAACAAGTCCTGGAGCTGACGGCCGCTCAGACCATGAGCTACTTATTGCAAAGTTGAAAATTAAACTGAAGAAACAGGGAAAACCAAGTAGTTAAAAAATAAATAATATCCCTTGTGAATATGCAGTGGAAGTAAAGAATAGATTTAAGGGACTAGACATGGAAGACAGGCTGCCTGAAGGACGTTGGACTGAAGTTTGCAACATAATCCAGGAAACAGCAACAAAGAATATTCCTAAAATAAAGAAAAGTAAGAAGGCAAACTGGCTGTGTGATGAGGCTTTGAAAGTAGCCCAGGAAAGAAGGAAAACGAAAGGTTAAGAATAAGATAAGAAAATATTTGTCCAACTGAATGCAGAATTCCAGAGGATAACAAGAAGAGACAAGGAGACATTCTACAATGAGCGATGAAAAGAGGTTGAAGAAGATAACCGAATGGGTAAATCAAGAGATCTCTTCAAGAAAATTGGGAGCATAAAAGGCACCTTTCATGCAAAAGTGGGAGTGATAAAATACAAAAATTGTAGGGACTTAACAGAAGATCAGATAAAGAAGAGGTGGCAGGAATACACTGAAGATCTATACAGGAAGGATCTTAACAGTAGTGAAGACCTCAATAGTTTGTCCAATGAGCTGGAGCCAGACATCTTGGAGAGCAAAGTGAGATGGGTTTTAGGATGTCTTGCTAATAATAAGGCTGCAGGAGGTGATGGAATCCCAATTGACCTATTCAAAATTCTACAGGATGATGCTGGGAAAGTATTACTTGCCTTATGCCAACACATTTTGAAAACTCAACAATGGCCAATAGACTGGAAAAGGTCAGTCTACATCCCAATCCCCCAAAAAGGAGTGCACCAAATCGAACAACTGCACTCATTTCACATGGCAGTAAGGTAATGCTTAAAATTCTACAAGCTCGACTCCAACAATATATGGACCCCGAACTACCAGCTGTGCAAGCCAGGGTCCGCAGAGGAAGAGGCACAAGAGATCAAATTGCCAATGTCCACTGGATAATAGAGAAAGCAAGAGAGTTCCAAAAAAACATTTACTTCTGCTTTATAGACTATTTTAAAGCCTTTGACTGGGTGCATCACAACAAAATGTGGCCTTGTCCTTGAAGAGATCGAAGTACAAGATTATCTCATCCTCCTCAAGAATCTGTATGTGGACCAAGAACCGAACATGGAACAACAGAATGGTTCAAGATTGGAAAAGGAGTGCGACAAGGTTGTATATTGTCACCTTATTTATTCAACTTATATGCAGATTACATCATGTGTAAGGCTGGACTGGTTGAATCCAAAGCCGGAATCAATATTGTTGCAAGGAATATCAACAATCTCAGATATGCTGATGATACTACTTTGATGACTGAAAGTGAGTAGGAACTAAAGGACTTATTGAGGGTAAAAGAAGAGAGTGCAAAAGTTGGCCTGCTGCTCAATGTTAAAAAACGAGGATCATGGCAAATGGCAATCTCACTTTCTGGGCAGTGACAGATTTTATTTATAAAGATATTAAACTATCAAAAAAGGTCCGCATAGTTCGAACTATGGTATTCCCAGAAGTAACACACGGCTGTGAGAGCTGGATCATAAAGAAGTCTGAGAGCCGTAGAATTAACGACTTTGAATTGTGGTGTTGGAGAAGACTGCTTAGAGTCCCCTTGGACTGCAAGAAGATCCAATAAAATGTAATACTTCAGGAAATCAAGACAAACTGTTCACTAGAAGGTATGGCCATGAGGCTGAAGCTCAAGTATTTTGGCCATATTATGAGACAGCAGGATTCCCTGGAAAAGACTGTGATGCCGGGAAAGATTGAAGGCACAAGAAGAAGGGGACGACAGTGGCGGAGAAGGATAGATGAGGTCACTGAGCTCAGAGGGGCAGTGACTGAGAGATGCACCTGTCATGCTGTGATCCATAGAGTCATGGAGAGTCGGACGCAACTGAACGACTAAACAATATATATATATATATATATATATATATATATACTGCATATAGCAAATAAATAGGACATTTGTGCTCACATTTGAATGTCTAAAATAAATTAAAATACTATTTAATCCAATATCATTTCAAACATGGCTCCTTTTAGGTATATGCCTGCTGTATTAAACAGTATATTAATTACACAGTATATTATATTACAATTATATATATATATATATACAGTATATTAATACATATATATATATATATATGCACACCATATATTTTATATCATTTTACATATGTATATATATATATATATATATATATATATATATATATATATATATATATATATAATGAGTTAGCTCTAGCTCCGCCACTGTATGCTCCCCATGATCTACTGGCTCAGACTGTAGAAGATGAGGAGTGACTATGACCACTATGATCTAACGTCCCTTTATTTCACATATATATATCTCCTATTTAGTCCGCCTGTTTCACTGGAGTGACTGCAATATGTTAGCGGGGATTTGTGGCATATTTATGATGTATGAACAGCCTGATTCCCCAAATGTGCTATAAAAATGTTACAGAACAATACAACAGGCTATCCCGAAAACCCATTCAGCCGGAGCCAGGCAAAACGGCTTTCTAGGGATCTGCTGATGTATGGATATATTTGCCAATATTTTATCCTAAGTAAAGAATGGGTGTTCGGCTGGGCCTGAGCGCTCAGCATTAGACTCTATACACAGCCATTAATTCAGAGATGCCCTGCAGGTTTGGGGGGGTGGAGGGGGCTCGGCTCACTGCCCGTGTAACAAATGAGGTTGAGATCAATCATAAAGTCTTTTATTCCTCAGTCTTTGTCGGATAAACAAGTAGGAAAAATGTTCCACTGAATCTGGTGTTGAGGTCAGGAGTGACGGGCAAGGAGTGGGTGAGGGTAATTGGCAAAACATAAGTATTGGAAAAAAGTCAATAATTCACCACTCAATATCATGTACCAGGATAAGAAGCATAGTAAATATATAGAGGATCCCAGCACCCCCTTCCTACAGTACGATCTTTTGGGCACAACGTTTTCGGAAATATTTAATTTTATAATCAGTAATTATTTAATGTGGGTTTTTATTGGAACTACAGTGTTTATTTAAAGGGATGTACATATTATCTCTTTTTTAAGATGGCATTGAAAAATCAAAGTAATTTTCTAACTTTCATGGATTTGATGGGTTAAAAAACAATATAAAACATTTTTCAGTTATTTAAAGGATTTCAAAAATGTGATATTTTGTCAGAAAACTTCTATTTACTCCTGATCCTTCAGCTCGAGTTCCTCCCATCTACTGTGGCAGATTGTGCTGAATGTCTGTACTAAAGATGGTGGGAAAACCGTTCATTATAAGCGTTCTTATAAAGTAAAAATGTTGAATAGGTCAGTATGCAGAGATAACAAGCATGGGTTCCTTGATAAAAAAAAGGAGATGACTGCACCCATTGGGTAGAAGATAAGATGACTTCCTGTCCACAGGAATTTTATGTGCTCATAGGTAAGAAGATGAAACTATGTAGAGATGAGGAGATGGCTTTGTGTCTATATAAATAATATATGAATTCTTGCACAGACCTCAAAAGGTGGAGTGGTGAAGGCGGAGTGGTGAAGGCGCAGTGGTGAAGGCGGAGTGGATAAGTCGCAGTGGTGAAGGCGGAGTGGTGAAGGCGCAGTGGTGTAGGCGTAGTGATGAAGGAGCAGTGGTGAAGGCGGAGTGGTGAAGGCGCAGTGGTGAAGGCGGAGTGGTGAAGGCGCAGTGGTGAAGGCGGAGTGGTGAAGGCGGAGTGGTGAAGGCGCAGTTGTGAAGGCGGAGTGGATAAGTTGCAGTGGTGAAGGCGCAGTGGTGAAGGCGGAGTGGTGAAGGCGCAGTGGTGAAGGCGCAGTGATGAAGGAGCAGTGGTGAAGGCGGAGTGTTGAAGGCGCAGTGGTGAAGGCGGAGTGGATAAGTCGCAGTGGTGAAGGCGGAGTGGTGAAGGCGCAGTGGTGTAGGCGGAGTGGATAAGTCGCAGTGGTGAAGGCGGAGTGGTGAAGGCGCAGTGGTGTAGGCGTAGTGATGAAGGAGCAGTGGTGAAGGCGGAGTGGTGAAGGCGCAGTGGTGAAGGCGGAGTGGTGAAGGCGCAGTGGTGAAGGCGGAGTGGTGAAGGCGGAGTGGTGAAGGCGCAGTTGTGAAGGCGGAGTGGATAAGTCGCAGTGGTGAAGGCGCAGTGGTGAAGGCGGAGTGGTGAAGGCGCAGTGGTGAAGGCGCAGTGATGAAGGAGCAGTGGTGAAGGCGGAGTGTTGAAGGCGCAGTGGTGAAGGCGGAGTGGTGAAGGCGCAGTGGTGAAGGCGGAGTGGTGAAGGCAGAGTGGTGAAGGCGCAGTGGTGAAGGCAGAGTGGATAAGGCGGAGTGGATAAGGCGGAGTGGTGAAGGCGGAGTGGTGAAGGCGCAGTGGTGAAGGCGGACTGGTGAAGGCATAGTGGTGAAGGCGCAGTGGTGAAGGCAGAGTGGATAAGGCGTAGTGGTGAAGGCACAATGGTGAAGGCAGAGTGGATAAGGCGGAGTGGATAAGGCGCAGTGGTGAAGGCGCAGTGGTGAAGGCGGAGTGGTGAAGGCGGAGTGGTGAAGGCGCAGTGGTGAAGGCAGAGTGGATAAGGCGGAGTGGATAAGGCGCAGTGGTGAAGGCGGAGTGGTGAAGGCGGAGTGGTGAAGGCGGAGTGGTGAAGGCGCAGTGGAGAAGGCGGACTGGTGAAGGCGTAGTGGTGAAGGCGCAGTGGTGAAGGCGGAGTGGTAAAGGCGGAGTGGTGAAGGCGCAGTGGTGAAGGCGCAGTGGTGAAGGCGGAGTGGTGAAGGCGGAGTGGTGCAGGTGGAGTAGGGCAGGTGGAGTGAAGCAGGTTGTGTCCATGTGTGTACGTGATAAACAGGTTAGAGTTGTAGTCCGTCGTGAAGCTGTCGAACACTCTCTAACCACACAATGCTGTGATCCTTCAACCTTGGTCATGACCGGGCAAGATAGACTTTGCTAAAACAGAGTTATATGCTGCATAAAGGAGATGAAAGTGACTTTCTCGCACAAATAAACATGGGCTTACAGACCTTACTGGACACATATTTAACTTTTTCTACACCCACCTATGAAATACTTTACTTTCCAACTCCTATTGCCTCTATCCTATTGCTTCAAACTTTTCTTGAGAAGGTACATTTCCTGACATGGGCTTTTGATAATAAAGAATGGACAAACTTTATGGGGTTTTGTGTTCCTGTCATCGGACCTATCCTGTTATATATACAAATGGGAAGTGCTGGGAAGCACACCATCAACGTCCCGATCTAGCTGTGTTTAAGTGCCCGGTAAGTGGTTAGGGGTTTTCGGGTTAGGGTTAGAGGGTTAGGGGGTTAGGGTTAGGCCTGGTAAATGGGGTAGGGGGTTAGGGTAAGTGAGGTTTAGGGGATTAGGGTAAGAGGGTAAGGGGCTTAGGGTTAGGGGCTTAGGGTTAGGAAGTGAGGTTTAGGGGGTTAGGGTTAGGGTAAGAGGGTTAGGTTTAGGAACGGAGGTTTAGGGAGGTTAGGGTAAGAGGGTGATGGAGTTAGGGATAGGGTTAGTGGGTTGTGGTGTACTAGTACATCGGGACGAGGGAAGCGAACGCAGCTCACACCAAGAGGCTTCCCGTGCGCCCGGCACCATGAGGCTTCCCATGCTTACATATAACAGGATAGATCCCTGTCATCAAAATATTATAATAAATAATATTATCATCTATTAAAATGGCCTTATATTCCATAACCAGAAGAACTGATGAGTAGAACAATATTAACACAGACAAGATCAAGACTGATAAAAAAGACTAAGGCTAACAAAAGCGTGTGTGCCTCGGACACCGACAGGACTGACACAAGTTTATGTGATATATATATATACTGTATGCCAGACAGTGTCAAATACACATATAGACAGAAATATCACTGCAAGTAGACATTTCTGTGCAAAAAAATTGCAATGTGCAGCATTGTATCTTCAGGCAGTCTGCTGCCCTCTGAAAATGTGCTTCCCTAGGCCTGGGGCCTAGGCAGAAAAAAAACCATGTGGCTCTGACACTTACACCTCTCAAACTGGTACAAGCAGCCCTGACACTGACAGCACTCAGAAGGACACAGGCAGTACTCTGAAACTGGCAGCACGCCAACTGAAACAGGCAGACCGCACCCTAACACGCACAGCACTCAGACTGACAAAGGCAGACCTGGCTCTGACACTGACATCATTCAGACAAAATAAAAATCTGCATTTCACTGACGAGGCCCATAAAGAGCGAAACGCATCTGGGGTTTGCTGTTTCTCCTGTTCAGGGTAGAATTGCTTGGTATTTTGGGTCTGGGTCACTCTTTTGAGTGGGACCAGACTGATATACTACAGGATATTTCTCCCTGTGATGGGCACAAGTGAGCTAAAAGAGGATGCTCTCAGAGTGGCTTATCATGGCCATAGAATTAACCTATTAATGTTGGTTCATTCTCTGATGAGCACCTCTGACTTAGTTGTTTTGTATATGCAAATAACCTTTAGGGTTTAGTCCAGGGGATAGGGGAGTCCAGACGTGGAGTTCAGCTGCATCTCACTGACGAGGCCTATAAAGGCCGAAACGCGTCTAGGGTTTGCTGTTTCTCGTGATCAGGGTAGAATTGCCTGGTATTTCAGGGCTGGGTCACTTTTCTTAGTGGGACCAGACTGATATACTACAGGATATTTCTCCCTGTGAAAGGCAAAAGTGAGCTAAAAGACGCTGCTCTCCGAGTGGCTTATCATGGCCATAGAACTAGCTTATTAAGGTTGGTTCGTTCTCTGATGAGCACCTCTGACTTTGTTTTTTTGATCATTCAGACTGACACAGGTGGATCTGGCTCTGACACTAACAGTACTCAAACTGACACAGATGGGCCTGACTATGACACTGACAGCACTCGGACTGACACAAGCAGACCTGGCTCTGACACTAACAGCACTCAGACTGACACAAGCGAACCTGACTATGACACTGACAGCACTCAGATTGACACAGGCGAACCTGGCTCTGATGCTGACAGCACTTAACTCAGACTCTAACTCAGGCGGACCTGACGCTGACACAGGCGGACCTGACTATGACACTGACAGCACTTAACTCAGACTGACACAGAAGGATCTGACTCTGACAGCACTTTGGCAGTACTCAGACCACCCAGAGGATTCATTTGTCCAGAACTTTTAATCTAGTTAGGAGAGTGGATAAGACTGTGTCTATGTTTCCACCAAGATATCTGGATTTGGAGCAAGTTCTGTCTGAAACATTTCCTAAGATAAAGTTTTGATGTGTTTCCCAGGACCCCCAGAAACCTTTAATCATATGATGATGAAAAAGTCTTAGGAGCAACTGATGTCAGCTTAGGGTGGTGGAATTTTGTCCAGCACATACCCAATCTCTAGAAACACATCCTCGGAGATGGAAGCTCTACGCTGCGTTAGCCACAGGAAGGAATTTCAGATAGATGTCCAAGAAAATATCGTAGAGCCCCAGGCTGATTCCACCGAGGCCCAGAATTGATTTTCCTAATCATGTCTCTCTTGTGCATAGCATCACTTCTGGCAAGCTCCATGAGCAGGACATGGCGGGCGCTCCAAACCTTGGCAGGAAAAAGCAGCCTGTTTAACATGAAGTTTAATGCTTCACGTGCAGCTGAATGAATTCTGAATCTGACTCCAAAAAATAAGTCATAGTCCTGGATGCCACGTGCATGCGCTATCCTCCGGCCCAGGGAAACAAAGGGAGCTTGAAATGAATGCAGGATTAGGAACTGTTAAAATTCCACTATGGTCCCCTATTTCCAATATGCACATCTGTTGCTGCAGTTGGAGCTGCCATCTTTTTATCAAGCTGTAAATATAAGACGGGCAGGTTCTCTAGGTCTCAAAACATTGTGTATGTGTACGGTATGTTCACTGGGGGTAAGGACGGATCAGCACCAGCACAACATGGACAAGGGAGGAATATATATCCGATTCATGTCTGCTGGGTGGTGACTCAATGTATAAACACTTGTGTAAAGCATTCCCTGCATTTCAAGGATTTTGCACTGTTCCCAAATTTTTTTTCCTACTGACATTATTTGGATCCATTTGTGCAGGTTTTTAACTCACTAACTTATTATTGCTTTGGTACCCAATGAGTTTTTAAACAAAAAGAGGTGCTCAATCTGAAAACAAACAACACAGAAGTAGGCTTGATCTATAGGTCTGGTCACCTACTCAGAGAGCAGCCTCTTTTAGCTACTCAATGGTGTGATCCAGTCTGGTCTCACTCAATGGAGTGATCCAGCCCCAAAATATCAGGCAACTCTACCCTGAACAGGAGAAACAGCAAACTCCAGACATACGTTTCTGCCTCTCTTGGGTCTCGTCAGTAAGTTGTAGCTGTACTCCATAAGACACGGTGAGCCACGAGTCCACGTCTGGAGCTTTCTTCATCCTCAGGGTGAGGAAAACTAAACAGAAACAGTCAGAGGCGCTCAATCTGAGAACAAGCAACACCTAAGTAGGTCTGGTTACCAACTCTGAGAGCAACCCTTTTGGCTCACTTGTGCCCATCACAGGATGATAGGGGGATGATTTCCGGTTCTTGTAATAGTGTATTTTGTAGGTCGTAGTGTGATGCGTTTTGCAGTGTTTTGCAGTCCAGGGTCGTGTAGCCTCATTTTCATTTTTTTCCGGCGGCCATATTTTTCCTCGCTTAGGCGATTTTTGTGTGGCGTAAATCATCTAAATCAAGTTAAATTCACGTTCCACCTCACTCACAGACGTCCTGGCTGTTGCCCCATGCTGTCTGTGATGTTTTTGTAATTTCTTTAGTTGTAGTTATTGTGTTTTTCAGGTTTTTGGTTCGGCCGCTAATCTCGTCATTTTTTGCGTCTTGTATCTTTTTTTTTCTAAGTCCTGTGTCTCGTATTTTTTTCGTCTCGTATTTTTTTTGCTAAGTCCCGCTGTGCTCATCCAGACATAGACTCCTTGCTCACTGTGCATGAGGGAGTTCAGCGACACCTCACTGTTGAGGCCCAAGAGAGGCCGAAATATTATTTGCTGTTTATCCTGTTCAGGCTATAATTGCCTGGTATTTCAGGGCTGGATCACTCTATTGAGTGAGACCAGACCGATATAATACAGGATATTTTTCCCTGTGACGGGCACAAGTAAGCTAAAAGTGGATGACCAGACCTATCAAGCAAACCTACTTAGGTATTGTTTGTCCTCAGAGTGAGCGCTTCTAATTATTTTGTTAACCCAATGGGTTAATGCCAGTAGCTGCACTGCGTTCTCTGACTCGCGCTCTTAAGGATTTTTACAGATACATTTTATGTTTATTTATTCTAGAAATACCGCAAAAACATTCTTAAAAACCTGCTTTTTGTTCCCTTTAAGCCTCGCTCTCTCCCCCTTCTCGCCCTTGTCACTGATTTATGCAAATCCCTCAGCGCACTGCACAGTTCCAGATTTGAAAATAAATTGGCGACTTTATTGCATCCCCTTATTTTATATTTATTTATTTTTTGCACTGTCAAATTGGCTCAGTGCTAGTTGTGAGTCAGGGAGAGGATTTTAATCTTCTATCTGTGTCGCTGGACAGTATCTCGCTAATCCCAGGAGCTTTCTGGCACTTCTCGTCTTCTCTCAACGCAAAAGGGATTCACAAGTTCTCTTTTTCAACCTAAATCTACAGTATTTTTTTCTTTAAACAAATCTAGAAGAATTTAACAAACATATTTATGTGTATCGGGAACCTGCCAGTCATTCATCCTCTAGGGGAACACATGCACTCTGCACAGAAATCAGTTGGAGAGCCTCTCATAGCTTATCACAGTCTGGGAGAGGAGGTGAGGATTGTATTTCCTGAAAACTTTCTAAAGTTTTTAAAGATCTAGCAAAAGTTTAAACTAATTATGTTTTATATTTTATATTTTTAATTTTATATTTGTATTCTTTACTAGTGGTTTCCAGTTATGTTGAAAGTACTGGCAGTTGTAACTGCCACTTTCTTACTGTACAGGGAGAAGCTTCTTCCCGCATCAGGAAGTTGGTCAGGAGACACCAATATGGTTGATTGCAATAAAGCATATTTACATATAAAGGGTAATTAATGCTTTCTTTACATTCTACATTTTTTTTGTTGCATATTTCCAAGTGTAATCACTCAAAATATGTGACCACAGTTTCCCTCTAATTTACTGAATGCTCTTTTCCCTGTGCATAGATATTTATCACGATGTTATAAAATAATCACATAAATTTCAGACTTTGAATTTGAATATCTACAAATAATGAGCTACAAGAGAATTGCTGAATAAAGTCTGAGCGTTGCTGGTTACATAGTATTAATATTCTCATTTAAAGCGACACATGCCAGCCTTGTGTTTGGGAAGTTTTTTCTTCATTTACTATTTGCAGACCCAAATGTTCTGAGCACAGAGAAAGCTGTTCAGTACAGTCAGTGATGTCACTGGTGACTTCACTGATGATATCACTGGTGATGTCACTTGCGACCATGTTAACCATGAAATAAATTCTACTGCCTACTTTTCTTACAAAATATAGATTTTTGACTTTTTCAGCTCAGGAACATGGGAGCAGGTGATGGTCCCTTTAAGATAGGACCCAGCTTGGAAACCAGGATACCAGAAAGGGATTAGCTCGGTAAAATAATAAAAGT
>CM050169.1:5849840-5884840 GCA_027410445.1 Discoglossus pictus
AAAGAGACGCACAGAGGAGACAGAGGAAAGAGACACACAGAGGAGACAGAGGAAAGAGACACACAGAGGAGACAGAGGAAAGAGACGCCCAGAGGAGACAGAGGAAAGAGACGCACAGAGGGGAGACAGAGGAAAGAGACACACAGAGGAGACAGAGGAAAGAGACGCCCAGAGGAGACAGAGGAAAGAGACGCACAGAGCGGAGACAGAGGAAAGAGACGCCCAGAGGAGACAGAGGAAAGATACACACAGAGGAGACAGAGGAAAGAGACGCCCAGAGGAGAGACAGAAGAAAGAGACACACAGAGCGGAGACAGAGGAAAGAGACACACAGAGCGGAGACAGAGGAAAGAGACACAACAGAGGGGAAACAGAGGAAAGAGACACACAGAGCGGAGACAGAGGAAAGAGACACACAGAGCGGAAGCAGAGGAAAGAGACACACAGAGGAGACAGGAAAGATACACACAGAGGAGACAGAGGAAAGAGACGCCCAGAGGAGACAGAGGAAAGAGACGCACAGAGGGGAGACAGAAGAAAAAGACACACAGAGCGGAGACAGAGGAAAGAGACACACAGAGCGGAGACAGAGGAAAGAGACACAACAGAGGGGAAACAGAGGAAAGAGACACACAGAGCGGAGACAGAGGAAAGAGACACACAGAGCGGAGGCAGAGGAAAGAGACACACAGAGCGGAGACAGAAGAAAGAGACACACAGAGCGGAGACAGAGGAAAGAGATACACAGAGCGGAGACAGAGGAGAGAGACACACAGAGGGGAGACAGAAGAAAGAGACACACAGAGGGGAGACAGAAGAAAGAGACAAACACAGGGGTGACAGAGGAAAGAGACACACAGAGCGGAGTGAGAGGAAAAAGACACACAGAGGAGACAGAGGAAAGAGACACGCAGAGGGGAGACAGAGGAAAGAGACACACAGAGGAGACAGAGGAAAGAGACGCATAGAGGGGAGACAGAAGAAAGAGACACACAGAGGGGAGACAGAAGAAAGAGACAAACACAGGGGTGACAGAGGAAAGAGACACACAGAGCGGAGTGAGAGGAAAAAGACACACAGAGGAGACAGAGGAAAGAGAGACGCAGAGGGGAGACAGAGGAAAGAGACACACAGAGGAGACAGAGGAAAGAGACACGCAGAGGGGAGACAGAGGAAAGAGACACACAGAGGAGACAGAGGAAAGAGACACACAAAGGGGAAACAGAGGAAAGAGACACACAGAGGAGACAGAGGAAAGAGACGCACAGAGGGGAGACAGAGGAAAGAGACGCGCAGAGGGGAGACAGAAGAAAGAGACACACAGAGCGGAGACAGAGGAAAGAGACACACAGAGCGGAGACAGAGGAAAGAGACACACAGAGCTGAGACAAAGGAAAGAGACACACAGAGCGGAGACAGAGGAAAGAGACACACAGAGCGGAGGCAGAGGAAAGAGACACACAGAGCGGAGACAGAGGAAAGAGACACACAGAGCGGAGACAGAGGAAAGAGACACACAGAGCTGAGACAAAGGAAAGAGACACACAGAGCGGAGACAGAGGAAAGAGACACACAGAGCGGAGGCAGAGGAAAGAGACACACAGAGCAGAGACAGAGGAAAGGAACAAACACAGGGGTGACAGAGGAAAGAGACACACAGAGGAGACAGAGGAAAGAGACACACAGAGGGGAAACAGAGGAAAGAGACACACAGAGGAGACAGAGGAAAGAGACACACAGAGGGGAGACAGAAGAAAGAGACACACAGAGGAGACAGAGGAAAGAGACGCACAGAGGGGAGACAGAAGAAAGAGACACACAGAGCGGAGACAGAGGAAAGAGACACACAGAGAGGAGACAGAGGAAAGAGACACAACAGAGTGGAAACAGAGGAAAGAGACACACAGAGCAGAGACAGAGGAAAGAGATACACAGAGCGGAGGCAGAGGAAAGAGACACACAGAGCGGAGACAGAAGAAAGAGACACACAGAGCGGAGACAGAGGAAAGAGATACACAGAGCGGAGGCAGAGGAAAGAGACACACAGAGCGGAGACAGAGGAGAGAGACACACAGAGGGGAGACAGAAGAAAGAGACACACAGAGCGGAGACAGAGGAAAGAGACACACAGAGCAGAGACAGAGGAAAGAGACACACAGAGCGGAGACAGAGGAAAGAGATACACAGAGCGGAGGCAGAGGAAAGAGACACACAGAGCGGAGACAGAGGAGAGAGACACACAGAGGGGAGACAGAAGAAAGAGACACACAGAGCGGAGACAGAGGAAAGAGACACACAGAGCAGAGACAGAGGAAAGAGACACACAGAGCGGAGACAGAGGAAAGAGACACACAGAGGGGAGACAGAGGAAAGAGACACACAGAGGAGACAGAGGAAAGAGACGCACAGAGGGGAGACAGAGGAAAGAGACACACAGAGGAGACAGAGGAAAGAGACGCACAGAGGGGAGACAGAGGAAAGAGACGCACAGAGAGGAGACAGAGGAAAGAGACACACAGAGGAGACAGAGGAAAGAGACGCGCAGAGGGGAGACAGAAGAAAGAGACACACAGAGGAGACAGAGGAAAGAGACACACAGAGGGGAGACAGAAGAAAGGGACACACAGAGCGGAGACAGAGGAAAGAGACACACAGAGGAGAGACAGAGGAAAGAGACAAACAGAGCGGACACAGAGGAAAGAGACACACAGAGCGGAGTGATAGGAAAAAGACACACAGAGGAGACAGAGGAAAGAGACGCATAGAGGGGAGACAGAAGAAAGAGACACACAGAGCGGAGACAGAGGAAAGAGACACACAGAGCGGAGACAGAGGAAAGAGACACACAAAGGGGAAACAGAGGAAAGAGACACACAGAGGAGACAGAGGAAAGAGACGCACAGAGGGGAGACAGAGGAAAGAGACGCGCAGAGGGGAGACAGAAGAAAGAGACACACAGAGAGGAGGCAGAGGAAAGAGACACACAGAGGAGACAGAGGAAAGAGACACACAGAGCGGAGACAGAGGAAAGAGACACACAGAGCGGAGACAGAGGAAAGAGACACACACAGCTGAGACAAAGGAAAGAAACACACAGAGCGGAGACAGAGGAAAGAGACACACAGAGCAGAGACAGAGGAAAGGAACAAACACAGGGGAGACAGAGGAAAGAGTAACACAGAGGAGACAGAGGAAAGAGACACACAGAGGAGACAGAGGAAAGAGACACACAGAGGGGAAACAGAGGAAAGAGACACAAAGAGGAGACAGAGGAAAGAGACACACAGAGGGGAGACAGAAGAAAGAGACACACAGAGGAGACAGAGGAAAGAGACGCACAGAGGGGAGACAGAAGAAAGAGACACACAGAGCGGAGACAGAGGAAAGAGACACACAGAACGGAGACAGAGGAAAGAGACACAACAGAGGGGAAACAGAGGAAAGAGACACACAGAGCAGAGACAGAGGAAAGAGACACACAGAGCGGAGGCAGAGGAAAGAGACACACAGAGCGGAGACAGAAGAAAGAGACACACAGAGCGGAGACAGAGGAAAGAGATACACAGAGCGGAGGCAGAGGAAAGAGACAAACAGAGCGGAGAAAGAGGAGAGAGACACACAGAGGGGAGACAGAAGAAAGAGACACACAGAGCGGAGGCAGAGGAAAGAGACACACAGAGCGGAGACAGAGGAAAGAGACACACAGAGCGCAGACAGAGGAAAGAGACACACAGAGGGGAGACAGAAGAAAGAGACACACAGGGGGGAGACAGAAGAAAGAGATACACAGAGCGGAGGCAGAGGAAAGAGACACACAGAGCGGAGGCAGAGGAAAGAGACACACAGATAAGACAGAGGAAAGAGACACACAGAGGGGAAACAGAGGAAAGAGACACACAGAGGAGACAGAGGAAAGAGATACACAGAGCGGAGGCAGAGGAAAGAGACACACAGAGGAGACAGAGGAAAGAGACACACAGAGGGGAAACAGAGGAAAGAGACACACAGAGGAGACAGAGGAAAGAGACACACAGTGGGGAGAAAGATGAAGAAGACACAGAGCGGAGACAGAGGAAAGAGACACACAGAGCAAAGAGAGGAAAGAGACACACAGAGGGGAAACAGAGGAAAGAAACACAAAGAGTCAAGACAGAGGAAAGATACACACAGAGCGGAGACAGAGATAAGAGACACACAGAGTGGAGACAGAGGAAAGAGACACACAGAGGAAAGACAGGAAAGAGACACACAGGGGAAAGAGAGGAAAGAGTCACACAGAGGCGAAACAGAGGAAAGAGACACACAGAGCGGAGACAGAGGAAAGAGACAAACCAAGCGAAGACAGAGGAAAGAGATACACAAAGGAAAGACAGGGAAGAGACACACAGGGGAAACAGAGGAAAGAGTCACAAAGAGGGGATACAGAGGAAAGAGTCACACAGAGCAAAGACAGGAAAGAGACACACAGCGGCGAGACAGAGGAAAGAGACACACAGAGTCAAGACAGAGGAAAGAGACACACAGAGTGGAGACAGAGGAAAGAGATACACAAAGCGGAGACAGAGGAAAGAGACACACAGAGGGGAGATAGAGGAAAGAGATACACAAAGCGGAGACAGAGGAAAGAGACACACAGAGCGAAGAGAGAGGAAAGAGACACACAGAGGGGAGACAGAGGAAAGAGACACACAGAGGGGAGACAGAGGAAAGAGACACACAGAGAGGAAACAGAGGAAAGAGATACACAGAGGAAAGAGACACACACATAGGAAAGACAGGAAATAGACACACAGAGGGGAAACAGAGGAAAGAGACGCGCAGAGGGGAAACAGAGGAAAGAGGCACACAGAGCGGAGACAGAGGAAAGAGACACACAGAGGGGAGATGGAGGAAAGAGACATGCAGAGCGGAGACAGAGATAAGAGACACGCAGAGCGAAGAGAGAAGAAAGAGACAGGGGAGACAGAGGAAAGAGACACGCAGAGGGGAGACAGAGGAAAGAGACACACAGAGGAGACAGAGGAAAGAGACGCATAGAGGGGAGACAGAAGAAAGAGACACACAGAGCGGAGACAGAGGAAAGAGACACACAGAGCGGAGACAGAGGAAAGAGACACACAAAGGGGAAACAGAGGAAAGAGACACACAGAGGAGACAGAGTAAAGAGATACACAGAGCGGAGACAAAGGAAAGAGACACACAGAGCGGAGACAGAGTAAAGAGACACACAGAGCGGAGACAGAGGAAAGAGACACACAGAGGGGAGACAGAGGAAAGAGACACACAGAGCGGAGACAGAGGAAAGAGACACACAGAGGGGAGACAGAGGAAAGAGACACACAGAGCGGAGACAGAGGAAAGAGACACACAGAGGGGAGACAGAGGAAAGAGACACACAGAGCGGAGACAGAGGAAAGAGACACACAGAGCGGAGACAGAGGAAAGAGACACACAAAAGGGAAACCGAGGAAAGAGACACACAGAGCGGAGACAGAGGAAAGAGACACACAGAGCGGAGACAGAGGAAAGGAAAAAACACAGGGGAGACAGAGGAAAGAGACACACAGAGGGGAGACAGAGGAAAGAGACACACAGAGGGGAAACAGAGGAAAGAGACACACAGAGCGGAGACAGAGGAAAGAGACACACAGAGCGGAGACAGAGGAAAGAGACACACAGAGGGGAAACAGAGGAAAGAGACACACAGAGCGGAGACAGAGGAAAGAGACACACAGAGGAGACAGAGGAAAGAGACGCGCAGAGGAGACAGAGGAAAGAGACACACAGAGGGGAGACAGAAGAAAGAGACACACAGAGTGGAGACAGAGGAAAGAGACACACAGAGGGGAAACAGAGGAAAGAGTAACACAGAGCGGAGACAGAGGAAATAGAGACACACAGAGCGGAGGCAGAGGAAAGAGACACACAGAGCGGAGGCAGAGGAAAGAGACACACAGAGCTGAGACAGAGGTAAGAGATACACAAAGCGGAGACAGAGGAAAGAGACACACAGAGCGGAGACAGAGGAAAGAGACACACACAGCGGAGGCAGAGGAAAGAGACACACAGAGCGGAGACAGAGGAAAGAGACACACAGAGGAGACAGAGGAAAGAGACGCGCAGAGGAGACAGAGGAAAGAGACACACAGAGGAGACAGAGGAAAGAGACGCGCAGAGGGGAGACAGAAGAAAGAGACACACAGAGCGGAGACAGAGGAAAGAGACACACAGAGCGGAGACAGAGGAAAGAGACACACAGAGCGGAGTGAGAGGAAAAAGACACACAGAGGAGACAGAGGAAAGAGACACACAGAGGAGACAGAGAAAAGAGACACACAGAGCGGAGACAGAGGAAAGAGACACACAGAGGGGAGACAGAAGAATGAGACACACAGAGGAGACAGAGGAAAGAGACACACAGAGCGGAGGCAGAGGAAAGAGACACACAGAGCGGAGACAGAGGAAAGAGACACACAGAGGGGAAACAGAGGAAAGAGACACACAGAGCGGAGACAGAGGAAAGAGACACACAGAGGAAACAGAGGAAAGAGACGCGCAGAGGAGACAGAGGAAAGAGACACACAGAGGAGACAGAGGAAAGAGACGCGCAGAGGGGAGACAGAAGAAAGAGACACACAGAGCGGAGACAGAGGAAAGAGACACACACAGCGGAGGCAGAGGAAAGAGACACACAGAGCGGAGACAGAGGAAAGAGACACACAGAGGGGAAACAGAGGAAAGAGACACACAGAGCGGAGACAGAGGAAAGAGACACACAGAGCGGAGACAGAGGAAAGAGACACACAGAGCGGAGACAGAAGAAAGAGGCACACAGAGCGGAGACAGAGGAAAGAGACACACAGAGCGGAGACAGAGGAAAGAGACACACAGAGCGGAGACAGAAGAAAGAGACACACAGAGCGGAGACAGAGGAAAGAGACACACAGAGCGGAGGCAGAAGAAAGAGACACACAGAGCGGAGACAGAGGAAAGAGACACACAGAGGAGACAGAGGAAAGAGACGCACAGAGGAGACAGAGGAAAGAGACGCGCAGAGGGGAGACAGAAGAAAGAGACACACAGAGCGGAGACAGAGGAAAGAGACACACAGAGCGGAGGCAGAGGAAAGAGACACACAGAGCGGAGACAGAGGAAAGAGACACACAGAGGGGAAACAGAGGAAAGAGACACACAGAGCGGAGACAGAGGAAAGAGACACACAGAGCGGAGGCAGAAGAAAGAGACACACAGAGCAGAGACAGAGGAAAGAGACACACAGAGGGGAGACAAAGGAAAGAGTCACACAGAGCGGAGGAAGAGGAAAGAGACACACAGAGCGGAGACAGAGGAAAGAGACACACAGAGCGGAGGCAGAGGAAAGAGACACACAGAGCGGAGACAGAGGAAAGAGACACACAGAGGGGAGACAGAAGAAAGAGACACACAGAGCGGAGATAGAGGAAAGAGACACACAGAGGGGAGACAAAGGAAAGAGTCACACAGAGCGGAGGCAGAGGAAAGAGACACACAGAGGAGACAGAGGAAAGAGACGCGCAGAGGGGAGACAGAAGAAAGAGACACACAGAGCGGAGACAGAGGAAAGAGACACACAGAGCGGAGGCAGAGGAAAGAGACACACAGAGCGGAGACAGAGGAAAGAGACACACAGAGGGGAAACAGAGGAAAGAGACACACAGAGCGGAGACAGAGGAAAGAGACACACAGAGCGGAGGCAGAAGAAAGAGACACACAGAGCAGAGACAGAGGAAAGAGACACACAGAGGGGAGACAAAGGAAAGAGTCACACAGAGCGGAGGCAGAGGAAAGAGACACACAGAGCGGAGACAGAGGAAAGAGACACACAGAGCGGAGGCAGAGGAAAGAGACACACAGAGCGGAGACAGAGGAAAGAGACACACAGAGGGGAGACAGAAGAAAGAGACACACAGAGTGGAGACAGAGGAAAGAGACACACAGAGCGGAGACAGAGGAAAGAGACACAACAGAGGAGACAGAGGAAAGAGACGCACAGAGGGGAGACAGAGGAAAGAGACACACAGAGCGGAGACAGAGGAAAGAGACACACAGAGGGGAGACAGAAGAAAGAGACACACAGAGGGGAGACAAAGGAAAGAGACGCGCAGAGGGGAGACAGAGGAAAGAGACACACAGAGCGGAGATAGAGGAAAGAGACACACAGAGCGGAGACAGATGAAAGAGACACACAGAGCGGAGACAGAGGAAAGAGACACACAGAGGGGAGACAGAAGGAAGAGACACATAGAGCGGAGTGAGAGGAAAAAGACACACAGAGGAGACAGAGGAAAGAGACGCACAGAGGGGAGACAGAGGAAAGAGACACACAGAGCGGAGATAGAGGAAAGAGACACATAGAGCGGAGTGAGAGGAAAAAGACACACAGAGGAGACAGAGGAAAGAGACGCACAGAGGGGAGACAGAGGAAAGAGACACACAGAGCGGAGATAGAGGAAAGAGACACACAGAGCGGAGACAGAGGAAAGAGACACACAGAGCGGAGACAGAGGAAAGAGACACACAGAGCGGAGACAGAGGAAAGAGACACACAGAGGGGAGACAGAAGAAAGAGACACACAGAGGGGAGACAGAAGAAAGAGATACACAGAGAGGAGGCAGAGGAAAGAGACACACAGAGCGGAGACAGAGGAAAGAGACGCGCAGAGGGGAGACAGAAGAAAGAGACACACAGAGCGGAGACAGAGGAAAGAGACACACAGAGGGGAAACAGAGGAAAGAGACACACAGAGGAGACAGAGGAAAGAGACACAGAGCGGAGACAGAGATAAGAGACACACAGGGGAAACAGAGGAAAGAGACACACAGAGCGGAGACAGAGGAAAGAGACACACAGAGCAAAGAGAGGAAAGAGACACACAGGGGAAACAGAGGAAAGAAACACAAAGAGTCAAGACAGAGGAAAGAGACACACAGAGCGGAGACAGAGATAAGAGACACACAGAGGAAAGACAGGAAAGAGACACACAGGGGAAAGAGAGGAAAGAGTCACACAGAGGCGAAACAGAGGAAAGAGACACACAGAGGGGAGACAGAGGAAAGAGACACACAGAGGGGAGACAGAGGAAAGAGACACACAGAGGAGACAGAGGAAAGAGACGTGCAGAGGGGAGACAGAAGAAAGAGACACACAGAGCGGAGACAGAGGAAAGAGACACACAGAGCGGAGACAGAGGAAAGAGACACACCGAGGGGAAACAGAGGAAAGAGACACACAGAGCGGAGACAGAGGAAAGAGACACACAGAGCTGAGACAGAGGAAAGAGATACACAAAGCGGAGACAGAGGAAAGAGACACACAGAGGAGACAGAGGAAAGAGACACACAGAGGGGAAACAGAGGAAAGAGACACACAGAGGAGACAGAGGAAAGAGACACACAGAGGGGAGACAGAAGAAAGAGACAAACAGAGGAGACAGAGGAAAGAGACGCACAGAGGGGAGACAGAAGAAAGAGACACACAGAGCGGAGACAGAGGAAAGAGACACACAGAGCGGAGACAGAGGAAAGAGACACAACAGAGGGGAAACAGAGGAAAGAGACACACAGAGCGGAGACAGAGGAAAGAGACACACAGAGCGGAGGCAGAGGAAAGAGACACACAGAGCGGAGACAGAAGAAAGAGACACACAGAGCGGAGACAGAGGAAAGAGATACACAGAGCGGAGGCAGAGGAAAGAGTCACACAGAGCGGAGACAGAGGAAAGAGACACACAGAGGGGAGACAGAAGAAAGAGACACACAGAGGAGACAGAGGAAAGAGACGCGCAGAGGGGAGACAGAAGAAAGAGACACACAGAGCGGAGACAGAGGAAAGAGACACACAGAGCGGAGACAGAGGAAAGAGACACACAGAGGGGAGACAGAGGACAGAGACACACAGAGCGGAGACAGAGGAAAGAGACACACAGAGCGGAGACAGAGGAAAGAGACACACAGAGCGGAGACAGAGGAAAGAGACACACAGAGGGGAGACAGAAGAAAGAGACACACAGAGGGGAGACAGAAGAAAGAGACACACAGGGGAGACAGAGGAAAGAAAGAGACAAACAAAGCGGAGACAGAGGAGAGAGACACACAGAGGGGAGACAGAAGAAAGAGACACACAGAGCGGAGGCAGAGGAAAGAGACACACAGAGCGGAGACAGAGGAAAGAGACACACAGAGCGGAGACAGAGGAAAGAGACACACAGAGGGGAGACAGAAGAAAGAGACACACAGAGGGGAGACAGAAGAAAGAGACACACAGAGCGGAGACAGAGGAAAGAGACACACAGAAGGGAAACAGAGGAAAGAGACACACAGAGCAGAGACAGAGGAAAGAGACACACAGAGCGGAGACAGAGGAAAGGAACAAACACAGGGGAGACAGAGGAAAGAGACACGCAGAGGGGAGACAGAGGAAAGAGACACACAGAGGAGACAGAGGAAAGAGACGTGCAGAGGGGAGACAGAAGAAAGAGAGACACATAGCGGAGACAGAGGAAAGAGACACACAGAGCGGAGACAGAGGAAAGAGACACACAGAGGAGACAGAGGAAAGAGACGTGCAGAGGGGAGACAGAAGAAAGAGACACACAGAGCGGAGACAGAGGAAAGAGACACACAGAGCGGAGACAGAGGAAAGAGACACACCGAGGGGAAACAGAGGAAAGAGACACACAGAGCGGAGACAGAGGAAAGAGACACACAGAGCTGAGACAGAGGAAAGAGATACACAAAGCGGAGACAGAGGAAAGAGACACACAGAGGAGACAGAGGAAAGAGACACATAGAGGGGAAACAGAGGAAAGAGACACACAGAGGAGACAGAGGAAAGAGACACACAGAGGGGAGACAGAAGAAAGAGACAAACAGAGGAGACAGAGGAAAGAGACGCACAGAGGGGAGACAGAAGAAAGAGACACACAGAGCGGAGACAGAGGAAAGAGACACACAGAGCGGAGACAGAGGAAAGAGACACAACAGAGGGGAAACAGAGGAAAGAGACACACAGAGCGGAGACAGAGGAAAGAGACACACAGAGCGGAGGCAGAGGAAAGAGACACACAGAGCGGAGACAGAAGAAAGAGACACACAGAGCGGAGACAGAGGAAAGAGATACACAGAGCGGAGGCAGAGGAAAGAGACACACAGAGCGGAGACAGAGGAAAGAGACACACAGAGGGGAGACAGAAGAAAGAGACACACAGAGGAGACAGAGGAAAGAGACGCGCAGAGGGGAGACAGAAGAAAGAGACACACAGAGCGGAGACAGAGGAAAGAGACACACAGAGCGGAGACAGAGGAAAGAGACACACAGAGGGGAGACAGAGGAAAGAGACACACAGAGCGGAGACAGAGGAAAGAGACACACAGAGCGGAGACAGAGGAAAGAGACACACAGAGCGGAGACAGAGGAAAGAGACACACAGAGGGGAGACAGAAGAAAGAGACACACAGAGGGGAGACAGAAGAAAGAGACACACAGGGGAGACAGAGGAAAGAAAGAGACAAACAAAGCGGAGACAGAGGAGAGAGACACACAGAGGGGAGACAGAAGAAAGAGACACACAGAGCGGAGGCAGAGGAAAGAGACACACAGAGCGGAGACAGAGGAAAGAGACACACAGAGCGGAGACAGAGGAAAGAGACACACAGAGGGGAGACAGAAGAAAGAGACACACAGAGGGGAGACAGAAGAAAGAGACACACAGAGCGGAGACAGAGGAAAGAGACACACAGAAGGGAAACAGAGGAAAGAGACACACAGAGCGGAGACAGAGGAAAGAGACACACAGAGCGGAGACAGAGGAAAGGAACAAACACAGGGGAGACAGAGGAAAGAGACACGCAGAGGGGAGACAGAGGAAAGAGACACACAGAGGAGACAGAGGAAAGAGACGTGCAGAGGGGAGACAGAAGATATAGACACACATAGCGGAGACAGAGGAAAGAGACACACAGAGCGGAGACAGAGGAAAGAGACACACAGAGGGGAAACAGAGGAAAGAGACACACAGAGCGGAGACAGAGGAAAGAGACACACAGAGCTGAGACAGAGGAAAGAGACACACAGAGCGGAGACAGAGGAAAGAGACACACAAAGCGGAGACAGAGGAAAGAGACACACAGAGCGGAGACAGAGGAAAGAGACACACAGAGCGGAGGCAGAGGAAAGAGACACACAGAGCGGAGACAGAGGAAAGAGACACACAGAGGAGACAGAGGAAAGAGACGCGCAGAGGAGACAGAGGAAAGAGACACACAGATGAGACAGAGGAAAGAAACGCGCAGAGGGGAGACAGAAGAAAGAGACACACAGAGCGGAGACAGAGGAAAGAGACACCCAGAGGGGAGACAGAGGAAAGAGACACACAGAGGAGACAGAGGAAAGAGACACACAGAGCGGAGACAGAGGAAAGAGACACACAGAGGGGAAACAGAGGAAAGAGACACACAGAGCGGAGACAGAGGAAAGAGACACACAGAGCGGAGGCAGAAGAAAGAGACACACAAAGCAGAGACAGAGGAAAGAGACACACAGAGGGGAGACAGAAGAAAGAGACACACAGAGCGAAGGCAGAAGAAAGAGACACACAGAGCGGAGACAGAGGAAAGAGACACACAGAGCGGAGACAGAGGAAAGAGACACACAGAGCGGAGACAGAGGAAAGAGACACACAGAGCGGAGACAGAGGAAAGAGACACACAGAGGGGAGACAGAAGAAAGAGACACACAGAGCGGAGACAGAGGAAAGAGACACACAGAGCGGAGACAGAGGAAAGAGACACAACAGAGGAGACAGAGGAAAGAGACGCACAGAGGGGAGACAGAGGAAAGAGACACACAGAGGGGAGACAGAATAAAGAGACACACAGAGCGGAGTGAGAGGAAAAAGACACACAGAGGAGACAGAGGAAAGAGACGCACAGAGCAGAGATAGAGGAAAGAGAAACACAGGGGAAAGAGAGGAAAGAGTCACACAGAGCGGAGACAGAGGAAAGAGACAAACCAAGCGAAGACAGAGGAAAGAGATACACAAAGGAAAGACAGGGAAGAGACACACAGGGGAAACAGAGGAAAGAGACACACAGAGCGGAGACAGAGGAAAGAGACGCGCAGAGGGGAGACAGAAGAAAGAGACACACAGAGCGGAGACAGAGGAAAGAGACACACAGAGGAGACAGAGGAAAGAGACACAGAGCGGAGACAGAGATAAGAGACACACAGGGGAAACAGAGGAAAGAGACACACAGTGGGGAGAAAGATGAAGAAGACACAGAGCGGAGACAGAGGAAAGAGACACACAGAGCAAAGAGAGGAAAGAGACACACAGGGGAAACAGAGGAAAGAAACACAAAGAGTCAAGACAGAGGAAAGAGACACACAGAGCGGAGACAGAGATAAGAGACACACAGAGTGGAGACAGAGGAAAGAGACACACAGAGGAAAGACAGGAAAGAGACACACAGGGGAAAGAGAGGAAAGAGTCACACAGAGGCGAAACAGAGGAAAGAGACACACAGAGCGGAGACAGAGGAAAGAGTCACACAGAGGCGAAACAGAGGAAAGAGACAAACCAAGCGAAGACAGAGGAAAGAGATACACAAAGGAAAGACAGGGAAGAGACACACAGGGGAAACAGAGGAAAGAGACACAAAGAGGGGATACAGAGGAAAGAGTCACACAGAGCAAAGACAGGAAAGAGACACACAGCGGGGAGACAGAGGAAAGAGACACACAGAGTCAAGACAGAGGAAAGAGATACACAAAGCGGAGACAGAGGAAAGAGACACACAGAGCGGAGACAGAGGAAAGAGACACACAGAGGGGAGACAGAGGAAAGAGACACACAGAGGGGAGACAGAGGAAAGAGACACACAGAGCGGAGACAGAGGAAAGAGATACACAGAGGAAAGAGACACACACATAGGAAAGACAGGAAATAGATACACAGAGGGGAAACAGAGGAAAGAGGCACACAGAGAGGAAACAGAGGAAAGAGATACACAGAGGAAAGAGACACACACATAGGAAAGACAGGAAATAGATACACAGAGGGGAAACAGAGGAAAGAGGCACACAGAGCGAAGACAGAGGAAAGAGACACACAGGGGAAACAGAGGAAAGAGACACACAGAGCGGAGACAGAGGAAAGAGACACACAGAGGGGAGACAGAGGAAAGAGACACACAGAGGGGAGACAGAGGAAAGAGACACACAGAGCGGAGACAGAGGAAAGAGATACACAGAGGAAAGAGACACACACATAGGAAAGACAGGAAATAGATACACAGAGGGGAAACAGAGGAAAGAGACACACAGAGCGAAGACAGAGGAAAGAGACACACAGAGGGGAGATGGAGGAAAGAGACATGCAGAGCGGAGACAGAGATAAGAGACACGCAGAGCGAAGAGAGAAGAAAGAGACAGGGGAGACAGAGGAAAGAGACACACAGAGCGAAGACAGAGGAAAGAGACACACAGAGCGAAGACAGAGGAAAGAGACACACAGAGGGGAGATGGAGGAAAGAGACATGCAGAGCGGAGACAGAGATAAGAGACACACCGAGCGCAGAGAGAAGAAAGAGACAGGGGAGACAGAGGAAAGAGACACACAAAGCGGAGACAGAGGAAAGAGTCGCACATAGGGGGGACAGAGGAATGAGACATGCAGAGCGGAGACAGAGATAAGAGACACACAGAGCGAAGAGAGAAGAAAGAGACACACAGAGCGGAGACAGAGGAAAGAGACACACAGAGCGAAGACAGAGGAAAGAGACACACAGAGCGAAGACAGAGGAAAGAGACACACAAAGCGAAGACAGAGGAAAGAGACGCACATAGGGGGGACAGATGAATGAGACATGCAGAGCGGAGACAGAGATAAGAGACACACAGAGCGAAGAGAGAAGAAAGAGACAGGGGAGACAGAGGAAAGAGACACACAGAGTGAAGACAGAGGAAAGGGACACGCATAGGAGAGACAGAGGAAAGAGACGCACAGAGGGGAGATGGAGGAAAGAGTCACACAGAGTGAAGACAGAGGAAAGAGACATGCAGAGCGGAGACAGAGATAAGAGACAGACAGAGCGAAGAGAGAAGAAAGAGACAGAGGAGACAGAGGAAAGAGACACACAGAGTGGAGACAGAAGAAAGAGACACACAGAGCGGAGACAGAGGAAAGAGACACACAGAGGAGACAGAGGAAAGAGACACACAGAGGGGAGACAGAGGAAAGAGACACACATAGCGGAGACAGAGGAAAGAGACACACAAGGGGGAGACAGAGGAAAGAGACACACAGAGGGGAGACAGAGGAAAGAGACACACAGAGGAGACAGAGGAAAGAGACACACAGAGGGGAGACAGAGGAAAGAGACACACATAGCGGAGACAGAGGAAAGAGACACACAAGGGGGAGACAGAGGAAAGAGACACACATAGCGGAGACAGAGGAAAGAGACACACAAGGGGGAGACAGAGGAAAGAGACACACAGAGCAGAGACAGAGGAAAGAGACACTCAGAAGGGAGACAGAGAGAGCAGGGACACAGGCAAGTGCAACACCGAGAAGGGACACAGAGATTGGAGAAATAGAAAAGAGACACACAGAGCAGAGATACAGAGAGCAGGGACACATACAAGGAACACAGAGAAGGGACATAAAGAGGGAACACAGAGAAGGGATACCAATAGTAAAGGCACAGGCAGCTGGATACGTTTAGCACCTCATTTTCTGTTAGCACCCCAATCTCTGGAACACTTTGCACCCCAGGTGGGATGAGTAGATATCCCAGTCTACATGTGACTAATGTGAGCAGACTGATAACCTTTCTCGTCTAACACACAATGGAATCCGCCTATCTGTTGCGCACAGACATAAAATTCACATTTTTCACATTAATTTATTCCTGACGTCTAAGGCTCTTATCTGACTGTCTCATATAAAGGCGTATAAATAAGTGTTTGTATACTACGTAGTATTGGTTTATTACAATATGACATTAATGTTTTTGTTGAATCTCCTAATTCAAGAATTTAAAAAAAAAAATGCATTAACCCCTGAACTTCCAATTGAATGATAGAGTTTGGCAGTTGTAATATTTTGTTCATTTGCAGCATTTAATGATTCATTTTACTAGAAAATAAAATTGATATAAATCAGTCTATTATTACCCTGAGCAAACTCTGCAAACAAGCTGCAAAATATCATTTTTTTGCTGTTAAAAAATCTATAATTTTTCCAATATTCTCTGCATTATCATCACATTAATCCCAGAGAAACGTTAACACAATGGAAGGTTTGTGCACTTACAGGAAGGAACTAGATAATGAAAATAACTCTAGCAATGCATTATTTCCCAGATTTGTGCTTATCAGCCCCAAGAAGCTGCTCTCCCCAGTGTGATAATAATTGTAAAACACACACTCCGTATCCAGAGATCAAGTCTTTATATTACAACCAGCACAGTCTGCACTCAACAAGCTTTGTAATTAAAGGGCCATTACATGACTTCAACTTATACAGCTTGTTTAAAAATATAACACAACTTTAATAGGGAAATCTTATTAATCGGAAGTTTTATCCCCTCGCAGAATGTGAGTTTTTTTGTAAATTAGTGCATATCTTGTCCTATGATGTAGTTGTTCAACTTATTTCTTGCTGTTGTCTAGTCGTTCAGGCGTCTACGACTCTACATGACGCTATGGACCACAGTACACCAGACATATCTTGTCTTGGTTTGTGCTTATACATAAGGTTATCTTGGCAAATATACTGGAGTGTTCCTTCTCCAGTGGACCAAGATTTGTCTGACCTCTGTGCTTAACTCTCAGTTTCATTGAGGTACACAAGCCCCTTCACCACAACAAGGTAGCGATCCAGAAGATGATGTACTTCTCAGTGGGAAGCTAGAGAAAGGAGGGCCATGGTGCAAAATGTTGGGCCCCCCTCTGTGGGGTGTAAACATATTTTGTGCTGAGCCCAGCTGGGACCAAATCACTCAGTGCTCCTGTCTGTGCGAAGCTCCTCTGCCTGCAGCACAGCTCCAGGGTGTACATGCTCCACTTTCCTGCAACATCCTCTACGGATATATTTGTACACATTTATATATACACATATATAGACATATATAAACATCACCCCCAAACAGCAGCCACCCTCTTAGCATCCATCCCAACATAGAACTCAGTTCTTGTCAACAGCCATCCCTCTCAGGATCCATAGCACCCAACCCCTCTGAGCACCCACCTCACATAGTCTCCTTTTTTCTTCCCTCACAGAACCCATCCCCCTGTACTTTGCTGCCAATTTGCAGCCCTTGCTCTCTTACCTGATATACATCCCCATGATCAACTGCTCCACATTGCCACCTGTTGGAGCTTCAGTAGAAATGAGGCACGCACAAATTTCAGGCTGGATGCGTGTGTGTGTGGTCAAGTAGACACTGGGTCCCAATGGGGCCTTGGCTGGTTGGTCAGCACATTTTAGCAATTATCTGTATTACCATTACAAGAAGTAATGGTTAAAACTTAAATTTGGACAGATAACTGGTTTAATTGGTAAAATAAAGAAAACAAAACATTGGAAAAATATAGTTGAAATATTAATACACTGGGCCTTAGTGTCTGATGCTAATGAGCCAGAAGAGATCCTATCAATGGAGTTATTTGCAATCCTAGGAACAAACACACCCCTGAGGTTAACATGTTTTGCTAATCATTATTTCCTAAATTAAAATATTTCCTGGCATATATACCCTATGTGTGTTATGGATTGCTAGGTATTGGACATTCTTTTTGAAAGTTCACATTTTTTATTTATTCTCACAAAAGCTCAGCGCTCTTAAGTTAAATGTTTGTCCAATCAAAAAAAAATTACTGTATGCTGCAATTTTCTTTTTTTTTCATCTGATTTTTAGGTGTACTATACACTCATTAAATTGCATGTTCTGTGCCTCTTTGTAAGTCATCCCATTGTGTGCTCCTTGTTTGTCCGGATCCCATCTCACTGACCAGCCTCGGTTACTTCTCACTCTCTTGCACAGAAATCTAAATGAACTCTGCATTTTCTTTTCACATTCAAAGCTGTGAGACTAGAAGATTCAAATGACATAATTATATTATTGCAAATGTTCTGTAATTTTAGATTAGTCTGAGAACATATTACAGGGAGAGAAAGTGTGAGAGTAAAAAAGTGGGTCAGACAGCGGTGTGCGTAAGCGTCAGACAGGTCTGGGGGTTTGATGAGCAGCTGCAAATTGGAGCCCACACATGAAATTATCTAATATTTGTATTTGATGCTGTGGAAATATAGGAAAGAGAAACCTGCAATATGGATTTTGATGGCAGAAAAGAACAATTACACCTATCTAGTCTACCCTTGCTACATCCACTTATCAACGCCATTGTTTTAGTATAATACTTCAGAGAATGAATTATGAGTCTTTTACTCTCAAATCATAACTTCTTTTTCTTGCATTGTTGTATGCTATATATTATTTTATGAATAACTCAGCTTTATTAACTCCTTTGATATGCTTGGAAATCTATTCTGTCTGTAAAACGATACATGTTATAACAGTCTATTCTCTCTTGACAGCAAATGGTTAATAATAATACTGACAGTAACCCGTACATTATTTATGCTGACCTTGTAAGCTCACGCACCAACGTCAATACTATATTAGACATATACTAAAAGTAGTGACACTTTGAACACTTACTCAGTTTTAATCTGTGCACAGATAACTAATTGGTATTGCAAATGCCTGCAATGCTAACGTTCAAACTCTGGTGGTCTCTCTCTCTCTCTTTGTCTATTTTCTTTATGATGTTTCTCACACACTAAAAGACAAAGAGACCATATATAAAATGTAAGGGTAAGTATTAGACAACTATGTTGACAATCACTCACCATGTGAGCATCATTATTTCCACCATTTGCAAAACATTGCAGAACATCCCTTCTCCACTGCAGAATCTAATGTAGCTCTCAAGAGACATAAATAGATTCTTGGTCCCTACAGCCACTCGCCTCTCATAGGGGTGAACAACATATCTCTAGGTCACACTCTTGGCTTTGTTAACAAGCTTCCATCCTCTAGCAGAGCGTCACTGGTTATAAAAACAATACTAAAATACCTATAACTAAGTCAATTTAAAATGTAAACAGCTTCTGGATTTCATGGTGCACCACTCTTTCACCTTTAAGGTTTGGGTGTTTGTCATGATCCCCTGACCACCTTGCTCCTTTGGACCCTTATTTATGTGGTTGTGAGACTGGGCTCAGTTTTACAGTATGCATTATAGTTATTTAATATGTTATATTGATTACTCTATGTATGTTAATGTTGCTTCTCTATAAGCCTCATTTAATTGAGCGCTCGGGAGATGCGGGCTTCGGTAAGGGAGCCCGTAAGTTATTTTGCTTATCAATTGGCGTCTTTTTGCGGGCTCCAACCGGATTACAGGATCCGGCGTCCGATTCCTTGCAATGGTTAACATTGCAAGTTACATCCTCCCAAAGCCTTTGATCTTTCACTATTCGCTATTCAATTGCTCCGATTCCCCAAGCCCTACTAATACTAGAGAGCACCCGCAAAGGGGTTAAAGACATATCCGTAGCACTGTAAAAGCAAAATCAATACTGCACTGTAAATAATGGGGAAAGCGATGAAAGACATTAAAATTAATTGTGCAACAGTCACAAGCCCGCAAATCGGCAATCATAAATCCTTTATTTATATGTTTCAATTTGGGGTTAAATCGATCTTGTGTATCACTGAATTAATACATATCAGGCCACCCATGTGGACTAGAACATTTTTGGCATTAAGTTTCATAATTCTGTATTTTGAGGGTTTGCCAGTCTGATCGCATATTGGACCCCCAAACCTAATTGATTGACATGTAACCTCCATGTATTACTGCCATAATAAGGATGTTCTCATTTTCCATTGGCTGTTTCTAAATCAGGAGTTACCGGCTTGCTTAATTGATCATGTTCCGTCCCCAAAATGCTATGTACAAGTACATGGTTTACAGTCTCGGCTTTCGGCCCGTAACTTGTGGGCTTGATCAATTGAATAGCACCATAACTGGTGTGCGCTGCGGACTCACAGCAGGCCTGCAGACATTGACGAGGCCAAATAGAATGAGTGTTTGTGTTTAGAGTGTGTGTTTGACTTTTGAAGTTAGATTCTGTATGTTGCATGTTCGGTTCATGAAGATGAACTGATTTAGAATGTGATGATGTCATCTGTAACTGACATGTTGAGAAGTTATCAGTTATTAAAGTTTGCTCTGATGGTTGATACATAAAAAAGGTGTATCTGTTATGAAGATTCCACCACAATAAAAGCAGTTCCAGCACCACTTGTCCATATGAAGTATCCTGTATGCTGATCCTTTGTGCTCACATTTTGAAATGCTGCATCAAAGGAAGAGGATTTTGGAGACATCCGCTGCCTTGGTGAAGGGATCAAAAGAACCTGAAAGATCTGCTGGGTAGGTTTGGCCATACCAGCCTTATCAAGCCTGACTGAAGGAAGCAGATCGTAACAGTGTTTGTTAATGTTTGAGACAAGGTTTTGTTATACCCTATTCTTTCTTTCACCCTACTGCATTGTTGCTCTTGCAGCTGTTTCTGTTTTTGGGATGTAACACAGACATTCCCTATTTTTTGGCTTATGTTTTCTCGGCTACAAAGCAATAATTATTTCCATCCAACAGAACACTATGAGAGCATATACTGTTTCTTTCAAGAAAATAAAAATAATCAAGGATCAGTGGACACTCCCTATCCTGCATCTAGAGGAGATGCATAAACCAGAAGACAGAGGGCGCCAACAAAAAGATAAATAAGGAGGATGCCCCTGAAATACCATCAGAGAGGAAAATAGCATTGTCCCAAGTGGGGGGAGGTCTCGAAGAGAGTTGTATATGTGACATTGTTTTCCTTCAAATTCAAATATCTATTTGTGATATAGAATACAATTTTTCCTGATATATTTTTGTTTAACTATTATATTGGGAAAATATCCTCCAATGTGTTGTCCTGTTTTGTAGTAAATGAGACATTTATTGTGGGCAGATGACCGATGACTCCCATAATCAACTGGGTTAGTACAAACAGTTTAATGTAATTAAAAGAGTTGATCTCCCATGATAAACTGACACTGAGATTAGATAGGTTCACCACCATCTTTAATCTAGAGCCCCTCTCATCTTTTTCAATCTACGGCTCAGCCTGGAGAAGACTTTCCTGTAGCTGCCTTTTACTGCACAGCCTTACTGACACTACCTGCTACAGCCTAAAAAAAGACAAAAGTAGTTCCAGACTAAATACAAGTGGGAAAAGAACAATGTTGAGCGTAAATTGTCTCGTAAGTGATCAATCTTTTTTTTAAACCATATTAAATTGAAAAGTTGTTTATTCTTTTTTTTTTTTACTGTTTACACATTGTGAGAGCTTATTATATCAGTGGCCATATCAATAAATGTGTTGTTAAAGTCATACATTCTCAAATACTAATCCAGAAAAGAATGGATTATTTTTGTTTTCGTTTGTGCAATTTAACAAGAGGAATACTGTATTCCTCAGCTTTAAAGAATTGGATCGTTGTGCATCTTAGTGGATCTTCTGAAATTCCATGGATTTTCTGAAATTCCACTGCTAAAATGGTGACGTCACGTATGGCCCCACTTTTATAGTCCAACATATGATTAACAGTGAATTATTATATTTGTCTGCAAGAAAGGGTTAATTGACTATTGAAGAATTCTAATACCTAGGGGCACCACAGATGTAAATCCAGCCCTGTTTGAATCCATTCATTTTCCTATATTGGCGCCTCACATCACCACCGCTTGACATAGACATAATCCAAGTTACTGAACTCCGCGCTCCTTTTCCGCTCCTACGTATTTCACACTTTTTCAGTGGTCTTGATCTATTGTTACATAAAGCACTTCTGAGGCTAAAGAAGTCACTGCACATCTATCTTTAAATGGAGATACTGTTATACTGCATTAGAAAAGGCCACTTGTAAAGACCCTGCCTGCTCCGATCTCTTACATTCCCTCAAACCAATAAAAGAAAAAAAACATGAGCTTATTATGAATGTAAAGGTTACACAAGAGAAGAGCGATGAGAATTACAATTACTGAGATCAATAACACTTTTCTTCCTTTCTGTTTGGAAAAGAAAGAAAATTACCTTGTGCATCCAGAAGACACAGTAATTATTTGGTGTTATTGTTCGATGTATTTAACTTTCTGATCGCTGTTAGGTCAGGATTTGTGCTCCCTCTTGAAGGCTGTCATTAGACAAATTATATCCAGCTGAGTGGTGTTTGTCCTGTTAGCCCGAGTGCCCGGCGTCATGTGTAGTGGTGACAGTACTTGAAGGTGTCAGTAATGATGGGTGAGCGGGTAACCCCTTCACATCCAGTAATGGTACCTGTCATGATCTACTGGGCTTGGAAAGATCCTAGATCAATCCTACCCAGTAGAATTATGAGGTCCATTGTATCCCTGCTTACAGGATATGGACCAGTATCAGGACAATAATCACCAAAGACCACCAACCCTACCACAGGTAAGATACACATATGTTCTCTATAATACATAGTATATATTAGATAACATACACATATAATGTTCTTCTCCAATACATATTGATAACATACAGTTGTGGAGCTAAAGAATGGAGGGCCCTTGTGCAAAACAAAAAGGGCCCCCTCGGGAGGGTTGTAAAAATTGTTTTATGCTGATCCAAGCTGGAACCAAATCACTCAATGCTCCTCCCCCAGACCACTTCCCATAACTGCTTCCCTTTCCAAACAACCCTTCCTATAACAGCAAACCTTCACAAGAACCTTACCCATTGCTGCTTCACCCCAAAGACCCCTTTCCAATATGCATACATATATATAACCCACCTCTCTTAGCATCCAACCCCACCCAGTCCTTGGCAGTAACCATCCCCTCTCAGCATCTTTCCCCGCACAGCGCCCAACCCCTCTTAGCACCCATCCCTATCTCCTTTCTTCCTTCCTCAAAGAACCCATCCTTGCTGTACTTTGCAGCCCTTGCTTTCTTACTTTCTTCCCTGATACACATCCCCAGTGTGCTAAGCTGCTACACACTGCCACCACTTAGAGCTTCAGTAGAAATTCTCTTATTTAAGTAGGCCAATTTCAGCCCGTGGGGGTATGTGTGCAGCTAAGGAGGCATAAGGGGGATGAGGGGGTGCCCAGGCGGGCCGTAGCAATCTGGGCCTGGTTAAGGGGCCACAGGAGGCCCCTACACTACATCATTTTTTTATTCTTTATTACATTGCACTGCCCCCCCCCCCAACCCCGAGGTGGGCACTGATGCACTGCACCACTGGAAGATCCGCCCCTGATAACATACACATATTCAGCCCCATTTAGTTGGCTGATTTTGAGATCCGGGAGCCCGTAAGTGAGGTCGCAAGCAACTTTGAAATTCAATTAGCGGCTTTTTGCTGGCTCCGATCAGGTTACTAGTTACGGGCTTGAAAAAAATGCCTCAGTCAATCTCGTAACTTACAGCCTTCATAAGCCTTTGATCTTTAACTTTTGCAAGGCTAAAAATGCAAATCGCTATTCAACTGATCAATTTCCCCAAGCTCGCAAATGTAATTACTCTCGTAAGCTGCAAATGAAGGATAAAATCCTGCATGTGATAGAGAGGACTCGCAAGGGGGTTAAAGACTTATTTGCAGCACTGTAAATGCACATAAAAGGTTAATCCTGCACTGATGATAGACAGAATTAATTGCACAACAGTCTCAAGCTCGAAAATCTGCAGGAAATAACATTTCTGGGTTAACACGATCTTGGGTATCAATGAGTTAATACATAACAGTCCACCCACATGGACTAGAACAGTATTGGCATTCATTTTCATAAAATTAAATTTTCTATGTTTTGCAAATCTGATCGTAAACCGGACCCCTGAATCTAATTGAATTACCTCCATGTTTTACCGCCGTGACAGTCTCATTTCCTATTGGCTGTTTTGAAATGTGACCGTAACCGGGCTTTAATTGATCATGCCCCAACTTGCGATCTTAAACAATTGAATTGCATCGCAAACGGAGACCAACGGGAGCCCGCAACTCACTTGCAGAAAATCAGCTGTCTGCGATCGAGTTACGGGCTTGGAATTGAATATGGCCCATAATGTTCTCTGTAATACATAGTACATATTGATAACATACACATATAATATTCTTCTCTTTTACGTTCTTGGTTTCATAATGTACAAACATTTTTATACAGTGTAAATTAAATAGCTACAGTCAATGTTTTGAACTAATGTACAAACATTAGGCCTGTGTTTCTAAGAGGAATAGAAACATTAGCGGAGTAAGAGGAACAGTGATTTAAAAAAAAAATGGCTAAGATCTCTATTCAGATTTGTTGAGAGATGGCCGCTTCATATAGCTCATTGACACTCATTGACACTCATATGATTCCTCTTTTTTTCTAACTAGCATTCCAAGACTGAATACCCCAAGATATAAGCAGGCCAAGCTAATATATAACATTTTCTATAAAACCACTTTTATATTCTTGCCTTACATGTACACTCAAGTTATTTGGTTACATTGCTACAGTTTTTACCAAACTACAGTGTGCAACGGCAATATTTAAATATCTAATTAATATATAAGCTGGTATAAGCTGCTTTTGTGATAGATCGTCATAGATTTTCTATAATGAGTGATGGAAGGAGATGGAAGAATATAACAGAATGGGTAAGTCGAGACATCTCTTCAAGAAAATTGGGGATCTCAATAAAACCTTTCATGTTAAAGTAGGCATGATAAAAGACAAAAATGAGGTGGCGGGAATATACAGAAGAACTATATTGGAGGGATGTTACCAGCAGTTTGTCCAATGAGCTGGAGCCAGATATCCCAAAAATAACATATGGATGTGAGAGCTGGACCACCAAAAATGGATGCCTTTGAATTGTTGTGTTGGAGAACACTGCTTTGAGTGTCTTGGACTGCAAGAAGATCCAATCAATCAATACTGCAGTAAATGAAGCCAAACTGTTCACTGGAAGATTTGATCATGAGGTTTGAGCTCAAATATTTTTGCCATATCATGAGAAGACAGGATTCAATAGAGAAGACTCTGATGCTGTGAAAGATTGAAGGCACAAGAAGAAGGGGGTGGCAAATAGATAAGGTGATTGAAGCAATGAACAATAGATTGAAGGAGCTTGGAGATGCAGTGGCTGACAGAGAGTTAGACACAACTGAATGACTAAACAACAGCAACTGCAGTGATGGGCAGATTTTCCAGGGAGATTGTGTCTCAGAGTTACTGCACCAATGTCTGTACTCCCTTCTAATAGGAGAGACACGGTGTCCAATGAATGATATAGAGTCATGACTTGTACAGTCATTTGGGTGACAGGGTGCTTTAATGAGTGAGATAGACTTTTACTTTCATAAATAGAATTAGATCCCAATTATATTGTTTTAATGAGTTAGATGTGTCAGACAGCATTCAGGTGAGCGAGAAAGTGAGTGTGAGTGAGAAAGTGATTAGTGAGTGTGAGTGTATGTGAGACCAGTGAGTGTGACTATGATTAGTGAGTGTGACTGTGATCAATGAGTGTAACTGTGATTAGTGAGTGAGACTTTGATTAGTAAGTGAGAGTGATTAGTGAGTGTGACTGTGATTAGAGAGTGTGACATTATGTAAGACCAGTGAGTGAGACTGATTAGTGAGTGTGACTGATTAGTGAGTGTGACTGTGATCAGTGAGTGTGACTGTGATTAGTGAGTGTGACACTGTGTGAGACCAGTGAGTGAGACTGATTAGTGAGTGTGACTGTGATCAGTGAGTGTGACTGTGATTAGTGAGTGTGACAGTTTCTGAGACCAGTGAGTGAGACTGATCAGTGAGTGTGACTGTGATCAGTGAATGTGACTGTGATTAGTGAGTGTGATTGTGATTAGTTAGTGTGACACTGTGTGAGACCAGTGAGTGAGACTGATTAGTGAGTGAGACTGATTAGTGAGTGTGACTGTGATCAGTGAATGTGACTGTCATCAGTGAGTGTGACTGTGATTAGTGAGTGTGACTGTGATCTGTGAGTGTGACTTTGATCTGTGAGTGTGACTGTGTTTAGTGAGTGTGACAGTATGTAAGACCAGTGATTGAAACTTATTAGTGAGTGTGAAGGTGATTAGTGAGTTTTACAGTATGTGATACCAGTAAGTGAGACTGATTAGTGAGTGTGACTGTGATCAGTGAGTGTGACAGTATGTGAGACCAGTGAGGGAGACTGATTAGTGAGTGTGACTGTGATTAGTGAGTGTAACAGTATGTGAGACCAGTGAGGGAGACTGATTAGTGAGTGTGACTGTGATTAGTGAGTGTGACAGTTTCTGAGACCAGTGAGGGAGACTGATTAGTGAGTGTGACTGTGATTAGTGAGTGTGACAGTTTCTGAGACCAGTGAGTGAGACTGATTAGTGAGTGTGACTGTGATTAGTGAGTGTGACTGTAATCAGTGAGTGTGACAGTATGTGAGACTAGTGAGTGAGACTGATTAGTGAGTGTGACTGTGATCAGTGATTGTGATTAGTGAGTGAGACTGATTAGTGAGTGTGACTGTGATTAGTGAGTGTGACTGTGATTAGTGAGTGACAGTATGTGAGACTGATTAGTGAGTGTGACTGTGATTAGTGAGTGTGACTGTGATTAGTGAGTGACAGTATGTGAGACTGATTAGTGAGTGTGACTGTGATTAGTGAGTGTGCCTGTTATTAGTGAGTGTGACTGTGATCAGTAAGTGTGACAGTATGTGAGACTAGTGAGTGAGACTGATTAGTGAGTGTGACTCTGATCAGTGTGATTAGTGAGTGAGACTGGTTAGTGAGTGTGACTGTGATTAGTAAGTGTGACAGTTTCTGAGACCAGTGAGTGAGACTGATTAGTGAGTGTGACTGTGATTAGTGAGTGTGACAGTTTCTGAGACCAGTGAGTGAGACTGATTAGTGAGTGTGACTGTGATCAGTGAGTGTGACTGTGATCAGTGAGTGTGACAGTATGTGAGACCAGTGAGTGAGACTGTTTAGTGAGTGTGACTGTGATTAGTGAGTGTGACTGTAATTAGTGAGTGACAGTTTCTGAGACCAGTGAGTGAGACTGATTAGTGAGTGTGACTTTGATTAGTGACTGTGATCAGTGAGTGTGACTGTGATTAGTGAGTGTGACTGTGATTAGTGAGTTTGACTGTGATTAGTGAGTGACAGTTTCTGAGACCAGTGAGTGAGACTGATTAGTGAGTGTGACTTTGATTAGTGACTGTGATCAGTGAGTGTGACTGTGATTAGTGAGTGTGACTGTGATTAGTGAGTTTGACTGTGATTAGTGAGTGACAGTTTCTGAGACCAGTGAGTGAGACTGATCAGTGAGTGTGGCTGTGATCAGTGAGTGTGACAGTATGTGAGACCAGTGAGGGAGACTGATTAGTGAGTGTGACTGTGATTAGTGAGTGTGACTGTGATTAGTGAGTGTGACAGTTTCTGAGACCAGTGAGTGAGACTGATCAGTGAGTGTGGCTGTGATCAGTGAGTGTGACTGTGATTAGTGAGTGTGACTGTGATTAGTGAGTTTGACTGTGATTAGTGAGTGACAGTTTCTGAGACCAGTGAGTGAGACTGATCAGTGAGTGTGGCTGTGATCAGTGAGTGTGACAGTATGTGAGACCAGTGAGGGAGACTGATTAGTGAGTGTGACTGTGATTAGTGAGTGTGACAGTTTCTGAGACCAGTGAGTGAGACTGATCAGTGAGTGTGGCTGTGATCAGTGAGTGTGACAGTATGTGAGACCAGTGAGGGAGACTGATTAGTGAGTGTGACTGTGATTAGTGAGTGTGACAGTTTCTGAGACCAGTGAGTGAGACTGATTAGTGAGTGTGACTGTGATTAGTGAGTGTGGCTGTGATTAGTGAGTGACAGTATGTGAGACTGATTAGTAAGTGTAACTGTGATCAGTGAGTGTGACTGTGATTAGTGAGTGTGACTGTGATCAGTGAGTGTGACAGTATGTGGGACTAGTGAGTGAGACTGATTAGTGAGTGTGACTGTGATCAGTGATTGTGATTAGTGAGTGAGACTGATTAGTGAGTGTGACTGTGATTAGTGAGTGTGACTGTGATTAGTGAGTGACAGTATGTGAGACTGATTAGTGAGTGTGACTGTGATTAGTGAGTGTGACTGTGATTAGTGAGTGACAATATGTGAGACTGATTAGTGAGTGTGACTGTGATTAGTGAGTGTGCCTGTGATTAGTGAGTGTGACAGTATGTGAGACTAGTGAGTGAGACTGATTAGTGAGTGTGACTGTGATCAGTGTGATTAGTGAGTGAGACTGATTAGTGAGTGGGACTGTGATTAGTGATTGTGATTAGTGAGTGAGACTGATTAGTGAGTGTGACTGTGATCCGCAAGTGTGACTGTGATTAGTGAGTGTGACTGTGATTAGTGAGTGTGACTGTGATTAGTGAGTGTGACTGTGATTAGTGGTTGTGATTAGTGAGTGAGACTGATTAGTGAGTGTGACTGTGATCCGCGAGTGTGACTGTGATCCGCGAGTGTGACTGTGATTAGTGAGTGTGACTGTGATCGGTGAGTGTGACAGTATTGTGAGACTAGTGAGTGAGACTGTTTAGTGACTGTGATAAGTGAGTGTGACTGTGATTAGTGAGTGTGACTGTGATCAGTGAGTGTGACAGTATGTGAGACCAGTGAGTGAGACAGATTAGTGAGTGTGACTGTGATCAGTGAGTGAGACTGATTAGTAAATGTGACTATGATCAGTGAGTGTGACTGTGATTAGTGAGTGTGACTGTCATTAGTGAGTGATACAATCTATAAGCACCCTCTTTAAACTCCCTGAAAATTCACTTTGATTCTTAAAAGTGTTTCACATCTCTACGTCATCATCATGGAATCCAAGAAATAATGACACTATACAATATTACTAGACATTCCCCCCTCTGACATTACAGACATGCTGATATACAATATTACTAGATCCTCCCCTCTGACATCATGAATACTGATCTACAATATTACTAGATACTCCCCCCACTTTGATTCTTAAAAGTGTTTCACATCTCTACGTAATCATCATGGAATCCAAGAAATAATGACACTATACAATATTACTAGACTCTCCCCCCTCTGACATTACAGACATGCTGATATACAATATTACTAGATCCTCCCCTTTGACATTACAGAAATACTGATATACAATATTACTAGATCCTCCCCTCTGACATCATGAAATACTGATATACAATATTACTAGACACGCCTCCTCTGACATCATGAAATGCTGATATATAGTGATGTCGCGAACATAAAATTTTCGGTTCGCAAACTGCGAACCGCCGCAAAAGTTTGCGAACCGGCGAACCCGGCGAACCGCCATAGACTTCAATGGGCAGGTGGATTTTAAAACCCACAGGGACTCTTTCTGGCCACAATAGTGATGGAAAAGTTGTTTTAAGGGGACTAACACCTGGACTGTGGCATGCCGGAGGGGGATCCATGTTAAAACTCCCACGGAAAATTACATAGTTGATGCAGAATCTGGTTTTAATCCATAAAGGGCATAAATAACCTAACATCCCCTCCATCATCATCCTCCCCTGTATCTCTTTACCCCCTCCCTCATCATCCTCCCCTGTGTCTCTTTCCCCCCTTCCTCATCATCCTCCCCTGTGTCTCATCTCCCCTCCCTCATCATCCTCCCACCTCCCTCATCATCCTCCCCTGTATCTCTTTACCCCCTCCCTCATCATCCTCCCCTGTGTCTCTTCCCCCCTCCATGATCATCCTCTCCTATGTCTCTTTCCCTCCTCCCTCATCATCCTCTCCTGTGTCTCTTTTCCCCCTCCCTCATCATCTTCCCCTGTGTCTCTTCCCCCCCTCCCTCATCATCCTCCCCTGTGTCTCTTTCCCCCCTCCGTCATCATCCTCCCCCCTCCCTTGATGATTAGGGGATGAAGAGATACAGGGATAAGTGTGAGGGGTGATAGGGTAAGGGGTGTTAGGGATAAGTGTGAGGGTTGTTAGGGTTAGGGTAAGGGGTGTTAGATATAAGTGTGAGGGGTGTTAGGGTTAGGGTGAGGGGTGTTAGGGATAAGTGTGAGGGGTGTTAGGGTTAGGGTGAGGGGTGTTAGGGATAAGTGTGAGGGGTGTTAGGGTTAGGGTGAGGGGTGTTAGGGATAAGTGTGAGGGGTGTTAGGGTTAGGGTGAGGGGTGTTAGGAATAAGTGTGAGGGGTGTTAGGTCTTAGGGATAAGTGTGAGAATATTAGGGTTAGGTGTTAGGTTGATGGGTGTTATGGATAAGTGTGAGGGGTGTTAGTGTAAGGGGTGTTAGGGATAAGTGTGAGGGGTGTTAGGGTAAGGGTGAGGGGTGTTAGGGATAAGTGTGAGGGGTGTTAGGGTTAGGTGTTAGGGTGAGGGGTGTTAGGGATAAGTGTGAGGGGTGTTAGGGTTAGGGTGAGGGGTGTTAAGGATACATGTAAGGGGTGTTAGGGTGAGGCATGTTAGGAATAAGTGTGAGGGGTGTTAGGTCTTAGGGATAAGTGTGAGGGGTGTTAGGGTTAGGTGTTAGGTTGATGGGTGTTATGGATAAGTGTGAGGGGTGTTAGGGTTGGGTGCTAAGGTGAAGGGAGGATGATGATAAGGGGGGGAAGAGACACAGGGGTGTCCTTGCAGCAGAGATCAAAAGAGTCCTTCAGGACTGTATTGCACACGGTGTACAGTAGCCTAGCTATGGTTTTCCCTATTGATGCAGTATCACCTACACTCAGCCTCCTCTCAGTAAGACTGCAAAGTAGTTATGATTCCAAAATGGCTGCTGTCCATGAGGTAGAAGGCTCTGGAAGGGAGTGTATGCTGCTGATTGGCTGGAATGTGTCTGCTGACTGTGACATGCAGGGTCAAAGTTTGCTCAATGATAAAGTATAGGGGGCGGGTCGAATATCGCATATGTTCGCAGTTCGCTGCGAACGCGAACATGCTATGTTCGCCGGGAACAGTCCGCCGGTGAACTATTCGCGACATATCTACTGATATACAATATTACTAGATCCTCCCCCTCTGACATCATGACATACTGATATACAATATTACTAGATACTCCCCTTCTGACATCATAAAAATACTGATCTACAACATTACTAGATCCTCCCCCTCTGACATCATGACATACTAAAATACAATATTACTAGATCCTCCCCCTCTGACATCATGACATACTGATATACAATATTACTAGACACTCCCCCTCTGACATCATGAAATGCTGATATACAATATTACTAGACACTCCCCCTCTGACATCATGAAATGCTGAAATACAATATTACTAGATACTCCCCCTCTGACATCATGAAATACTGATCTACAATATCACTAGATACTCCCCCTCCGACATCATAGAAATACTGATCTACAATATTACTAGATACTCGCCCTCTGACATCATAGAAATACTGATCTACAATATTACTAGATCCTCCCCCTCTGACATCATGACATACTGATATACAATATTACTAGATGCTCCCCTTCTGACATCATAGAAATACTGATATACAATATTACTAGATCTTCCCCCTCTGACATCATGAAATGCTGATATACAATATTACTAGATCCTCCCCCTCTGACATCATGAAATGCTGATATACAATATTACTAGATGCTCCCCCTCTGACATCATGCAATAATGATCTACAATATTAGTAGATACTCCCCCTCCGACATCAAAGAAATACTGATCTACAATATTACTAGATACTCGCCCTCTGACATCATAGAAATACTGATCTACAATATTACTATATACTCGCCCTCTGACATCATGACATACTGATATACAATATTACTAGACACTCCCCCCTCTGACATCATGAAATGCTGATATACAATATTACTAGACACTCCCCTCTCTGACATCATGACATACTGATATACAATATTACTAGATCCTCCCCCTCTGACATCATGAAATGCTGATGTACAATATTACTAGACACTCCCCCTCTGACATCATGAAATACTGATATACAATATTACTAGATACTCCCCCTCTGACATCATGACATACTGATATACAATATTACTAGATCCTCCCCCTCTGACATCATGACATACTGATATATAATATTACTAGACACTCCCCCTCTGACATCATGACATACTGATATACAATATTACTAGATACTCCCTCTCTGACATCATAGAAATAATGATATACAAATTGGCTTATTGTATTGATCTGCTTGTGCCTACAAACTATAGTAATAAAACAGACATGGGACTTTTATTTAAAACGGCACCGCACGCCTCTGACAGACGCGCAATGGTTGCGTCACAATGTAAAACAGATAAGTGGTCTGTGCTGTGTGTAGTGTATGACAAAGGTGGAGCGCCTATCTCCCTGCACAATCTCTACGTTAATATGTCCCAATGATATATATTTGTTCTTTTAGCTATTAAGAGTTAATTTAGTTTCCCTTACTATACAGGAATTAGAGGAGTGAAACGTGATAATTGTTATTAAAGTGATCTCTCAGTTTCCTGGCTGTGCGGCCCCAGTAGAGTCCTCGCCCAGGAGACCGCAGATTAACATCATTTCTGCGGCATCTTTATTTGGCAGAAAGAAAATGAGAATCTTGTCAGCAACACTGAGCTTGGAAAAAACTGTATTATTTACAGCGTGTGATACCTTTACTTGGATCAACAGCTAAATTATAGATAGACTGTGCATCTCAGAGGCTTCCAGAGCTCGAGGAGATGTGAGAGGTGTTGGCCGGCTCTGCACACAGACCCATGCATATATAACATTTTAAAAGGTCGCCCTGGCACAGGAGGTTGGCACTTCCGTACGGGGTGGGTATAATCACATGACAAGAACATACAACAACACTCATATATCGCGCATTAAAAAATCTGATTTTAAGTGCTGTTGTTTTATTGCTTGAAAAGACAAATGTTGCAAACTTGAAAAAGCTGTTTTAATCCTTGTGCAAAATCATTTTTGGAAAATATCATAGGAGGACAAACAGCACAAACCTCCTGTATCACACCCAAATCTTATACATAGTTAAATAGTACTAAAGACGTTTGTTTTCTTTACATAAAAAAATGTGGGAATGACTGTTAAAACATCCATAAAGGGAACTGGTATATTTCTCAGCTAGGGCATATCCTTTTTGTGCCCAATCACCATTCTAGTGAGCCTTCCAGGTAGGAGGACCCACCAAGGTCATAGGACTGCTCCCCTCACAACCCCTTCTTTTGAATGGAAGTTGTATAGAGGAATTGTTTTAGGCACACAAAAGGATAATGTCCTAGTTGATGTAAAGCCAGGTAAAAAAATATTTTTATAATAGTTACATAGTAATTGAGGTTGAAAAAAAGACTTTTAGCCCATCAAGTACAACCTTTTTAGATCTCCTCTGATCTGCAATATATGGATTAATTGTCAATTGATCCAGAGGAAGCAAACAGAAAGAAAACCCCAAGTAATTCCTGCCTATTGTCTCAAAAGCGGAAACAAAATAAAATTCCTTCCTGACCCCAGATACTGGTGATCGGATTCCTCCCTGGATCAATACTCCCTCTCTAATTATGCAGGACAAACCTGCATGCTCTTTTTATTTAAACCTATATCCAATCCCTTTTTAAAGTTCACCCCTACTGTGAAGAACCCTTTTCTTTCTTAAAGGTGGAATCTATTTCCTTCTAACCTCAACGGATGTCCTCTTGTAAGTTGAAAACCTCTTTGCTGCCCTGTTGATTTCCTTGTACTCCCGTAAAGCAGTCTCTGTCCCCTCTTGTTTGTATAATCTAAATGCCTATTTTACTCTGTATCTTGATCTTAAAATATTTAAATCATTGTTAAGCCACATTGGATGTAATTTACTCCTTTTACTTTTATTCCCAATTGGTATATGGTGATAAGTATGTATATTTAGTAAGGATTTGAACGTTTTCCATTTATGTTCAGAATATTTCCCTGTCCCAGTCTATACATTGTATTGCTTCCCTTAGACTGTTAAAATCTGCCCTTTTAAAATTAAGACTTTTTGTAGGCCCCTTACAGTTCTGCACTACAATTTGCCCCCTTTTCTTTGACATCCGTTCTTTTATTAAAACTCCCATACTTACATTAGAACTGCACTTGAACTAGAACTGTTCGCAAGCTCCCAAGTTCACTCCTCCCCTGTTTAAATTAGATTCTGACTATTCACCTGTACAAATCAGTGCACATAGTAAACAAACACTCTTTACTTTCCAGGAGTAAATCACAGTTGCAAACAGACCCACACCACAGGTCACAAACTTATATGCATGTTTAACACAGACAAAACCCCTCCCCTCTCACCTGTATAAAATCATTGCACACAGCAAAGAAACATCCTTTACTTTTCAGAAGTAAATCACAATTGCAAAGATTTTTAGTTTGCAAGTTTTCAATCTTGTGTCGGTGCTCTGGGAATAAGCACTATGTACATTTCATTTTAAGTTCAAATGGCACTCTTCATTCTTTTGCAATGTGTTAATATTGTTTTTGACTTGTACTTACCTCCTGTATAGCACTACAGAACACGTTGGCACATTACAAATAAAAGAGACTAATAATAATAATATCATCTTCCAGCACTAGGAGGACAAACAGCAAAAACTTCTAGGACCTGCCTCTAATCCAGTTACAAGTAATTCTGTAATAACAATTGGCCCTATTCAATTGGGCAAATCACAATAACTTGAACTCGTAAAGCCGCTTGTAAATGTTGCAGATATTCAATTGACTACATTTAGCTACTCGCATTCCAAATGCGAGTTACCTGCCCACAATCCATACGGGCCAG